>JANAVB010003200.1:24473730-24936600 GCA_029216955.1 Iris pallida
AAAGTAATATATTTTAAAAAATCTTATGAAAGACAAAAATTTGGTTGAACAAAGTTAACTTCAAGTAGGCACGATAGGCTAAAGTCGCGCTTGGCATATACACCAAGAATTGCGTCGACCTTAGCAAAGTCGTTTGTGAGATTTGAATTGTGTTGGAGAAGAATGAGTTTGACTTCATTCATAGAATGTGGAATGAATATCGATAGGGGTACCATCGGATGATATCATCGTCGATGCGAAATAGATGAATGTGCTTAAATTTGGGGAATAGTTCGAATGGAGATTCGAAATAATCGATTGTGATTTGAAACTTGTCTCGAGGATTTGTCAAGTGACTTCATCCCTGAGTGGTGTATGGGATAGCCTCAGGGATGTCGATCGATTGAGGTTCCAGGTTGCCAATGAGTCTATCAGCAAGCGTCACCATACACAAAAGCCTTAGATTGAGTATCATTGAACAAGTTGTAATCTTGTGGTTTTTGACGAGTTGATTCGAACGAACTAGAAACAATTCGCATGGGATTGGGATTACGTAATTATGAAACATAAAAATGATTGAGTAGGAAAATTGAATCAAATTTTTTTAAGGTGCAACGAACGAATAACTCAGTTGAGGAATCGATATGAATCATATACGAAAAGTTAGCACGATGGAAAGATTGCATGCATAAAAAGTTTGATTTTAAAGTTACAAAAATGACTCTTAAGGATTTGGATAAAATTGCTTGGTGACTTAAGATAGACAAATGAACATACGTGATTTTGGGTTTGAATGAATTGATCACGTGAATAGTTCAGGGATTATTTATTGAATTCTGATCTTAAATATCGAGGAGATTATGGTATATCCAATTCGGATGATAGCATCAGTTGTACGGCTCAAAATTCGTTGCAAAGGAAGATCGTCAGGTTATGTATATCATCGATCGTATTAAGGTACATCAAAGATCGATATGAGATAACTCACGAGTACTCTAATTCGAGGACTGACGATCATGTAAAGTATTATTATTTTGATGGATGCTATAATTGGGATTTGATAGAAATTAATTTTTGATGAAAGAAAATGTCTTGATTGTCCGGTTATAACCACAACGTCGACGATCTTGTCTTGCACAAGCATAACTCCAGCCTCGCACATGCATCACGTCGGGTTTAGGATGATCGTTTTGCGTGAGCGCTAGCATAGTGATTCATGTTCAACGGAAATGATCAAATTTGGGAGATCAAGATGTGGCAATTTGATTTGCTTCGACTTATGGTTTGATGCAAAAGTAAATTTGAGGATTTGGTCGGACTTATGATTGATGATTAAGTAAAGTTAAGGATTGAGTAGATCCAATTTGCATATCGAAAATAAACTATTCTAGAATCAAAGCAAGAGTTACGCCCTGATAAGGACGATTATCCTGCAAAAGTATTAGCATGGTGATTTTATGTCCACCGTAGATAATCAGACTTGCATGAGTTTGTGGCGTGACATATTGCTAAGCTAGGCGAACTCGTGATCGAATATGTAAATTATGGTAAACAACTTATGGAATATGGAATAAGAATTATGGTTTAGTGACTATTCGTCTCATAGTGTACTTGACTTGGATAGGATGGATAGGTGGATTATATCAACCATGTTTGAAGAGATAGACTATGCAAATTGCTAGTTTGGACGTACGATAATGATATGATGAGGATTTGAGTTGAGCGAACTTATGGTAGGATGATTTTGCTGAATGACTTGGAGCCCTGGATTGAAATCTGTAAATACAAATATTAGGAATCTACGCTCGAAGTTTAGAAATCGAAGTGATGCGAGCTTGGGTAGAAAGCCCCGTATTATCAACTTTGGTTTGACCTTAGGATTGGGGTCAGTGTTGATATTATTGTTTAGGAACTGTTATTCGAATATTGACGATTGACTTTATCCTAGAAAGATAGCCTAGCGGTTAGGAGGACGTCCATGTACAAAGTGGGAAAAATTGTACAATCGGACCCCAACGAGAGTTGCTGAAGTGTTCTTCAAAAATATGGAGGATTGATAAGATTGGATAATAGTAGTAGTAGATAGAATGATTTAATTATGTGGAGACACCACTCACGAGGCTTGGATGAAATGTATATATATCAAGAATGCCTGAATATGTGCACGAATATGTGCACGATCCAACTCGAGTGGAAATGATAGATTCTCTATCACAAGGCTTGGTTGAAATGCATGTATTTCGGGGACGCCTGAAATATGTACACGATCTAACTAAGTGATACATTAACATCAAATGAGAATAAAAGAACAAAAAGTTATCGAGGATTTTGAAATTGTGTGTTGCGAAGAAAATATTGACGGTAGTGCGATCATTGGATTTGAGATGAACTTGAATGTTGGTTGATCAGGTGGTTTGCCTAGAACTATGTTATCTATGTGCACGACGAGTATAAGTTACCCAAGTTGAGATATAGTTGTTCGATGTGAAAGATAACCAAAGCATGAGCATGGTTCGGATTGAAGAAACATATAGGAGGAATGTGTACAGGAGTCATTGAATATTGAATCAAGTGATAAGTCGAAAAGTGTGTACTCAGTAAGTTTCGAGGATGAAACATTTTCTGAGTGGTGT
Source organism: Iris pallida (assembly GCA_029216955.1). Classification (NCBI taxonomy): domain Eukaryota; kingdom Viridiplantae; phylum Streptophyta; class Magnoliopsida; order Asparagales; family Iridaceae; genus Iris; species Iris pallida. Next base: position 24,476,343 of record JANAVB010003200.1, read on the forward strand.
ATAATGTAGTGCCCGTCCCGCTCAATTCAACCGGAGGAATCAAAATGCCAACGGCATTCGTACTTAGCCATGCAACGACTTGCTCGAAGTCCCGCTCGGTCGAGGTGACTCCTCGCTCATGTGGGTAGCTTCGGTGAACTTGCCTCAGCTTGGCTTTCACAGTAATAAAATGAAAGTTTTCAAATGCACAAGTAGGCTTGATAATAAAAGAGGTAAATCCACATAGCTAAGGGAATAATACCAAGTTGGGTCGGACTAAGTTAGAATATGGAAAAGGCTCCACGGTCGGCTTAGAATCGTGCACGGTGTGCTTTCAAAATGACACCCGGTCCTTCATCCCGTGGCTTGGGAGAAGGAAAGTCGGTCTATATTGCCACAAGGCTATAGACTTAGCATAGCCATAGGCGTCGCACAATATAAATGCTTGGTAAAGCATACACGGTCCCACTATCCAATGCTTGATAAAGCTTGCACTGTCCCATTGTCCAATGCTTGCCCTAACAAAGTGTCCTATAAGCCTCAATGCACTTTTCTACGGTACAAGGTTTGGCATAGCCTTTGCTCATCCTACGGGTTAAGTTGTTACACAATTGAGTTAGGCAAAAAGTTAAGTCGGGCTATCGAAGTCATTCTAAGCACTGTCCCACATTTTCTGTGGTTGTCATAGCCACATAGTCCCACGATCTCAAGTCTCGTCATATAGAGTATGACTTGAGCGATAGTGTCATATAGAACACAAGTTGGTTTAAGGCACGAGCTACGGTTGGTTCAGAAAAAAGTTAGCCATGGTCTATGACACCTAAAAAATATATTTCGTCCAAATTAAGTAGAAAGTCTATGCAATAGCCGTTCCCTGGTTTTCAAAGAAAAGAAAATTCAAGCGATGGTTTGTCGTCGAGGCGGTTCCTTATTTGGGTGTCTCATAATTTCGAGCACGTTTTGCTCAAATATGGTTTCGATGAACGATATGCAAAGGGTTTGAGTCGTAGCACAAATTAGGCCATACAATTATGTGAGTCTAGATAAAGTCTCATAGGTGCGTGGTCATGGACAACTTGTGCATAAGGGCAATGTTTTTTCGGACGATAATCTAGGGCCACTGGAATAGATTCGGCCGTGGGGGAAACACGATATAGTTGATGCTAGGTAGGCAACCAAAAATTCGATGGGCTGTCAATGGGGCTAGCTACCTGCATTGACCAACCCATCGTATTCTTAGCTATATCTACGATGGCTAGTTAATTGTAACGCCCCAGTCCCAAAATATATAGGACCAGGTGTACGAATACATGCTAGCAGCGCTTCACTAATGGGCCAAGCTACACAACAAGTCTATTAGCGAAATACTTAAGCTGTGAATCATGATAACACCCAGAAATATAATACAGTCCATAGGTATATACAGCTAATCACATCCACAGAGTCTACAAAGAGATCAATACCACATAAATAGAAACACATTACAATCAACTACCAGTCTGATGAAATGAAAAGAAAATAATATAGAAATACTAAATATGAAGGTAACATAATCACGAGAAGTCCTCTAACACTATATCATCCTCCTGTGCTGGTATGCCTCCGGTCTTAGCTTTCGAACCGTAAACCTCTGGGTAGTCTTCAGCTTCGTCTAAGCATGGGAAATGACCAGTTTCTCAGGGGACTAGCAAGGTGTATAATATACATGCCAAGGTACAAAAATAAAAATATGAACTAAGGTAATCTACTGTATCCATATACGTGCTTATGAGCACCCTGAATTTTGGGCTGATTTTTTTTATTTTTATTTTATTTTTTTGATTGTTTAGTTTCATTAAATAATTTATTCTGTTTATTTATCTGTAAATGTGCTTTTCCGTGCCTTTGATATTTGGAGTGTCAGGGATGTTCAACTCTGGAAAACTTCTTCACGAGTTTTATAGTGGACATGATTACCTTCATGACGGTATATAATGTCCCACTCAAACTTCTTCCCTTGTACTCTTTCTGCTTCGCACAACTATGGGTCGATTTAAAACATTTGATTATTAATTATTTTTCCCACACTTTTCTTTGATCATTTTTAGCACGTTACCGTGACTTTTAATTTGGGAGCACAAGACCAGTTATTTTTTTAAAACCAACTTATCATGTATGATCTACTCGAGATGCTCTTCATCCATGACCTTCGTGTCCCACTCAGACACGCCATTTTGTGCTCCATTTGCTTCACACAACTTTCCTGACATGTGACCCGATTTTATTTCATCCCACGGTGTCACATTCATTTTCCAACTTGATTTGTGGGTACCCTGTCGACCAAAACCTGTCAGCTCCAAATATGGACATGGCCTATATTGAGCCTACTACACGTACGACACTTGTATCCCATTTATTGGAATTCCTATGTGCTACTTATTTATCCATGATCATCAACACCTATTTTTATTCTATTTTTGCACAATGTCCGATTTTGACCCAACCCGGCTTGACCGAACCCAGCTCCAGTTTCGTGTTACTCTCCATCACCATCATCTTCAGCCTCATTACCCTTGAAAAATACTAATTGCTCATTCTACCTATTTTTAATTATTATTGGAAATTTTTGTTGAATTAAATCCCTTAGAATGACCAATTTCCCAATATTTAATCCTAGCCATTTGATCCTCCTAAGTAATACTAGCCATTCAATTCCCTACATGACAACTCCCAAACACCCCCTAGCCACATGGCCGGCCCTAAGATTGAGGAGTGCTTTTTTCTCACTCTCTCTCTCTCATTAATTAACATCTCACCTCTTTTTCTCTCTCCCATTCTATTCTTTATTTCTCTCCACACAAAAACACACACATCACCTGATTTCCCTGGCCGAGCTCGACCTCCCCCACCTAGGCCGAGCTCGGCCCAGCCTCGCCGCCGGCCACCCTAGTCGGCCGTCGACCACCACTCGTCCTCTCCCCTCCACCTTACAAATATTATCACCAACACCATGGCCATCACTATCATCACCACCATCATAACCACCACCACCATTTCAAATCCTCTACCTCAGCCCCGTACGGCCGCCGCCACGCCGTAGCCGGGCCATGCCAGACCAGGCCGTGCTGCCCCGTGCGCAGTCCTGCACGGCTCTGCAACGGCAGCGGGCAGCAGCATTTGCAGGTGGTCGGCCGGAAAACGGCTCTGGCCGCACGCGTACGCGCCGCCGCCGGCCACGTGCCGCCGTGGCCGTGCCTCCCCAGGCTGGGCGAACTCCGACGACCCTTCCTGAGTCCGCCTCTCCTCCTCCAGCGCGACGTATAGACGATTCGTGCATTTCGTACGAATTTCCGTCGTGACGCGCACGAAATCAAGTCCATTTTGGCACCCCATCGCAGCGACTTCGTGCACGATTTTCTGGAAATCCGACCGTTGGATCGACGATTTCTTTGCTCCATCGCAATCTCGGTATATCCACCTGTACTCCTGTCAATTTTCAGCCGTTGAGTTCGTATTGTCATTCTGGACTCGTTGACATATAATTTGCTAGGTTTTGGTAGACATTGGATCTGGCACGCATTTCGGTGCAAGTCGGATACCAATATTCGTGTCAACGGGTCATTTTGAGATTGGCTCATCGGAATCCAATTCCGGATATACCGTTGAGTTTGTATCATTATTCTGGACTCGTTGACATATAGTTTGTTGATTTTTAAGACCATTGGCTCCGGCACGCATTTCCGTGCAAACCGGAATTCTAAGTTCTGGTCAACGGACCAAATTGAGATCGGGTCAACGAAATCCAATTCTGGAGATACCGTTGGGTTCGTATCGTCATTCGGGTTTCGTGGACATATAATTTGTTTTATTTTATAGACTTGTTTTCTTGCATATTTTTCGGTGCAAAATGGCTCCGACACGGACACCGTTTTGACCCGAAATTACCTTTTTGCCCTTATATCCAAATTGGACCGATGGGTAGGCTATCCTAGCTAATTTGACTATTCTGAACACGTTGGCGATGTTTATTTCATCATTCGACAATGTTTGTTGATAATTTCTCTGAGTTTAACCTTTTTATAATTAATTAATAATTAATTCTTATAATGTTCGTATTTCGGGATTAGTACAACGAAACTGAGCTCAGTCAATTCCAATGATCTCACATCGCTAAAATTGATAAGATGGACACGTGGATCACTATAATAAGATTATCAACTTTACCGTTGATCATCTCATCTCGATTTGTGTGTCGTAAGTTTCGACGTACCAATAATGAAGTACACTTTATATCTTTAATAATTAGACTAGAATTGACCATGTTTGACTAGAGTTGACTAGTTGACCCAAATTCAACTGTAAGTCAACACTTGACCTAGTTTGACTAGATTATTGGTCGGAGTCGACCTAGAGTTGTTTTGACTTAGAAGAACCTAGGATAATATAGATTGCTTGTAGAGATTCATTTATTACAAATTGAACACCTTGTAACCTGTGTTGCTTTAAATAGGACTCTGTGACTTCAGTTGGACCCCCTATACTTATCAGCTGTTCAGGTTATCAGGCGAGTACATTCTCTGATCATTTCATATCCTGCTTAGAATTATTTCCTGTATTAAATTACTTTACTTGTACTGTCACATTTGTCAAACGGATTGGTACTATATGGATCCCTTCTTGAGATGTTATCCTTAGGAAGCATCGGGTACTACATGTTCTGTGTGTTTCACTTACATGGCGTATCACTATGATTCATTGGTTCTTTGATCACTTGTGACATATACTCTTATGATCACAGAGTCTCCTAAAATCTCTTATCCCATTTACTGGGTATCCTAGAATCTCCTAGAATCCCCATTTATAGGACATCCATGTATCATCCTTCGGGGGCTTTTGTATGGAATCATAACATAACCTGGTTGGATCCTTGTGTATTGATTGGGGGTACGGGGGAGTAGAAGTAGACATGTGAATAATACCCAAGTAGTATCTTATCAGAATCTCTTCCATAGTATCTTATCAGAATCTCCTATGCCATTTACATGTCTATATTGTACTCTGACTCACTAGCCATTGTTAGTCTCTATTTATAGTAGATATTTCTATTACAGCTCTCTCTCTGTTTACATACAGCATTTCTTTCAGTACCTATATCTTACTTTTCTGCATGATTATATTTTCTAACCTGCTATGAACTGTTGAAATGTACTGTGCTCGCTTCTGTCCTGACTGGACCTGTTGATAAATTTTACAGATAGCATGGAGGTTGCCTGCTAGCCTAGAGGAGACACTATAGAGGTTGTATAGGTAGCTAGGATTTTGCTCAGTTTATTTTCAATTGTCTTGAGTTGTATTTGTGGATTTCTGTATTTAAGTTTTGAGATGTATTTCTGGGTTGTGTATCTTAGACACTTAGACTTCAATCTGCTGTATTTATTTTGGATTTCATGTTTTATCTATCTTCCATTATGCTCTACCCTAGATGTGATTGAGTTTACATTCTGCTATGTCACCTCCATTCGGGGAGTATAAACTGATTATCCTTATACTGTTAGATGCATGAGACCTAGGACAGCGTTCTATCGTCGATACTGCGGCGTAGGCTGAGCGTTGTTACGTTCTCGTGCCCTTACTCTAGGGTGCGGGTCGTGATACATTTTTAGTGGTGGCCCATGCAGGTCAAGTTTGTGTAGTGGTATTCGAAATAGAGTACTACTCCAGCCTGCAGTAGGATTAGGATATATTTTTAAAGATACTCAATCACAGTTAGGATCCCTTGAGAGATTTCTGGGACGACCCTTGAGAATCTTATTAACTTCGATTTGAAAACTCTCTTTTCCTTGATTTGATTTATCTTTATTTTCTGTTGTTGAATTTGATTTTGATGGATTATTGTTGAATTTGAGTTTGTATTTATTGATTTTGATGGAAGATTGTTGAATTTTGAATCTTGATGTTAGCTGTAGCATCCGAGTTTGTATTTATATGATTTGAAGGATTTTTGTTCATTTTTGAATCTTGATGTTCGTTGATAAATTTGATTTTTGGGTATTCATTGTTGATTTAATTTAATTTTTGTCAAGATAAAATTATATGGGCTAGGTCATCTAAGTTATGGAATCTAGTCTTCTATAGTCACATTAGCCAGCATGGTGAGGACATATAGTCTGATTTTGGATTTATTTCTCGGTTATGGGAATTTAAGGTTTTCGCAGCCAAGCTAGTGGCATCGCGAAAATGTTAAATACCATGATTCTAGAGGTATGTGCCTAAGTCGAGGACTTCGTGATTATCGTAGCCTTGCTTACTAGTATGACGGGGATTTAGATCACCATGATTTTGGATAGACGCATATAATTATCAGATTGTACCTTAAATATTTTCGAACATATTTTTTTTACTTTTGTTTCAGTCCTTCAAAAAAAATTAATTATCACTTGTTGTTTTGTTTTGCTTCTCATTATTTAACTTAGGAGTAGCTTTAGCTGTTTTATAAACCATGTGTAACTTCTTACAAAATTTATTTCTTCTTAATACAATGAATCAATGATTTTGCTAGACCTTATTTTGGATTTGATGTTATGGCTCTAATTTCAAAATGGGTTCCTCTTTTAAACAGATAAGCAGAACAGATTCTATTATCATTCTTTTCCTGCCAATATTTTTATTACCGTCATTCCTTGTCTTATATAACTGTCCTGATTATATCAATTCCGTCTCGTATCACATTCTGTCAGCTGTACTTGAACCCCTGAATCTTTATATCGTTTTTATCTGAGAAATATTGAGGAAGTGACGTAAATCATCTAGTTCAGAAATGATGTAATTGGTTATCATATGATGATTTTGTAGGAATCAAAATATTTGATGTCAAATATGAAAAAATTTGAAATGGAGATGTGGTAAAGGTTTAAAATGAAATCGAGGGATAAATGTCATCAATTTAGAAACAATCACAGAAAGTTGGTTATGAATAATTCATGGATGTATTTCAAAACTAATGAGGATGTTCAAGGTCAACCTAGTTTTGAGAACTTAGAAAATCTTGGTTATTGATTCTGGAAAACTTTTACTCTGAGGCTATGTAAAAATTTAGAAATGAAAAAAAAGAAAGGGAGAATTTTATTGTATTCAATGATTATGTGAAATTGAACTAGATATTGTAAGAGGGTGACTAGAGACAGAGAGAACACAAGGATTTTACGTTATAGAAATTATTTTAGATGATTGGGAGAAAATTGTAGAATTCAAAAGGATAATATTTGAAGGTGAACGTTGAAGAAAATATGAAGGTTGATTTATAAATAAGAATAAATTTTGTGTGACAGTGGTATTGGAGTTTAGTAAACACGAGACTCGATTTAAACAAGTTCAAGGATTTCATAAACTGGATTTAGAGGGTTCGGATCTAAATTAAACGAGGTGAAGGAATTTGGAAATTTGATTAAATGAATAAGTGTTGACTCCTAAATAAGAGGGGTTTGTTTTCGTGGAAAATATTTTAGAAGTTAGAAATTTTGTCTATGGTGATCACGGTAAAGGTTTAGATGACTGAAGGTTATAAAATTTCGATGATAGTCATATGAAGGTTGATTTTCATATTGGGACTTGTGAAAAAAATATGGTTTGGCAAATAATAAACTGATAGTATTAGAGAGAGATGATTTACTGACTTCGTATGAAATCTTTTCCTGTTTTCTCTAAAAGGGTTTTTCAATATCATTGAATCCTAGTTTCCTTAATCACAACCAAATCGACTTCGATTATCTTTTCTTATCATATTAATATCTTGGGTTGTACTCAATTGAATTAAATTTAATTGTGACCTGAATCTCCATCCTTGTGTGCTCGTTCTCATACTTTGTTGAACATGTCCTCCATATTGCCCAAATCTTGATTTCCCCAATTTGATCAACTTAGGTCGTATCGAGACTAAATATTCTTAATATATATTTTGATTGGATTTCCATGCAAATGACTTTCATTCTTTAACTTGTGATTTTGATTTTTTTGAACCCTTTATAGATAATTGGTAGTTACCTTTCTTTATCTTTATGATAAGTACCAGTTTTCACATAGGGTGGTAGACTGTCTTATAATTCTGATGATTTGTTATTTCTGTAACTTTTTCTAGTTTAGCACCCTAGATTGCTTGTGTGTTTTGATACCCTATGACCGTTTCAGTTAGCATGACTAGTATGCATAGATGAGACTTTCACTACCACCGTGTGCCATGACCCTGTATGTCATCCTTTTTAATCACATAATTTGTTTGAGTTCTGGGACTTTGATTGTGGGGGTTTGACCTAGGAGGAGCACGAACATTTTAATTTCGAGGACAAAATTTTTATAAGGTGGGTAGGATGTGAGCACCCTGAATTTTGGGCTGATTTTTTTTATTTTTATTTTATTTTTCTGATTGTTTAGTTTCATTAAATAATTTATTCTGCTTATTTATCTGTAAATGTGCTTTTCCGTGCCTTTGATATTTGGAGTGTCAGGGATGTTCAACTCTGGAAAACTTCTTCACGAGTTTTGTAGTGGAAAGGATTACCTTCATGACGGTATATAATGTCCTACTCAAACTTGTTCCCTTGTACTCTTTCTGCTTCGCACAACTTCGGGTCGATTTAGACCATTTGATTATTAATTATTTTTCCCACTCTTTTCCTTGATCATTTTTAGCACGTTACCGTAACTTTTAATTTGGGAGCACAAGACCAGTTATTTTTTTAAAACCAACTTATCATGCATGATCTACTCGAGACGCTCTTCACCCATGACCTTCGTGTCCCACTCAGACACGCCATTTTGTGCTCCATTTGCTTTACACAACTTTTCTGACACGTGACCCGATTTTATTTCATCCCACGGTGTCACATTCATTTTCCAACTTAATTTGTGGGTACCCTGTCGACCAAAACCTGTCAGCCCCAAATATGGACATGGCCCACATTAAGCCTACTACCCGCACGATACTTGTGTCCCATTTATTGGAATCCCCAGGTGCTACTTATTTACCCATGATCATCAACACCTATTTTTATTCGATTTTTACACAATGTCCGGTTTTGACCCAACCCGGCTTGACCGAACCCAGCCCCAGCTTCGTGTTACTCTCCATCACCATCATCCTCAGCCTCATTACCCTTGAAAAATACTAATTGCTCATTCTATTTATTTTTAATTATTATTGGAAATTTTTGTTGAATTAAATCCCTTGGAATGACCAATTTTCCCATATTTACTCCTAGCCATTTGATCCTCCTAAGTAATCCTAGCCATTCAATTCCCTACATGACAACTCCCCAACACCCCCTAGCCACATGGCCGACCCTAAGTTTGAGGAGTGCTTTTCTCCCACTCTCTCTCTCATTAATTAACATCTCACCTCTTTCTCTCTCTCCCACTCTATTCTTTATTTCTCTCCACACAAAAACACACACAGCACCTCATTTCCCTGGCCGAGCCCGACCTCCCCCACCTAAGCCGAGCTCGGCCCAGCCTCGCCGCCGGCCACCCTAGTCGGCCGTCGACCACCACTCGTCCTCTCCCCACCACCTTACAAACATCATCACCAACACCATGGCCATCACTATCATCACCACCATCATAACCACCACCACCACTTCAAATCCTCCACCTCAGCCCCATACGACTGCCGCCCTACCGTCGTCGGGCCATGTCAGGCCAGGCCATGCCGTACCGTGCGCAGTCCCGCGCGACGCCGCAACGGCAGCGGGCAGCAGCATTCGCAGGTGGTCGGCCGGAAAACGGCTCTGGCCGCGCACGTACGCGCCGCCGCCGACCACGCGCCGCCGTGGCCGTGCCCCCTCAGGATGGGCGAACTTTGGCGACCTCCCTGGGTCCGCCTCTCCTCCTCCAGCGCGACGTATAGACAATTCGTACATTTCGCACGAATTCCCGCCGTGACGCGCACGAAATCAAGTCCATTTTGGCGCCCCGTCGTAGCGACTTCGTGCGCATTTTTCCGAAAATCCAACCGTTGGATCGGCGATTTCTTTACTACGTCGCAATCTCGGTATATCCGCTTTCACCCCTTTCAATTTTTAGCCGTTGATTTTATCGTTTGATACATCAAAATCGGCCACCAAGTTGACCGTTTAAACTGTATTAATTTTGGACAGTTTCGCGGGGTCAACTTCGTCAGCTTGTTTCTCCTCCACCGCAGCTCCGTTTGGCATGCTACCAGTTCCTGTGCGAATCTGGTATAACCCTCTTACTACCCCTCCAGTTTCGTTTCATTGTGAGCTTGTTTGATTGGTTGAATTCGACGCCAAATTTGGCCGTCCGAATTCGTAATTTCCAACTTGTAAAATTCTATTTTTGAACACGGGACTACAGATTTCATTTCTGACACCACCATTAGACTCGTGGCGTCGTTATGGCATGTTTTCATATAAAATTTGTTAGATTTGGAGGACGTGGGCCCTAGCACATTTTTCGGTGCAAAGTGGGTCCCACAGTCCCGGTCAACGGGACTTTTTGACATCGGCTCATCGGAATCCAATTCCGGATATACAGTTGAGTTCGTATCGTCATTTTGGACTCGTTGACATATAATTTGCTAGGTTTTGGTGGACATTGGATCTGGCACGCATTTCGGTGCAAGTCGGATACCAATATTCGTGTCAACGGGTCATTTTGAGATCGGCTCATCGGAATTCAATTCCGGATATACTGTTGAGTTCGTATCATTATTTTGGACTCGTTGACATGTAGTTTGCTGAGTTTTGAGAACATTGGCTCCGGCACGCATTTCCGTGCAAACCTGAATTCTAAGTTCTGGTCAACGGACCAAATTGAGATCGGGTCAACGGAATCCAATTCAGGAGATACCGTTGGGTTCGTATCGTCATTCTGGTTTCATGGACATATAATTTGTTATATTTTATAGACTTGTTTTCTTGCACATTTTTCGGTGCAAAACGGCTCCGACACGGACACCGTTTTGACCCAAAATTACCTTTTTGCCCTTGTGTCCAAATTGGACCGATGGGTAGGCTATCCTAGCTAATTTGACTATTCTGGACACGTTGACGATGTTTATTTCATCATCCAACAATGTTTGTTGATAATTTCTCTGAGTTTAACATTTTTATAATTAATTAATAATTAATTCTTATAATGTTCGTATTTCGGGATTAGTACAACGAAACTGAGCTCAGTCAATTCCAGTGATCTCACATCGCTGAAATTGACAAGATGGACACGTGGACCACTATAATAAGATTATCAACTTTACCGTTGATCATCTCATCTCGATTTGCGTGTCGTAAGTTTCGACGTACCAATAACGAAGTGCACTTTATATCTTTAATAATTAGACTAGAATTGACCATGTTTGACCAGAGTTGACCAGTTGACCCAAAGTCAACTGTAAGTCAACACTTGACCTAGTTTGACTAGATTATTGGCCGGAGTTGACCTAGAGTTATTTTGACTTAGAAGAACCTAGGATAATATAGATTGCTTGTAGAGATTCATTTATTACAACTTGAACACGTTGTAACCTGTGTTGCTTTAAATAGGACTCTGTGGCTTCAGTTGGACCCCCTATACTTATCATCTGTTCAGGTTATCAGACGAGTACATTCTCTGATCATTTCATATCTTGCTTAGAATTATTTCCTGCATTAAATTACTTTACTTGTACTGTCACGTTGGTCACACGGATTGGTACTATATGGATCCCTTCTTGAGATGTTACCCTTAAGGAGCATCGGGTACTACATGTTCTGTGCGTTTCACTTACATGGCATATCACTATGCTTCATTGGTTCTTTGATCACTTGTGACATATACTCTTATGATCACAGAGTCTCCTAGAATCTCTTATCCCATTTACTGGGTATCCTAGAATCTCCTAGAATTCCCATTTATGGGACATCCATGTATCACCCTTCGGAGGACTTTGCATGGAATCAAAACATAACCTGGTTGGATCCTTGTGTATTGATTGGTGGTACGGAGGAGTAGAAGTAGACATGTGAATAATACCCAAGTAGTATCTTATCAGAATCTCTTCCATAGTGTCTTATCAGAATCTTCTATGCCATTTACATGTCTATATTGTACTCTGACTCACTAGCCATTGTTAGTCTCTATTTATAGTAGATATTTCTATTACAGCTCTCTCTCTCTCTGTTTACATACAGCATTTCTTTCAGTACCTGTATCTTACTTTACTGCATGATTATATTTTCTAACCTGCTATGAACTGTTGAGATGTACTGTGCTCGCTCCTGTCCTAACTGGGCCTGTTGATAAATTTTACAGATAGCATGGAGGTTGCCTGCTAGCCTAGAGGAGACACTGTAGAGGTTGTATAGGTAGCTAGGATTTTGCTCAGTTTATTTTCAGTTGTCTTGAGTTGTATTTGTGGATTTCTGTATTTGAGTTTTGAGATGTATTTCTGGGATGTGTATCTTAGACACTTAGACTTCTATCTGCTGTATTTCTTTTGGATTTCATGTTTTATCTATCTTCCATTATGCTCTACCCTAGATGTGATTGATTTTACATTCTGCTATGTCACCCCCATTCGGGGAGTATAAACTGCTTATCCATATACTGTTAGATGCATGAGACCTAGGACAGCGTTCTACCGCCGACACTGCGGCGTAGGCTGGGCGTTGTTACGTTCTCGTGCCCTTACTCTAGGGTGCGGGTCGGGACAGTGCTATGCAAGTGATATACTTTTCTAGAATATCAGACCCCTTCCACTAAGGCTCACTAGCACCTCAGCAGGATATTAGCCCCAGTACCTGTGTTGTGGCACCAGGACAATTAATTCTCGACAGTGATAATCCCTTACTCTGCAACAGAGATAAAGGTCACTAAACAACGGGCCATACGACAATATGTATGATATTGTAGTTAAGTTCTCTACAATCTCTATGTCTAGAATCTTGCAATGTCAAGTCTGTACAGTCATCTTGAAAGTAAAAGCAATATTAATAAAAAATCTAGAATGCTAACACAAGGTCAATACCATGAATAGCAATATAAATCTCGCATAATGAATGTGTCGGTGTCCTGTGGTCAATTGTGTCAATGGACACATCAGTATGTACGTAATGCCTAATGTCAATACTCGATGTCACTATCATGACATCGATACCCGTCTATAAACGGATACTAAGTATTAACGTCCTAAGTCATGCAATGCTAAACAAAAAGATCAACAAAATAGAAAAAAAAAATAATCTATAACGAAGGCAAGGCACGCTTGCCTGTAACTGCCATCTGCGGGTAGGCCCGACCAACTCCGGTGTCCTTGTCGATCCTTCCAAGCTCACCTATAATAATACATTATATTTAATATTCTATATCAACATATCATGTATCGATTATATGAGTATGTACGCATCCTAGTTGTCATAACGTTGTTACGATATTGCATCTATATATATCATATAATTACATAAGGTACCAAATTCTCTCATAAATACTTTACAATTATAACAAAATAATATATTTGAATTCTAAAATTTATCTATAAATATTTATATATTGCTATAATGATATTTTAAGTAGGGAAACCCTTTCACAAGTTGTCTTATATCAATACCATATATGACTTCCTCAATCTGACCCATTAATTTAGTTCCGAAATAATGATAAAATAAAATAAATAAATTTTGTAAAAGTTTCCAAAAATTAGTTAAAATAGTATTTATAATGCTAAACATTGCACAACATAAAGTTTAATATAGATTCATGGAGTTTTGACACTTTTGGACACAAGGAAAGCAGAATTTTTTGGAGTTCGGTGACACGACAACTTTCATAAATTTTTAAAAATAGTAAACGGATACAAAACCTAACTTAGATATGCATTGGAAAGGTATCGATGTCTAAATTATGAATAAAAATATAAAAAGGTTAGAAACTGACCATAGATAGGCGAAAAGTGGCCCGCAACAGAACTCGTTGGTTCTGGACTCCCTATGGTAGAATCGACGCCACGGACAAACCACTTTGAACTAGGGGATATAGCAACCAGAGGTGGGAGTAGACACACAAAGGTAACTCTCAGATTTGTTTTGAGGAGAAATGGATGAGAAAAAGTGGATGAAACATCATCTACAAGTCGACTAACCTGTTGTGACATTTCAGACTTCAATTCGTGCACCTCTCTAATGGCCGCAAGGTTGCTCCTATAGTTTCTAGGGTGTTAGAGAACATCGAGGAAGTTTCAAAAGTGGTGGTGGTTGGCACAGAAGTTAAGGAGAAATTAGATTTTGTGAAGAAAGGGGGTCGGATAGGGTTTCGGGATTGGGGGTTGTGGCCGCGTAGAAGTAGGGGCTACGTGGGGTGTTGGCAGTTATGAAGAAAGAGGAATAGGTTAGAGTTTGGTTGGTATTTATATTATTAGGACATGGGCTTTGGTTTGATCTAATTTGGATATGATTTGGTTCTCCAAAGTATACTGTTAGTAATAGGTTTCCTAATTTGGATTGTAGCTTGACCAAGTCAAAGATATAAGGAAATATTGCATTTGGCTGCAATTTAATCCTTAAAATTCTCTTAAATATATGTATAATTGGTTTTGGTACTCTAGTTAGGCTCTAACTAGTAGGGTTGACTAGGTTTGGGTCTGAGTAGCATTACTAGTCAAATTGTACCCGAAAATTAATTTAATGAGTCTCATGTGCCATTTGCAAATAAGTAGTACATGGGAACTCGATTGGATGGTACACCCTAGGCATGTGCATTATATACTCAAAATGGATCAAAACCATTTATTGGGTCATACGGTTTCGATCTATATCAAGTCCCGAAATCAATTTAGAAGTTGGGCCTAGAATTATGATAAATAATCAAATAGCGTAAGTTGACCCAAAATTGTGCGAAGCCAAAAGAATGTTGAAAAGCAAATTTGGATGGGACATGATATATCAAACTGAAGATGGATGAGTCTAGAATTCCAATATGGAATTGGATTTGAGAAAACAATATTTGTTGTGCTTCAAAAGTTAAAGCTACGGTAAACTACTATCATAGTCATCATTGACTTTAATATTTAAAATATCCATATAAAATAATTAAAAATAATTAGAAATAAAATCCAAAAATTAGGGGGCTTACATTAATGCCAGTGACCTTTCATATAGATAAGTTGGCGTGTTGAGCGGCTATCCGCATGCACAGTGTCGGTTGAATCAAAGAAAGTATAAACTCGGCACAAACTGAGTCAAAGAAAGGTATGCACGTTTGCAACACCAGATTAAAGCCTCGAATTTGGTTATAGCAAAGACACATGTTTCAACATGGGATGTGGCTTCGAGCATTAAGTCGTTGGTATAGTGTTTCATAAGTCGGATTTGAGTCATCTCGAGTTAAGTCAAGAAGGGCCGAAGGAAAGTTTGGTTTAGAAATATTAAGTTGGGAGGCACGACCTCGATGTTAAAGCACGAACCAAGTTTATGGCACCACCATGTTATTGTGTCTCAAAGTATGGCACAAAAGGCAAGCACGAGTCGGTGTATTGATGTTAAAAACACGATAATGGTCTAAAGGTACAATGATAAGTAAGTTATCGGTGTGAGGCACGGTGATGGTCTAGGGACACAAACTAGGCATGGCATCTATATTCTAAAATTGATCCTAAGACAAGAATAAAAAGACAACCATAAAGGGTTTATGTTGCACAAATTAAATGAACGTGTTGGTTTTGGTATGGGTGGGCGAGGAGCTCACACCACCAATACAGTCGAGTACTGACACCCACATAGTTTTCATGTGCAGGCACAAGTAGAAGATCGTTGGCGCAAAGCTCTCTTGGATGCATCGAGGCACAGAGTTCCTTGGCATTTCGAGGCATGTAGCTGTATGCTCTGGATTTATACAGGACATAATGTATGGACATCGCCTTCTGAAGCATCCGCTGGCTCGTCAAACTTTGTATTGAGAAATGAGAGAGAGCAGAGTGACTTGTAACTTGAAAGAAGAGTGAGACTATGTGATTGTAATAATGGCCTCGTGCCACTTTTGTAATCCTTGTTCAATATCAATAAAGAGCCTCTTTTGTTGACTTGTGTTTTGGTTCTAACTTTCCGCTGGCTCATTCAATATTTCTGCTTCAGGACTTCTGTGCGACGCCCCCGTCGCTTAGCCTATAATCGGCCGTTATGGAACCCGCGTGAGCGTAACCTAGGCTCACACGACATCACGCCTTAGTGAGGATGATCATTCCTACGGGACTGGGGCGTGACAAAGCCTGTGGCCATGGTTCCCAACGAGAAGATTTCTTCGGAGCCATAGAGATAATGTGCCACCTACCATATGTATATATATACAGGTTAATCCGACTCTTCTTATTCTTTGTCTTCGAGACTTGTGCCACCTTAATACTTAATAGCAGCAAGAGACTCAAGCAACCAAGGGACCAAGATTGTTGGGTTTCTCAGTCATATTTTTTGGCCAAATTTTTTAAAAATTCCTATAGTACACGTTTAAAACTCTAGGGCCTTAAAATTTGTGTACAAATGCATTTCTTTAAAATACATAGGTATTATACGTTTACGTAAGATACAAAAAAATTTGCGTATAATACTCATTTTATTCGGGTGATTGCTTACAAGGGTTTCAACTCGAGCTTCAAAAGGGCCAAACCAAACCAAACCAATCTAGTTGAACATATGGTCTGGTAACATTAATGTTAATTCAAGCATAACCAAACCAAACCAAACAAAACCAAACCCAAGTCTCAAGTTAAATGGCACTGTTGCTCAGGATGTGTTACTATTCGTTCGAACGCATACGGTAAAAGTAGGCATTTTCAGATCATTTTGATCCCCTAACAGTCGATTGCCCACGGTTGTTACCAATCCGAACTAATCACTTTTCATCGAACCATACCAAGCCAAACTAATCGCTTTTAGTCGAACATATGGTCCAGTAACATTAATATTAATTCAAAAATTACTTTCAACGTTAATGAGATTTCTTACTTTTAGTTAATAAGTTTTCATGATACCTCTGTTTTTATTTTTCATTTAATTTTACTTCTTGCATTGTGATCAGTTCTATTGGAGTGTGCAACAGTGGGTCAAGCCAAACCAAACCAAACCCTAGTCTTAAGTTAAATAGCACTATGGCTCGGGATGTGTTAGTATTCTTCTGAATCCGTGCGGTAAAAGTAGTCATCCGCGGATCATTTTGAGCCCATAAAATTCGATTGCCCACAGTTGTTACCAATTCGAACCAATCTCTTTTCATAGAACCATATCGAGCCGAACCCATCGTTTTTAGTCGAACATGTGGTCCGATAATTTTAATGTTAATTTAAAAATTACTTTCAACATTAATGAGATTTCTTATTTAGTTAATAAGTTTTCATGATACCTTTGTTTTTATTTGTCATTTAATTTTACTTCTTGTTGTGTGATTAATTCTATTGAAGTGTGCAATAGTGGGTCAAACCAAACCAAACCAAACCCATGTCTCAAGTTAAATGACATTGTGGCTAGGGATGTGTTAGTATTTTTTCGAACGCATTTGGTAGAAGTAGTCTTCCCCGGATCATTTTGAGCCCCTAACAGTCCATTGCCCACGGTTGTTACCAATCAGAACCAATCTCTTTTCATCGAACCATACCGAGCCGAACCAATCGCTTTCAGTCGAACATATGGCCCGGTAACATTAATGTTAATTAAAAATTACTTTCAATGTTAATAAGATTTCTTACTTTTAGTTAATAAGTTTTCATGAAACCTCTATTTTTATTTGTCATTTAATTTTACTTCTTGTCGTGTCATCAATTCTATTAGAGTGTGCAATAGTGGGCCAAACAAAACCAAACACAAGTCTCAAGTTAAATGGCACTGTGGCTCAGGATGTGTTAGTATTCATCTGAACGCATACAGTAAAAGTAGTCATCCTCGGATCATTTTGAGTCCCTAACAGTCGATATGCCTAAGGTTGTTATCAATTCGAACCAATCTCTTTTCATCTAACCATACTTCTTAGTTGTGCTTGGAAGTTGCAATCCACACAGTAAGTTAGTTTTTTTCAAATTCTGAATCAAACTGCATATAACAAACATAACATCAAAAATATTGTTCTAAAACTAGTGTAACTATTTGACTAAATATTTTTATACTAACATGGAAAGACTGGAAATCAAATTGATCAAATCGGCCTTGCATGAATAAAATTATGAAAAGACCACAATCATGATTATTTTCTTGTTGAGGAACATCATGACGCTTTATGGAGAAGGTCGAAAAGTTGAATGTGCCATTTTTCAACTTGTTAATCTCTTCCAAAAGAAAGCGATCCAAATTTGAAAGCTACAATACCAGAATACGATATATATTAATGTACCATGAATCTATTAAGTAATTCAGGAAAAATATAAACATGAGCTTACTATTGCTTTTGTGACCCCTTTGTTATAAATCGGCTCATTCGAAGAAGCAATGGCGTCCCAAGTTTCAACGGTCTTTATTTGAATCTTAACTTTTGTAAGAATGTAATATTGAGCCGAAAGGATGGGTATATATATCTGACCAAAGAATAATCATTATAACAAATTGAACAATTTTCAGTAAATTGGAATTAAAAATTAAACCAAAACAAATTCATACCTCATTACAAGTTCTTAGAGAACCCATATAGTCTTCGAAATATTTGTGCTTCTTCCATTCTTCAGGAATGGCTTTATTAGAAGTCTTTGCACTCTACATAAACATTAAATATTAGATTATGAACGACAAATGAAGAAGAATAAATTGTTAATGAACAATCATAAAAGAATAAAATGCTAACTCACCATTTTATGTGTTGGTAAACACCATACACTAGCTTTATTGTCAGTTCTATTCCTTTCTTCCTCAGTGAGAATCGTAGACACCATGGTAACAATCTGAGCTATTCTCATGTAAAAAAAAATAGATTGTATCGAAGTAAACTTGATGGCATCGAGACCATGCTAACTATTTTGTATTAAAAAAATCACCGATTGCATCAAAGTAAACTTTGATGACATCGAAGAGAGAAAAAATAGTATCTACATATCATATCTCTAATGCTTTTTCGTGGGAAAATGGATTTCATATCATCCCGAGTAACATACGGATGCTCGCTAGATGTTATTATTTCACTAAGAAAACAAAAAAATTAAGTATGTTAAGAAAAAAAAAGTATGGTTGAAACAAAAGAAAACTCATATTACTTACTTGTCACTTTCATTTTTAGCCAAAGGAATAGGATTCGAGGTTGAAGCTCTTCTTTGACTCTTGAAAGGGGTGACCGGTACTAAATTCTCTTCCATTTTCCACTTAGGACTACGGCCAGGTGCATTAAGATCCATAAAATCGACAATTTTATCGATCTTTTCTTCCATTACTCTCAAATTCTCATCCTCATTATTGTCATCCTCCGCTTCAATATTAATTACTACGCTGCTAACGACTGACGATGCCTTATTTTAACAGCTCTAGATTCTTCTATTTTTTCTAGTCATCGAGATATGTGCATTCGTTCAACTTGGATTGAACCAAGCATAGTTTGTATTAAAGAAAGTTGACATGAAAGTTTTGATACATGTTCTTTGAACTAATGGATCATACGTGGAATGAATTTTTCATTCAACGCTGGCATCCAATCTTCAACTTCTTCCATATGGTTTGACATACTTCTTCGCTATTACTAGTTGAAACTTTGTTGTGCTTTCTATTAACCTCCTTTCTATAACAGAAACAAGGTAACTATTGTATAAGAAAGCGAAAATACAAAAAGAGTGAGTAAAAAGTAAGGTTAATGGAAAGACAAAATAAGGTTGGGACTCACAATGCAATAATTTCAAATCTCTCCCATCTTCCCAAACATCGATCATCTCCTAAGCGGCGGTGATTATTTTTTATAAGACTGATGACAATAAAATATCTCCCAGCTCCCATCTCCCATATTCTAATGTGACTTTAATATTATAGATGATATTCAAATATTAAACTAATTTTTTATATCTAAACATATAGCCAATATTATAGATGATATTCAAATATTCAATATTGATAGTTGATCTTCAAATCAATCGTAATTATATTTAATTAAATTTCTGATAGATGATATTCAAATATTAGATTTTCTTATATTGATAAATGTTATTCAAATAATAAATATTGATGGATGATATTCAATTTAATCCCAATTATATTAAATTTGGTTATATTTTCATTAGACGATATTCAAAATAATCGTAATTATCTAAATATAATACTGAAACTGATAGAAACAAAAAAATATTGATACTACAATAAATCAGGTTAGTATGATAAAATATCACAACCATTAATTGATTAAATAATTAAATAAAAATTAATAAAAGATTTTATTATTAATACTAAATATGAATAATATTAATAGTAATAAAAAATGTATTAAAATAAATTTTATTATTAAAACATGATTAAAACATGTATTAACCTATTTAAAACATGTTATATATATATATATATATATATATATATATATATATATATATATATATATATATATATATATATATATATATATATATAACACATATTAGAACATGTATTAACCTGTTTAATAAATTTTAATACATGTTGTATAAGTTAATACATGTCTTAATACATTTTTTAATAATAAATTTTAATATATGTTAATAATAATAACAATAATAAAACATGTATGGAATGTCCAATGCCCATCAAATTTATCTTCACATATTAATATAAAGTTATTTAGATTAAATTTTATTTTATACATAATAAAACATGTATTAATCTTAAATTAACGAATATCCAACTAACGAATATCCTAATAAACGAATATCCTAAATTAACCAATATCCTATCTAACGAATAAGAGGTTTTCTTCAGCTTGATATGAACCATCCTGGCTCAGCGATCCAGATTTGGATCGGTCCCTTCCTACGAGAATCCGAGAAACATTACAAAATAATTTCAGTACTTAATGAATAATAGGTTTATGAAGGATGTTAAGTGATTTTTTTACCAACCGGTCATAAACTAAATATGACTTAATATAGGGACTTCATTGAAAAATTAAAGTACACAATGACCTACAAATAGCAAGTTTACCAACCGATCAAAAGCAAAACATTGCATTAAATGATGTTCCCTACTCTAATCATATCACAAGAAAGCCCTTTTTCTTAATAACGATTGGATCAAAAGCGAATGGTCCACATTTGTCATGTATCGATACAATAAAATAGCATTTTGTATAGTAGAAGACCCCATATATATATATATATATATATATATATATATATATATATATATATATATATATATATATATATATATATATTATATATATATATATATATATATATATATATATATATATATATAATCATATCACAAGAAAGCCCTTTTAATAAGAACCGTTGGATCAAAAATGAATGGTCCATATTTGTCATGTATCGATACAATAAAAAGGCATTTTGTATTGTAGAAGATCCCATATATATATATATATATATATATATATATATATATATATATATATATGTGTGTGTGTGTGTGTGTGTATGTGTGTGTGTGTGGCCGTAGCCCATTGGGAACGGTGGAGCACCCCGGTACAGTGGCGCTGGTTCGAGCCCCCTTGGAGGCATGCCTCCAAGCACCATTAAGAAGTGGACACCCTCAATATATATATATATATATATATTTATATATATATATATATATATATATATATATATATATATATATATATATATATATATATATATATGGTCCATGTGCCAAGGCTTGAGCCTGTTTATTGGTTGTATGGGCCTCAATATAAATTAGGACAGTCCCTCACTATCGAATAAAAATATTAGGTATAATCATTTTAAGATTACATTGCAATTTTTGCACAAGATTATGTATCTATCTGACCATATGATTGATCCCAAATTTACTATGCAAGTAAGAACTTGTAGGATTATCTATGGAAGGTTATAAGTAGGTCCCCTTATAATCATCAGGAGATATTGTAACACCCACTTTTCTAAAATGAAGGTAATTTTGAACCTTTATAATTTTGATTATTCAATATTAGGATTTAATCATGTTAATGATTTTTGGTGAATTTTAATTAATTTAATACTATTTAAAATGTTGAATTTTGATTTTGATAGTTAACTAGTGTAACCCTAGAATTGCTAAGCCTAGAGACTAACCATGACCATGGGAGCCTAGTCATGTGATTAGAATTACAAATTACCATTTTTTAGCCTAAGGATATTTTGGTCATTTTTGACTTTTAATGAAAAAGAATTTTGATTAATTAATTATGTGCTAATCTATTTGTTATGCCTTAACCTAGAAGTGGCCCTAACCTAGATATTAGTCATGTGCCTAGATATTAGATTAGAAGCTTCCATCATGACAAGGTTAGGAATATCAAGATATTATTGTAGTAGGATATTTTCTCTTAAGATATTTGTAGAAAGAAAGCCTTAGGATTATATTGAACCAATGATTGGACTTGAAATTATGTAGAGAAGTCTTAGCCACCCATCTATATCAAAACCCTAACCCTAGTCCTTTTCAACAGCCATCAAGAGCCCCCTTCCCCTATTTAAACATCTCTTCACAAATTCCTTGTCCTTTTGAACACCTACAAAGAAACCCTAACTAGTTCTTCCCTAATTTCTCCCTTTTAATTGAAATTGATCCCAAATTGAGGCTACTCTCTTGCATTGAGATTCATTTCAGCAGAAGAGGCTAGTGGAGGCTTGCTAGCAAGGATTTGAAGAGCAATTGGCCATAGCTCGTGGAGGGAACAACTCATTTAGGAGCCTTTTCATTGAGTTTGAACTCTTAATAAGTAAAATACTACAAACCCTAATGAATTCTTGATTTCTTTCTATAGTTGCATCCATCTAGGTGTCCCCTAGCTGTAGAGTGAGTTCGGTAGGATCTCGTATCCACTAAGTATGTGTATCGGACACATATCAGTATTTTTAAATAAAGTGTTTGATGAAATGCCTAAGTAAACTTTTTGTTATTGTTTTTCAAAACTAATTTCACTTTTATGTAGCCCTATAGGTGTGTTTTGAATCCCCCAGGGATTGAGAACAATTTTGTGTCCAAATCTGGACACGAACCTGTGCACGAGACTGCGGCACAGTGCCCTGATGACACACACTGATTTCTCTCGTATTTGGACACGTGGACTCGTGCCACTTGGCACGAGGGTTGGGGCAACCATTGACATGCCATCCCTCGACTTTGGCATACTTTCATGTCATATCGGACACAAAATCTGACCCGTACTGGTTCTTTTCTGAACCGAGCCTCCCAGTATCGAGCTACTGATACGTGCTCGACACGCGAGCACGTGTCGTGGTAGACATGATTCAGGCTGTCCACCCTCTAGCCCTATATCCCCTCTAACCCTAGACACGACCTCATGGCATATAGTTATACTCTTTATGTCCTATTGAACTAGACACACACACACCACACCGACTGTGCTGCCCAGTTCTTACATTGGTTTAACGCCTTTATTTTGACACTTGGACACGACTCGTGGACACGTGGTGAACACTCTAACACATTACATTACTGATACATTTCACTTTATTCTGTCAAACATTAACCACTGCATACACATCATTGACCTGCACTCTCCTTTTAGCCCGATGCATTCATTGAATAATACTGCATCCCATGTGTCCTCTATACAAGTTTAATTGTTCTGTACATTAGTTCATTGCACCTATATTTCACTACCTATCATGCACACTTGATGACCGTTTCATTCACTTGTCCTGCACTAATTGCATCTATCCATCTATATCCAAGTGATGCATCCGTCCATCAGATTAAGTATCGGACCCATACCCTCCATTTCTGATACAAGTATCCAGTTTACTTATGAGGCCAAATTGATATTTGTCTTTGGGGTTTAGCTGGCTAAGAAACCATGTAGCATTTCCTTGCAGGTCACTTCACTTAGTAGACTATCATACCTTTATTCCCTGCAATGTCATTCAAAAATTGTGTGCAACATTCATATTCTGCCCTGCAGGCAGGCCCCAGTAGTAGTGTTATCATGCCTAGGCATGGCTTCGCATGTGTTATCCAACAGTAGTAGTAGGGGCTGCACTAGGAAGCCCCTTGCTCTTTGGTGGTTGAGTTATTGATGAGTGAATGGCTATATTGTATAGGATGAGTTAAAGTGAGTGTTGGTTGTATAGGGTTTAGTAGATAAGTATGTATGGTAATATATGATATGGTTTATTTAGGATTTGATTTTTGGTTAGAGATAAGTTGTGACTTTTGGTATGATGTGGTGAGATAAATGAGGATTTCAAATGGGATTTGAAAGAGTGGATAAAAGGATGAGCAGCAGTAAAGGAAAAGGGATTGCTACCCCCTCATGTCACAGCAGAGCAGCAGCAGTGTGAGCAAAGCTCTGCTTGAACTGGCTTGGCATGGTATTCAGCAGGCTTGACCTTGGCCCTGCATAGGATTGCTTGGCCTTGTTTGAGTTTGAAATTGAGTTAGTTGGTTAATGGGTTAAATGTTAGATTTGGTTTTATGTGAGTGCATGATTTGGTAGATGAGAGTTTAGAGGGTGATTGAGTATGAGTATTAGTTTAGATATTAGGTTGTGGGGTTAGTATGGGTTTATGAGTTGTAGATATATATGTCTATATGAGATATGGTTATATATATATGATGTTAGGTTGTATAGGCTTTTACTTGTGAACTTGTTAGGTAGGTGTGTGTTATAGGAAGGGGTATGAGATGCGAGTTAGACTAATAAATTGGTTGTGTATAATACATTAGATATGTCTTTGAGAGATATACGTAGATATCTATATGGTTTAGAGTTAGGGGTTATATAGGTTTTGAGTTGTAAGTATATATTTAGGGTAATATATATAGTGATGTAATATAAGTATTTAGATGTTTATATATAAGTGGTAGATATATAGATGTCTTGCTATAAGGTAATGCCTAGATAGACTAGAGGGTGACCAAGTTTGACCTGGACAGTTGACCAGGTTTGACTTAGAGTTGACTTTGGCCTAGATTGACCTAGAAATCATGTGATGCATTGTACACTTCATTTACAACCCCTTTGTATAAATCATGACTTGTGTTGCTCTAAATAGGACTCAGATATCTCGTTTCGGACAATATATTCTCATAGACATTTAGATCACAGGCGAGTACATTCTCTGATCGTTTCATACTTGTCAGGACTTATATTCTTGCTCTAGATCACTTTACTTGATGCTGTCACGATTGTTATCACGGATTGGTACTATATGGGTCTTCTATTGCGATGTTATCCCCCTCGAGTACATCAAATACATATTGTCATGTGCTTTTCACGAACATATTGTATTTATTGTACACCCCTATTCATGTATACTCTTGTGCAATCTTGTACTCTCATGATCACATGAGCCCATGGATAAACTATTGTGCAGGTAACGTAACTTGATTGGATCCTTGTGAATTGATTGGGAAGGGTGAGTAGGAAATGGTTATACGATCAAATTACCTATTATATAAAATATTTTATATGTCCATTGTGCCCTCGTGTATAATGGAGTCCCATTTATTCTATAACCTAACCTGTTTACATAACCATATTGTCCTCTAAATCACTAGTCACTTACAGTTCTTATTTATCATATATATATATTTCTAGTTTACAAATATCTCTCGTTTTTATGTACATCTTCTTACAGTTCATGTATCTTACTCTTTTGTATGCTTTATATTTCCTGCCATGATATGAACTGCGTGAGATATATTGTGCTCGCTCCTGTCCTGACTAGACCTGTTGAAAATATTATAGATAATACTGAAGACTTCTACCCAACCTACTATGGAGCCCATCTAGACGACACCTGTGAGTTGGACCCACAGGAGGATCCAGCTCTAGCTTAGTACGTCATCCCTACTGCTTAGACTAGATTAGCTCGACTTCATCTTATTTTCATTATGTTTTTTGTACTGACTTTAGAGTTGTATTATTTCTGGATGTTTGTGATGTTGTGTCATTTAGACAGTTAGACTTTCCTTCTGTTTGTATGTTCTCTTTTGAGATTTTATATCTCTCATATTGTGCTATGTCCATCTCTAGATTTGTGATTGAGCTGTACCTTATGTGATTTTTCCTCCGTTCGGAGAGTATATCATATTGTATTTAGTTTGTGATAGTGACCTAGAACAACATTCTACCGCCAACACTGCGGCGTAGGCTGGGCGTACCCAGTTCTTGTGCCCCTACACAGGGTGCGGGTCGTGACAGATATGCTCATATCTTATCTTAAAATTTTGTCAATTTATATACTCACCCCAATCTTATCCTGACTTGAGTTTCAGTGTGGCACCCAAGGACCATCCCCGTCTCCTCTCATGCCTATTCATGTAATCAGAAAAACAAGAAAATGGGTGTAATTAGGAAATCAATATCAAAGACGGACATGAACGAGATATTCTTATCATTTGAGAAAGAAGAAGTTTGTTGATCCGATGGTAAAAAACCATCATCTAGTTTAGATATGTGGAACAATATTGAAGCCACAATCCTTAAAGCACCTACCTTGTGGCTTATATAGCAAAGTTGCAATTGTTATGATCTTGTTTGAGTGACTGTTGTTGATTATTATACCCTCATGTTTAGTGAGTTTCTTTATAATCTGAACTTCTTTCACTAGTTATCTCTATTTAAGCGTGTTGGAAGTTATTTCCATTGTTTTATCAAAAAATCTCTTCTATACGTCTAGTCCGCTGCCCGAAGCATGGTTTTGGAAGGAGGGGCAAGGTGTCCTATATGTTCAGAATAACTTCTAAAATTTTTAAAGTTTCACCATATTTTTAGGAATCATTTAGTGTATTTTTTGACAATTTTATTATTATAATACAATTTAGTGAATTTATTGAAAAAAAATTGGTTAAATAGGAAATTTAATAATTTTATTCTTTGCTCTCTCTCTCTCTCTCTCTCTCTCTCTCTCTCTCTCTCTCTCTCTCTCTCTCTCTCTCTCTTAGGGTGGCATCGCCATCACCTTCACCATGTGGCTATAGGAGTCATTGCCATCACAATCACCACTCCATAAGAATAATAAAAAAAATGTGAACGAACAAACGGATTGGTGATAAAAGAGAATCTTAGATTGAGAAAACTTTTCCATTTATATCGACGTTTGTCATATTGAAAATAAACCTGATTTTGTGACTATGTTTTTAAGCCCAACAACTCTAATTGGTCCACTACCATTGGGTTTTATTCATTATATCCTTTTTAGTTTTGAGCTTACTCCATGTTCTAGGATGTTCTATACCTAGAATGTTCATGGTAAAATATCTATTTTCTAGAGATGTTCTAATATTATAATTAAAAATGAGACTAGAATTGCCCATACTATATTTTAATAAGTGTGTAGACTCTTCCAAGAGTCCTATAAATAGGGTGCTTTCCCCACATCTTGAACACAACAAAAATTACAAACTTAGTGCTCTAATAAAATATATTTCATTCCATTCTTCTTTTCTACCAAATTCTTATTTCTATAATTTTCTCCCCCTCCAAATTTGTTCCTCCTAGCTAGTTGGCCTACCACAATTCCAACAAAGTTGTATCAGAGCGAGGAGGTTCGAGGTCGAAGATGGAAAGTGAGATGACTCGCTTCCAAATTCTCGTCCTCAACAAGAACAATTATGCCAATTGGAGCATCAAGATGAAGGCTTTGCTAGGAGCACAAGATGCATGGGAGATCGTCGAAAAAGACTATATTGAGCCATAAGATGAGGCTTCATTATCCCAAGCTCAAAAGGAGTTATTGAAAGCTTCAAGAAAGTGGGACAAGAAAGGTATCTTCCTCATCTAGTAAGCCGTAGATAATGATGCGTTCGAGTTGATTTCAAGTGCAACAACCTCCAAAGAAGCATGAGAGAAAGTTCATTTTTTTGGAAATGAGAGGAGAAGGTGATAAAGGTATGATTCTAAACTTTAAGAGATGAATTTGAAGCTTTACATATGAAAGAATCAAAAACTATTCCATACTACTTTGCCCATTGTTAATCAATTGAAATAAATAGTGAAAGCATGACCAACACTCGAGTAATAGAGATAATTATTCACTCTTTGATTCCACAATTTGAGTATACCGCAGTAACTATTTAAGAAACTAAAGACTTGGAGACCATGACCATTGAGCAACTTAAGGGGTCGTTACAAGCTTATGAAGAAAGGAGAAAGAAAAAAGTAAGAGACATTGGAGCAAGTCCTTCAAAAGAAGCTCACCTTCAAGGAGAAAGAAGAAAACTTTATCAATCAAAGAAGTCAAGAAGATCGTGGTTGAGATCATGGAAGAGAGGGAAGAACTCATTACAAGATATTTACCAATGGAGAAAGAGGCCAAAACTATCCTACAAGAGAACGTGGAAGAGGAAACTTGACAAGAAGAGATGAAAGACAAAGGTATGATAAATCTTAAGTTGAATGTTATAATTGTCATAAGCTTGAAGATTATGCATCAAAATGTAGAAACACAACTAGAAATGTTGAAGAAAAAGCTCACTATATTGGAAAAAAAATGCAAGAGGACCCAACTTTATTATTTGTGCAACGAAGAAAAAAATGAGGAATAGCTACAAGAAGATATAGACACATGGTACCTTCACATGAAGGAAAACAACCATATGTACGGAAGCATAAAAATATTTATGGATCTTGATGAGTTCATTGGTAACTATATTACTTTTGAAGATGATATATAAATATCAGCGAATGAAAAAGAGAGTGAAGAAGAAGAAATCATACAAGAAATTGATGTTAGTAGAGACATTATGTCTAATGAAGAAAGGTCACAACCAGATGTTGAAGAAGCAAGTTATGACTTAGTTCCTTTCATGGAAGAAGAGTATAAAGTTCAAGCACATGAAGAAGTACAAGAGTCTATTACTCCGCTCATGGTATTAATACTATCTCGAGAAGACTCTCCACCATCAACCTTGGATAAGAGAAGTGCCCCAAATTTGAAAAGCTTGCAAGAGAAGATTAGGATAATGAATAATAAAAACAATCTAACAAATTTTTTCCTTTTTGCCGATTGTGAACCAATAGGTTTGGAAGAAATGACACAAAATAAGAAACAACGATATTCCATGGATGAAGAAATGAAGGATAGCAGGAAGGAAGACAATTGGGAGCTAGAGACACTTCCAAAGTGGCAAAAAAAGAATAAAAAGTATATACAATCCAAAGAATAATGCTCAAGATGAAGTCAAGATGTACAAGCATAGACTACTTGTAAAAGGAGACGATTAAAGATTGAGTATCGGCTATGATGAAACGCAAGCTCATCTACCCAAAGATGTGCATCAAAAGAAAGGAAGTGCAAAGTAAGTATGTCAAAACACAAAGTAAGCTACCGATATCTTCATCAAACAAATCGAGATTATTCAAGGCAAGAAGTTCACTTGGAGTTGCAAAATCAAGTTTAAGGGGGAGTGTTAAAAATAAACTTAATTAATGACCATGTTTTTTATCCCAATAAATCTAGTTTCTCCACTACCATTGGGGTTTGTTCATTAGGTCCTTTTTATTTTTGAGCTTAGTCCATGTTCTAGGATGTTCTATACCTAGAATATCCATGGTAAAATATCTATTTTCTAGAATTGTCCTAATATTATAATTGTAAAGGAGTCTAGAATAGTCCATAGCTATGTTTTTATAAGTGTTAGACTCTTCCAAGAGTCCTATAAATAGGGTGCTCTCCGACCATCTTGAACACAATAAATTTTATAAACTTAGTACTCTTGTAAAATTTCTTTCCTTTCATTCTTCTCTTCCACCAAATTCTTCTCTCTATAATTTTTACTCCCTCTAAATTTGTTCCTTTTAGCTAGTTGGCCTAGCACAATTCCTGTAAGCACCCTAATTTTTGGAGGTTTTTTTTTATCTTTTATATGATTTTATATATATGACCATATTTTATTTTTAATTATGACTATAATAGGACTTTACCGTTGCATTGATTTTTGAAGCACAACAATTATCAATTTTTCAAATCCAATTCTATATTTAAATTTTAGACAAGTTCACCTTCAATTTGATATATCATGTTCCATCCAAACATGTTCTCTTATATTATATTTTTTATGTATAACTTTAGGGGTAAAATAGTCATTTTAGTCACTACCGTAAAGTTTGACTAATTTTTCAAATAGCAATTAAAGCCCAACTCTGAACCAAATTATTTGACCCAATATATTGTTTTGACACACTTTGTGCCTTCTACGCATATGCCAATTGTGTACTACTCAATTGAGTTTCCATTTGCTAATTATTTATAAATGGCCTAGTCAACCCAACTTAGTGGAGACCATCCTAGGTTGCCAACCCGTAGTGGATCCATATTAGATTGATTTAATTCGAATTAAGTTCATCCATTTCCCATAAATTATTGCATTTTGACTCAACCATTCAACCCATCCAAATATGGAAACCCACTAACCCACCTTGCCATAGTTGGAGATTGGAGGCCCAAACTTCAACCAAATCAACCCCTGCCCAACTAAATTCAGGCGCAACACCTTATGGCATAACGACAGTTTGGACCCCGTCCCGACCTCCGTTGACACTCTATGAATATTTGTTACGAAGCTAATGAGACTCTCTACAATCCTATCAACTCCCAAACATTCAAAACCTCTTCTAGTACACCAAATAGCCCTACAAGTCATACGAAGTCCGAAATATAAGTCTGAATTCGTTTCAATTGGGATACTATTTTGCATATAGGATTTCGTATACTTCTCGATCTCAACATTTCATGAAACTAAAACTAATGGAAGGTAATATGTGTCTATTGTCATGTCCAATTACCACCCATACAGTCACAAATGGTTTGGCCGGGCGTCGGGCCGATTCAATCTTTCGTATATTTTTGGTAAGAAACTAGACATCCAGAGATTTCCAATGTATATCATTGTACTGCATTTTGGTTTCATTTATTATTTGTTAAAAATAATAACATTTTTCGTAACACCGAAGCACCAAAAATAATGTGTTCCTCGTATCCAAAAGATATGATACTTCATATACCTTTACTAATTTACTTGTTGTACAAGGTTTTATGATAAAAATATTACTTTTGCTATTTTAAGTGATTTTTCTTCCAGATTAACTATTTTTAAATACTTATTATTTCAAGGCTAAATTAGTAGGCCAAATGTGGAATTCATGATGTAGTATCAACATGTGGCTATTGTGCTCGAATTTCCACAAATAAAATAATATTAATATTGATATATAAATTTTTATAAATATTTTCCAGAAATTAAATTACTATTTTGTATTAGTTATAAAATATTTTTATAAGGAAGTTTGGTACTTTATCCGTAGTTTGGTGTAGTATCAATATTATGACCACTTTTGGAGATTAGAAATTTATATAGTTCATATATGGAAAGTCCATATATGGTATGTAGAGAGAGAGAGAGTATTAATAATAGTATATTTATTATAGTTGAACTTGACATGAGTAATGGAGACGTTGGAGTTAGTCAGACGTACACATAGACAGAGGTTACAAACAAGTATACCTTGTCAATATTATAGTTTACTGTCCTTTCCTTTTTATTGTTTCATTATTCTCATTCATTATTGTCATGACGTAGATTGGTCGGTATTTAGCATCCGTATCGTATGGGTGCCGATGTTATTTTATTGACATTGTATATCGACATTAGCATTGCGTGTATTCTGTCAAGTTTATTGACATGGTGGATCATATGACACGATAGATGATGCTGATATGATACAGAGTCTGACAAGAGATGTTCGTTGCTAGGGACTCTGTGATAGCATGTATTACTAGCTCGTGTGACTTGTTACTGATACATGATTTATACGTGACTTGACTGGATAGTTTTAGAGCATGGGGTGTCGAGGACTCTACCGAAAAATCTGGCAGTCTAGACTCTTGATTATGCTTCCATATTTAGGAGTTGGTTATTTTACTCGTGGTCATGGTAGCTGTAGCAACGCTATGGCTTTGAGTACTCATTCGCCTACCAGTATCATAGCTGGTGCCATGGATGACTGCTAGTACGGCAGAGGATTGTCCTCTACTACATATTTTTACTTAGATGATTATGATAGATACCCTTCGTTTTATAGGTATTCTCTTTAGTGTTACTTAGCATGTATATTATGTAACTTCGTATGTCCCCTGAGGACATGCTTATTTCCAAGCTTAGACGGAGAGGAGGGCTACCCGAAGGTATATGCTTATAGAGTCAAGACCGGAGATGTATCGGTTTAGGGGGACGAGATAGTACTGGAGGAGTTCTCTTGACATGTCATTCTCTATTTCACATAATGCTACTTTATTTATTTTCAGTTCAACAGACTTGTAGTTGTTTACTTATTTCATTTCTCCTTACTATAGTGACGGGTTGTTTCTCCGTACATTCATTACTTAATTTTGCTGTTGGACAGTTGATATTATTACTATTTTGGACTTAGATATCTTGTGTCTTAATTATTCTACGTGGATGAGATTTAGCACTGTAACATGTTATATGTGACTTGTGTTGTGATATTGTTATGGGTTTATTATCATGATTTAGAACTTAAGTATTTTACTAATGGGCTTGTTATAAGGTTTGGCCCATTGGTGACGTATTGCTGGTATGTATTCGTATACCTGGTCCCACGTACTTTGGGACATGGGAGTTATATGTTTTTGTGGTGTCCCATGTAGGTCGACGTTAAATTACTTCGGTTATGTTATTGTATCGACGTGATCCTGTGAATATGATAGAGTAGGCCCATAGGATCTCATCTACATATGCATATTGTTATATGTCCTTGATTTCTACATCGACTTCAAAAATTTATTTCCTTGACACGCATCTTGCTTGATATCATCTATTATTAGCTTATACGTTTCGACAGTGTAATGGACGCACAAGTCAAAAACGAGAATGCCGTTGTTACTCCACAGAATGCACTCTTGATTCACATTGACACGACCATGCCACCGGTTGGAGGATCTTCTACCGAACCTGACGATCCAGTTGCTTCACACCCTTCGAGATTCATTAGAGACGATATTCTGTCAAAGTCGTGGATGCCATTGGCGCAGCTCGGATAGCAGATGGACCCATAATAGCTGTCCTAGACCTTCAATATGATGATGTGGGGACAACAGTAGATCCATCTAGAGACTCAACGGAGACAAACGGAGAACATGAAGGAGCGCATTGTGGCAACTTTGGAGAGGGCGACTCCACCAGCTCATTAGTCAGCGACGGAAACACTTGCTAACTTTTGCCAAATGAAGCCAACCAAATTCTTGAGCAAGAAGAGGCCCACGGAGGTTCACGAATGGCTCACCAACATCCAGCACCAGTTGGAGGCAACAAATTTGCCGAAGAAGCAATGGTTGATTGCCGTCAGGAAGCAACTGAATGGCAACGCATGCTATTGCTGGCTCACAGAAGAAAGACAGCTTGGCCAGGATAATGTCACTTGAGTAGAGTTCTCCAAACTCTTCCAAAAGATGTATATCTCGGCTACCTTTAGAGCAGAGCTTCAAAGTAAATTCCTACATCTTGTACAAGGCAACATGACTGTTGAAGTACAATGCAGAGTTTCAACGACTGAGTTGCTTCACACCTATACTAATCCAAACAGAGAAGGAAAAGGTAGAGAAATTCTACCATGGGCTGAGCTACAAACTACATGAGCGTATTGGAACCGCTTTACCTACCACCTACTTTTGAGTCCTCACGGCAGCACGACCCTTGGAGCGAGTCCACAGGAGAGAGGCATGCCAGAATAGACCCCTTGCAGCAACCATAGCACATCAAGGAGTGCCAACAAGGCAACCAAAGATGCATCAATAATAGGAATCCCAACCAATGATATCTAAACATCCTACTTGCCATCACTACAGAAAGAAAGGACACATCATGGAAGAATGCCGACGATGGCTAGAATTATGCTTGGGCGGTGGACCAAATCGGCACTCAGTGCGATACTGCCCAGAGAACTAGAAAGCAGCACCGTGATGCATCCACCAGCATCGAGACCAGCACAATAGCTACCTAGACCAACGTGTCCGGCACCAGGAGAATTTCAACCGAGGACACCCTTGGCACCAAAAATGACTGTATTCCATCAGGCCCTGCACCGGGAGGATGGACTAGAGGTAACGATTTATAGTTTTATGATAGGAACATTGCATAGGAAATTGTTTAAGATTGATTGCTACTTGATCGACTAGGATAGACCGTAGTGGCATAGTGTACCCCTTTGAACTATTTCTAATTACATTAGAATGACTCCTTGTTAGTGAGCAGTATTTTTAATTTCGAGGATATAATTCTTTTAAGGTAGGTAGATAGTAAGTATCCAAAAAAATTTATATACGACCATATTTTATTTTTAATTATGAATATAGTCGTAATTTACCGTAGCATTGATTTTTGAATTACAATAATTATTAATTTCTCAAATCCTATTCCATATTTAAATTTTAGACAAGTCTACCTTTAGTTTTATATATCAAGTCCCACTAAAAAATATTCCCTTGTGCTATATTTTTTAGGTACAACTTTAGGGGTAAAATAGTCATTTTAGTCTCTACCATAAAATTTGACTAGTTTTCCAAATAGTAATTAAGGTCCAACTCCGAACCAAATCATTTGACCCAATATATAATTTTGACCCATTTCGAGACTCCTATGCATATGCCAATGGTGCAGTACTCGATTGAGTTCCCATGTGCTAATTATTTTTAACTGGCACATAAGACCCAAATAGTGGAATTTTGGTGTTAGAATAATTAAATTTATTTTCGGGACTTAACCCTAGTCAAACCAACTTAGTAGGGGCCATCCTTGGTTGCCAACCCATAGTGGAACCATTTTAGATTGATTTATTTCAAATTAAGTGCATCCATGTGCTAGAAATCATTGCATCTTTGACTCAAACAATCAACTCATGCAAATACGGAAACCCACTAGACCCACCTTGCCATAGTTGGGGATTGGAGGCTAAAACCACAACTAAATCAACCCAAACCAAAGCCATATGAATCGTAACATATAAAACCTTATATTCTTTTATTTTAACCATCAAAATATTGTAGCCCCTCTCCCCATCCATTGCAAAAACCTAATTCCTCTCCTAGCTCAATTTACCCGCAGCACCTTGTGGCGTTGCGATATTTTTGAGCCCTTTCCGACCATCGATGATGCTCTACGAACATTTTTGTGAAGCAAACATGACTCTCTACAATCCTATTTACCCCCATACATTCACAACCTCTTCTAGTACACCAAAATATCCTATAAGTCACCCAAAGTCAGAAATCTAAGTCTAAATTCGTTCCAGTAGGTATGTTATTTTGCATCTAGGGTTTTATGTACTTACCAATCTCATATTTTCATGGAACTAAAACTAATGTAAAGATATATGTGTCTATTTTTACATCTAATTGGCCACCCACACAGTTCTAAAGATTTTGGTTTGGGCATCCATTCTACGGAAGGTGCCCAGATCAATAGACCTGATCTGTTGTGAGTTAATTTTTACCTACTTTCAGGTAAGAAACTAGACTTCCAGATATTTCAAACGTATATCTTTTTACAGCATTTTGGTTTTGTTTATTATTTATGTAAAATCTTGACATTTCCTATAACACCGAAACATAAAAAATAATAGGTTCTTCGTATCCAAAAGATTTGATACTTCATATACCTTTACTAAATTACTTCTTGTGGAATATTTGATGATAAAAACATTATTTAAACTATTTTCTATGATATTTCAAGAATTAACTATTTTTAAATATTTATTGTTCTGATACTCAATTAGTAGGCCAAATGTGAAATTCATGATGTACTATCAACATGGGACTATTTTGCTCGCATTTCCAAATAAAATAATATTAGTACTGATATAAAAATATTTATGATTATTTTTTAGAAATTAAATTACTATTTTATATTGGTTATAAATATTTATAAGGAAGATTTGTACTTTATACGTTGTATGGTGTAGCATCAACATTATGACCACTTTTGGAGTATATAAATTTATATAGTTCATATATCGAAAGTCCATATATTGTAATTAGTTAGAGAGTATTAATAATATTATATTTATTGTACGTGAACTTGGCGGAAGTAAAGAAGGCGTTGGAGTTGATCAGACGTACACACAAACATGATACATGCTTATGTGCATGGTATCAGACTTGTCCTAAAGAATCACATGTGAGTGTCGTTAAGTGTATCTTACGATACCTTAAAGGAACTTTGACGACTTGTCTTTGGTATCCCAAAACCGATTCATTTGGCCTGATAGGTTACACGGACGCATATTTTTGTCGGATGCAAAGTCGATCGTTAAAGTACCAGTGGCACATGTCATTTTCTAGGTAAGTCCTTAATCTTCTGGTTTTCTAAGAAATAAAATTTTGTTGCATTATCAACAACTGAGGCTGAATATGTAGCTGCAGGACGTTGTTGTGCACAAATTTTGTAGATGAAGAAAACCTTGGAAGACTATCAGTTATCATTTCATCACATCCCTATTTACTGCGATAACACTAGTTCTATTAATCTCACGAAGAATCTGATATGTCACTCTTGCACTAAACACATAAAAATTAGATATCATTTTACTAGAGAACATATTTTGTAAGGAGATATTAACTAAGAATTTGTTTACACTGAACATCAACTAGCTGACTTCTTCACTAAGCCCTTGGCTGAAGATCATTTTAACTTTATACGAAGGGAATTAGGAATTTTGACGTTGAAGTAATATAATTAAATACTATTGGTCAATACTCATGAATTCGTGGAAAATAGTTTGGTTATAAGCCGAAAGGGTCCTTCTGTCACACAAGTATAAATAGCCTTAAGCGACACGGTATCCTAGTCTTCAGACTACCGCTAGCTTGAATCCGGACCCTACAGCTAACCCAAAATATTTGATACGGTTTATGTGTTATTAATTGATTAATATTAATTATTTATTTCAGCACAATTATTTTTAATTAATTTTGCATTTTTGTTAAAAACTATCACACAGTTTCCAACATCTGTTCTGATTTCCATGTGACCGAACTCAGTCAGAGTTTTTGTCGAACTTGATCTGGGTGAATTCGAACAGAAGCTGGATAGTCGAGCCTCCTATTTATTTAAACCCTCAAACATCATCTTCCTTCTCATTACAACCTCTAAATATTACCAAAATCCTAACCCTAACTTCTTGGTTCTCCCTCCTCCAAGCCTCTTAAGCCTTCAAATCATAGAATTGGAGGTCTCTCAAAGTTCTCTTCAACTGTTCATATTCAATTTTCGTATATTTTTACTATCTCCACTCCTTTCATATTTTTCTATGGCTCCTAAAATTCCTATTTCTTCAAAAAATAAAAGAAAAGTTGATGAAGGTTCGTCCTTTACTCCTCATGAGGTAGCCTCATTTTCTCTTTTCACTCCTTCCAAATCCGACAGAGATTTCTTTGATGAATTTATATTTGTGTCTCAAGAGACATCAAATGAGTGGTTTAATAATTTTCATAAAAGAAAACTTTGTCTGGGTGCTCCTATCAATTTCATATTATTTTCTGATCACGTGAACGTTTTTGAATACCATCAGTTGCTAGATTTAGTTCAATCTAGTTTTTCTATATATGTCAATGATATTCGTATGTTTTATTGCAACTTATCTTTCAGTAACGGAAAAGTGAAATCAAAGTTGGTAGAATCGATATTGAGTTTGATGCTGATGATTTAGCTATCATACTTAACATTCCCAATGCTAGGGAAGCATTAGCCGATATCACTTCTGTCCAATTTCCTGAAGGGACAACTTTTGATTCATTTTGTGACTCGTTATGTGAACCAAATCCTCGACCGAAAGGCACTCTTTGCCCTAGGCATTTGAACAACTACTTCTATGATCTTCATAGAATGGTATTCTCTACCATCAATCCAAAGAATATCGCCACTGATGAGATTTCCTATTTAGAGCTTTCAGCTATCTATCATCTCCACGTTCATGTCCCTTTCATTCTACCCAAGACTATTATTGCCGCTATTGAATGGTGTCTCAAGAAATCGCGACGCCTTCTTTATGCGATGTATCTCCCGTACATATTACAGTACTTTGAGGTTGGACTTGAGGATTTTTCTGAGGATGCTACTCATGTTTATCTTCATAAGCATCACTATTCTGCTCCTGCTCCTACTGTTCAGGCTCCACCTCCTCTAGTTGACCCATTAGCTGTCGAAATCCATCATACTCATCCTCCTGGTGGAGTTACCCTTAAGTCACTTTAGGCTCTTATGATGGATCAGTTTTGGTCCATAGATTTTTGTACCACCATCCAGCTCCAGGCAATATCAAACTCTGTTGGGGATATGGCTTACAGTCTTGCTCATAACCCTAGTGGTCCCATCCCTATGGTTCATAATCCCACCAGACTTGGCTACCGTATTGATGATCTAGAGGCTCAGCGATACTTTGACCCTGCTGCCCGATATGATCCCAACCATTCTGCTGAGACCGGTCCTTCCAGAGCTGATGAGGAGGATGACGATTGAGGATATGTTTCCTCATGATAGTTCACCACTAGTTATGTTCATTATTTTTTTTTTGACTATGTATTAGGGATAATTGCTTCTTTAAAGCATTATTAGTTTTATTCTTAGTGATGTATGAACTCTTTCTATTTTATTTTATGTTAGTATTTCCTTTTTCAGCACTATGCATTCTCTTATTTATATTCTGCTCTATTATGTGCTTACTACTACTATCA
Organism: Iris pallida; assembly: GCA_029216955.1. Classification (NCBI taxonomy): domain Eukaryota; kingdom Viridiplantae; phylum Streptophyta; class Magnoliopsida; order Asparagales; family Iridaceae; genus Iris; species Iris pallida. The sequence continues at coordinate 24,515,137 of JANAVB010003200.1, forward strand.
ATTTACTTAAGTCATTTTGTTTATATCACAAAATGGGGGAGTAATATGATAGATACTTAAAATGTTGCTTACAAATATTTTTATGACTAAAAATCTGTTTGGAGATCTTATTTTTCTAGACTTTTGCAGATATTCAGCCGACAAGTTTTGTTACGGAGGAGTAACAAGACTTGACCATACATTATGGGGGAGCAACTATATTGTACTAATATTGACGGCCAAAGCTACTACCATACCCTCAGAACCATATCAAGTCTACTTCCAAATCGAGCTAAACATATTCTTAAGCATCAATCGTTGTTTTCTCAAATTATGAAAATATGAAAGATTGTTGGCCCATTAAGCCATGGTCAAACCGATTTCGATAATTGACTTAAAACTTTGAACTTGATATAAAAAGAAATCGAAGATCGCAGATTTCATCTCCACTGAATTTTCCATATTTATTCTGTATTTTTATTGAGTCTAGATTATATTGTGAGTCGGGATCACTGCATTTAGAAATTATATCCTAAAACCAATCCTTGATCCATTTCCTGACCTAACCAAACCCATATCCAAAAGACTAAACCAAATCAGGTTGACCAGGATCCCTGGTAAACGAAATTCGCCAGAGTTCTGCCTGAACTCGGACCGAACTCGGTCCCTTGGGATTTCTCCTGGCCAGCAGCTTTTTCTATTCTTTTGGATCACCAAAGTTCAAAATTATTAATGTTAGCCTACCGAGTTCTGCCCGAACTCTGTCTCAAAATTCCTATAAAAAGAGAAAAAATTCTTATTTCTATTCACTCATTCAATCTTCATATTCTCTATATATTCCTAAGATTTCTATTCTATTTATAAAGCTTCAATCTTCAAATTTTCAAGACAACTCCGATCCTTCTAGTGTCGGTGGTTTCCGATTAGGAGTATTTGTCACGCCCCAGAACCAGAATACTGGCAAGTAGGGACGGACCAGGCCAGCTACGTATACCAAAGTACTCCAGTACTCCGAAATAACGTATAAGCTATATAGATGGGGGTTACTACTACAAGCCAACAGTCGATCCTAGGTCAAGAATCCTAGGTATCTCAATCACAAGCAGTAAACAATGTACAAGAAGTAAGATCAACTGGAATATAAAATAGTAAAGCGTCCCAAACTATCATATATCAATGATCATGAAGCTAGTAATACAGAGTGAAGACTAGCAAGAGTAATAGTCATACATGATAAGCTCTAGCTATAGTCTAGAATACGCAAATCATGTTCTGGCCCATAGGCTAAATGTCAAGTCCAAAACACGAGCTAAACACGTGCTCGGAGGCTAAACGCCATAAAAGAATAATATACATAACTAGTGGGAGAATGAAATAGAAAACCCACTAAGGTACTCTGGTGCTCTGGGTAATCACCAACGAGTGGAAGGTACGGAAGATCCTCCGGGCTCCTCTATCAGATCTAGTCAATGCAAAACCAGTGGGGTCAGACCCCCAATAGCAAGTACCACAAAGGAAGCCAAACTATGAACTAAAACCAGCATACAAATCATAGCAATGGATAGAGACAGAAATAAATAAAAGTAAATCGAGACTCGTGCGCTACCAATGCACTTATCCCGAGAATAGAAAAGACAATAAGTAAAGCAACATGTAGCATAAAGTAAAGAACATGTGACGTAATGTAAACTGTGTACATGTAAGGGAAAGGAAGCATGTGAACATGAAAGATAAACTAGACATGTGAGCATGTTAAGTAACTAGAACATGTGAGCATGTTATGTAACTGGAGCATGTGAGCATGTCTTGTAACTGGAGCATGTGAGCATGTCATGTCTATATAGAACGACAAATGATTAGATGACTTAGGAAGTATTCTGGAACCCAAGTTACAACTCGTAAACCAAATAAGGACCGGGGTTGTAACCCTTCTCCTGAACAGAACTTTAGTATCTAATCATTTACCGGCAAAAGTAAAGCATAAACAAGGATGTACTGAAAATAAACAAATCTGGACACTGCCTAGACAAACTAGACTAGACTGGACTCCATACAATAGTCACGGCCAAGCAATGAGTACGGCTTTATACATTAGCTAACTAGGGTTATCACAATCCTAATTACTAACAAATGCAAGTCTGAGAATTCCAAGTCCAGCTCCTGCCTGCTACTACCTGAATGGTCCAAGACAATGGTAATAGTGGATACATCGCCCAGGAGACAAATGTATCCTATAGTGGTGGGTACATCGCCCAGGAGACAAATGTACCCTATAGTAGTGCAACACTCGACGGTGCGCTGGAAGTGTGCTCATCATGACAGATAGCTCCAAATCCCAATGCATATATATATATAATGCCAAGACCAAAGGGGCAACAGGTTACTGGGAAATTCTCAATGATCTAAGTAATCAAGCTAGTTATTTAGTCCTTAACATTTTCTTGTTGGATTCCGGGTGTGGCATTCCGCAGAATCCATCCTAGATATGAGACATGCAAGACTGGACAAAAGCGAGAATGTGCACCATAACAAGCCACAACAAGAAAATATCATAAACTGGAAGCTAGGAGTGCACTACGACGAGCCACTATAGGGAGTGCGCCATGACAGGCCACTATCATGTAAGCAAAGAAAGACATGTACGAGAGTGCACCACGACGGGTCACTATCTAGTAAGCAAATGAGACATATAAGAAAAGTATGCCACGAAGGGCCACTATCATGTAAGCAAAGAAGGCATGGCAACAATTAACATAGCTTGTAAGAAAGAATCTATCAAAGACATATCATGGCATGTGGAAAACAATAATTAAAGCTAAGTACATTTCATAGAAAATGATTGAACATGTGCTAGTGTCAAGTGTATATAGGGTGTACAAGCATTCTCTAACTATACAAGATCATCTAATCATGTTAAGAAATCATTACAATCGAAGAAAATATCAAAAACGGACAAAAACGGGCAAAAACAGACTAAAACAGAATAAAAAGGCATACCGGCGGTATACTGCGGCATACCGGCGGTATACCGGACTAAAAACAGAAAATTTCTGGTACAAAAAATGGCATACCGGCGGTATACTGCGGTATACCGGCGGTATACCAGTTTTTCAAACAGCAACAAAATTCAGAATTTTGCCAAAACTTGTTTCGGCCATAAAAACTTCATTTTAAATCGAAATTCGGATTTTCAAAAGTCAAAATTGAATAGAATTGAATTTCCTACAACATGAAAGTATTAGTTTTCACAAATCAAAACATTTGATAGATCAATACCTCAAAATAATCCCAAACAGAGGTTATCGGAACACCGAAACGGGTTCCGATTGCCACCAAACTCAAAATCCATGATATACAAACTATGTGAGGGCCTCATATATGTATATATGACTAAGATCCATGATGGTAACACTAGTATCACTCTTGATATCAAGTTTTCTACTAAGTTCATATTGGATTTTAACAGAAAATCAAAACCTTGTTTAAACAAATTTTGGAAACATGCATATATACGAGAATCATAAGGAAAACATATTTAACAAAATGAGTTTAGAACAATTCTAAGTATTTACTACCAAGGAAAATAAAATGACAACAAAAACATTATGGTTCATGGATTTGGCAAGATGTACTTGCCTAGGTTAAGCTCCAAGCCTAATCTTCTACTCCTCCTCCTAGGGGGTTAGACACCACACCCAAGGCCTCAAGGCCAAGCTCTTGGCAAGCTCCAAGGGGGAGAGAAGGGAAGAAGAAATGAAGAGAGAGTGAAGAGAATGAAAAGAGAGAGGAGAGAGAAAGTAAAATGGTATATATAGAAGGGGGAATTAATCTTAGCCGTCGGATGGTAATCCATGTTAAGATCTAAGTCAATCCTAACCATCAAAACAAAACCGAATATCCAATGGGTAATAGGGTGCATCTACACTATTCACAAAAATATCTAAATACTATTTATCAAAATATCTAAAACACTATTCACGAAAATATCGGAAACACTATTCATGAAAATATCTTAAATCGAAAATATCTAAAATGTGGAAAATCTGTCTGGACGGTATGCCGTCGGTATACTCCGGTATACTGGCGGTATGCCGGCCAAGAAGAAAATCTATAAGTTAGGAAAATTTTAAAGCATTACGAAAACCAAAAAAATACGAAATACACTACAAAATACGTATCTGTATATAAATACCGATACTGTGAGACGAGTCTCACAACTCTCCACAACTTAAAAATAAATTCCGTCCTCGGAATTTCCTAAATCTAGTCAAGCAAGAAAACCAAACCAAAGAGCTGAAAAATTATGTCCGTCAAAACAAAGCATGGCATGTTGGTAAGATAAAGACAACAGTAATATAATTAGTAAATGCGTAAGCAATAACACAACCACAATCAAGAAGGGATGGAGGCATATGAATAAAATATGTCTCCTGAGTCAGTTGAGTAGGAGCAGGCCTACGCTGACTCCACAACTTAGATAAAAGTCAATTCTCAAAATAAGTCGGTACCAATGACTTAATCCAAGACATGACTCTACCTAGGACGTATCTTCGTAGTCGATACCAATGAAGTTATCACATGCCTCGACTACGAAGACAAAAGAGTTGGGGACGAGAAACTCGTCTAATATGCGTAACCCAAGAGATAAATAAGAGTGGAAGAAGAATAGGGCAATACCTACCACATGACCACCCTCAACCAAAACCTGCTCTAAAATACCAGACTCTGCCTGCCCACATCTCAGAACTGCTGCTCTAACCGACTGCTGCTGAAATAGTACCTGAGCCATATACTGCTGGACTGCCGGGGTAGCCGGCGAAGCTGGACTCTGGCAGGACTGACCCTGCTGGCCGATCAGGCTGAACTGACACATCTGTCCTCGGGTCATCTCTGAACTCTGCCCCTGAATGTTGAGACTGATCCTCCATAACTAGCCTGACAGAAGATTGCTAACCTGCCATCGGCAAAACCCAAACAAGCTGATCGGAAGGATTAAGAACCGTGTCCTTGAAAGTTGAAGGACACAAGGATCAAATCGAGGGAACATGAAAGATCAACGATCAAGGCAGGTATCAGGTCAAGGATCAGAGATATAGAATAACACGAAGAATATCAATAAAGCAGAATTGTGACTGAGATATCTAAACATCAGTAACCCCCACATATCTGATAAATCAGACCTTGCATGGGCCACCACTAAAACCTATGTCACGCCCCAGAACCAGAATACTGGCAAGTAGGGACGGACCAGGCCAGCTACGTATACCAAAGTACTCCAGTACTCCGAAATAACGTATAAGCTATATAGATGGAGGTTACTACTACAAGCCAACAGTCGATCCTAGGTCAAGAATCCTAGGTATCTCAATCACAAGCAGTAAACAATGTACAAGAAGTAAGATCAACTGGAATATAAAATAGTAAAGCGTCACAAACTATCATATATCAATGATCATGAAGCTAGTAATACAGAGTGAAGACTAGCAAGAGTAATAGTCATACATGATAAGCTCTAGCTATAGTCTAGAATACGCAAATCATGTTCTGGCCCGTAGGCTAAATGTCAAGTCCAAAACACGAGCTAAACACGTACTCGAAGGCTAAACGCCATAAAAGAATAATGTACATAACTAGTGGGAGAATAAAATAGAAAACCCACTAAGGTACTCTGGTGCTCTGGGTAATCACCAACGAGTGGAAGGTACGGAAGATCCTCCGGGCTCCTCTATCAGATCTGGTCAATGCAAAACCAGTGGGGTCAGACCCCCAATAGCAAGTACCACAAAGGTAGCCAAACTATGAACTAAAACCAGCATGCAAATCATAGCAACGGATAGAGACAGAAATAAATAAAAGTAAATCGAGACTCGTGCGCTACCAATGCACTTATCCCGAGAATAGAAAAGACAATAAATAAAGCAACATGTAGCATAAAGTAAAGAACATGTGACGTAATGTAAACTGTGTACATGTAAGGAAAACGAAGCATGTGAACATGAAAGATAAACTAGACATGTGAGCATGTTAAGTAACTAGAACATGTGAGCATGTTATGTAACTGGAGCATGTGAGCATGTCATGTAACTGGAGCATGTGAGCATGTCATGTCTATATAGAACGACAAATGATTAGATGACTTAGGAAGTATTCTGGAACCCAAGTTACAACTCGTAAACCAAACAAGGACCAGGGTTGTAACCCTTCTCCTGAACAGAACTTTAGTATCTAATCATTTACCGGCAAAAGTAAAGCATAAACAAGGATGTACTGAAAATAAATAAATCTGGACACTGCCTAGACAAACTAGACTAGACTGGACTCCATACAATAGTCACGGCCAAGCAATGAGTACGGCTTTATACATTAGCTAACTAGGGTTATCACAATCCTAATTACTAACAAATGCAAGTCTGAGAATTCCAAGTCCAGCTCCTGCCTGCTACTACCTGAATGGTCCAAGCCAATGGTAATAGTGGATACATCGCCCAGGAGACAAATGTATCCTATAGTGGTGGGTACATCGCCCAGGAGACAAATGTACCCTATAGTAGTGCAACACTCGACGGTGTGCTGGAAGTGTGCTCATCATGACAGATAGCTCCAAATCCCAATGCATATATATATAATGCCAAGACCAAAGGGGCAACAGGTTACTGGAAAATTCTCAATGATCTAAGTAATCAAGCTAGTTATTTAGTCCTTAACATTTTCTTGTTGGATTCCGGGTGTGGCATTCCGCAGAATCCATCCTAGACATGAGACATGCAAGACTGGACAAAAGCGAGAATGTGCACCATAACAAGCCACAACAAGAAAACATCATAAACTGGAAGCTAGGAGTGCACTACGACGAGCCACTATAGGGAGTGCGCCATGACAGGCCACTATCATGTAAGCAAAGAAAGACATGTACGAGAGTGCACCACGACGGGTCACTATCTAGTAAGCAAATGAGACATATAAGAAAAGTACGCCACGAAGGGCCACTATCATGTAAGCAAAGAAGGCATGGCAACAATTAACATAGCTTGTAAGAAAGAATCTATCAAAGACATATCATGGCATGTGGGAAACAATAATTAAAGCTAAGTACATTTCATAGAAAATGATTGAACATGTGCTAGTGTCAAGTGTATATAGGGTGTACAAGCATTCTCTAACTATACAAGATCATTTAATCATGTTAAGAAATCATTACAATCGAAGAAAATATCAAAAACGGACAAAAACGGGCAAAAAGGGCAAAAACAGACTAAAACAGAATAAAACGGCATACCGGCGGTATACTGCGGCATACCGGCGGTATACCGGACTAAAAATAGAAAGTTTCTGGTACAAAAAACGGCATACCGGCGGTATACTGCGGTATACCGGCGGTATACCGGTTTTTCAAACAGCAACAAAATTCAGAATTTTGCCAAAACTTATTTCGGCCATAAAAACTTCATTTTAAATCGAAATTCGGATTTTCAAAAGTCAAAATTGAATAGAATTGGATTTCCTACAACATGAAAGTATTAGTTTTCACAAATCAAAACATTTGATAGATCAATACCTCAAAATACTCCCAAACAGAGGTTATCGGGACACCGAAACGGGTTCCGATTGCCACCAAACTCAAAATTCATGATATACAAACTATGTGAGGGCCTCATATATGTATATATGACTAAGATCCATGATGGTAACACTAGTATCACTCTTGATACCAAGTTTTCTACTAAGTTCATATTGGGTTTTAACAGAAAATCAAAACCTTGTTTAAACAAATTTTGGAAACATGCATATATACGAGAATCATAAGGAAAACATATTTAACAAAATGAGTTTAGAACAATTCTAAGTATTTACTACCAAGGAAAATAAAATGACAACAAAAACATTATGGTTCATGGATTTGGCAAGATGTACTTGCCTAGGTTAAGCTCCAAGCCTAATCTTCTACTCCTCCTCCTAGGGGGTTAGACACCACACCCAAGGCCTCAAGGCCAAGCTCTTGGCAAGCTCCAAGGGGGAGAGAAGGGAAGAAGAAATAAAGAAAGAGTGAAGAGAATGAAAAGAGAGAGGAGAGAGAAAGTGAAATGGTATATATAGAAGGGGGAATTAGTCTTAGCCGTCGGATGGTAATCCATGTGAAGATCTAAGTCAATCCTAACCATCAAAACAAAACCAAATATCCAATGGGTAATAGGGTGCATCTACACTATTCACGAAAATATCTAAATACTATTTATCAAAATATCTAAAACACTATTCACGAAAATATCGGAAACACTATTCATGAAAATATCTGAAATCAAAAATATCTAAAATGTGGAAAATCTGTCTGGACGGTATGCCGTCGGTATACTCTGGTATACTGGCGGTATGCCGGCCAAGAAGAAAATCTATAAGTTAGGAAAATTTTAAAGCATTACGAAAACCAAGAAAATACGAAATACACTACAAAATACGTATCTGTATATAAATACCGATACTGTGAGACGAGTCTCACAGTATTCGAGTTGTACAAAGCTTGGCGTATAAAAGATTTTCTCAGAAAGGTACTGTTGAAATTTGATCGTGGGCTTCGGATAAAAATACGACGGTGTTGAAGTTGGCGTGTTCTTCGGAGTAAAGTACGCGGTGTAATCTCTATTCAAAATAGTGGATTATAGCGAGCAAAAGTTCTCGCAAACTGGACTAGTCCTCTCAGAAGGAAACCAATATAAACCTGTTGTGTCTGCGTATTGCTTTCTTGCCTCCACTATTTACTACTTTACTTGCATTTAAGTTTGTTTAATCATTTGCTTCACCTGCTTAGAATTTTTAATTGATAATTATTTTTGGTTGCACTCTATTCACCCCCCTCTAGAGGTGCCAACGATTCTAAAGTTATATATTTTTTGATAGTTTTGAGTTGGAGGTCAAACATGTGGATGTCAAGATATAGTTCCTCCATGGTGATTTAGAGGGGAGTTACACATGGAATAACCCGAGGGTTTCAGTAAGAAGGGAAACTCATATCTAGGTTGTCGGTTGAAGAAGAGTTTTTATGATCTGACGTAGGCTCCACGACAATGGTATAAAAAGTTTGAGTCATTTATGGGAGAGCATGGTTAGCTCGTATGACTTTAGATACATTTGTGTTTATGAAGTATTTTATCGAGGATAATTTTATTATAGTGTTGCTTTATGTAGATGGCATGTGATTGGTAGGACAATATGCCACTGTGATAGCTTAGGTGATCAAGTGCCAACTAGGCACGACCTACTCTATAAAGAATTTTGGTGTAACGAAGACTATCCTTGGAATAGAGATCATCCTAGGAGAGAGGCTCAAAGTTACTTTGGTTGTCCGAGGAGAAGTACATTCATAGGGTACTTCAATGTTATGGGATGGACGAGTCAAAGAAAGTGAACACTCTACTTATAGCTCATCGGATTTACTACTGAGCAGTGTCCATCGACCGAGGAGAAAAAAGATATGGGAGTATTCCTTATGCTTCAGCTATGGGGAATCTTATGTACGCCATGATGTATACGAGGCTGTCTATCTCTCATGTTGTTAGATCAGTTAGCAAGTATCTATCCAATCTATATAGGATGCATTGGAGTACGGTCAAGTGGATTTTATAATATCTCTAGGGTACTTTCAGTCGGTGACTTCGATGTGGGAGAGACGTGCCGAAGCTGGTTGGATATACTAACGTTGATATGGTTGGGCATGTTTATACTAGGAGATCAACTTCATGCAATGTGATAATGTTTGCATGAGGGGTAGTATCATGCACGTTTCGATTGTTGAAGCGTGTCACCTTTTCTACAACAAAGGCATAATTTATTGTGGCGATAGAGGATTGCAAGGAGTATGTTACTATGGACGAAAAAGTTTATGCTAGAGATGGGGCTAAAGCAAGAATAATACACTTTGCTTTGTGATAGCTATATTGCAATTTACGTTTAGAAGAACCCTACTTTTTATAACCGGTCGAAGCACATTTCATCTAGGTGTCATTGGGTACTCCCAATATACTCCCCAGTATACCCTTATAGTATATCTTTTTCTTGAAAAGCTATTCATCGATGAAATTTACTCACAATAGTACAAAAGTATACTAGAACTGGACCAAATTTTCTAGAATATTTTTTGTGGCAAAAAGTTGTGATCACAATATGCTAGTAGTATATTGTCGACATCGGGCTAAGTGGACTTTGGTATTTTATTTAGACCATTGGATCATGTTGGATGGTAATGATTTTCCAGAGATTATAGTGACTTAAATAGGGATTTCCTACCTAATTCTAAATAGCAATTACAATGGAGAAAGAGTTCTCAAGAGATTGTAACTTTCAAAGAAAGGAGGGCGATTTGGATGGAAATTTTTTGTTTGATATAAGGAGGGAGATTTTGCATTGGCTCTTCTTCTTTTTCTTAATTTTAGCAAACTTATTTGTCACAATTGTAATCAATTTCAATTGTTTGGGTAGTTTTGATATATAATCTATTTGGATCTGCCGGAGAAGCTAGAAAAGGGTTGATGTATATCTTATTAAATTGAAGGCTTTTTCAGGTTGTACTCCGATCGTCCCGTAACTTTTTTGTTAAGATTTCTCATATATATATCGTTTATCTTTGTGTTGTGCTCCATGGTTGTGGATAGTGCAGGTTGTGCGTTATACTTCGATCTTCAACATTTTTGTATGTATTTGAAAGGCATTTATTACACTGGTTCTGTGTCCCTTCCCAACACAATTCTAGTTCATTTCATAGATTACACAAATAAATCAGCAAATGAATTATAGCTAGTGCCCCGTCCCAATATCGTACCTACTCCTCGTTCACGTGGAACGTGGTTAATAAACATTGTCGGTATCGATTGATTAAGACATATTGAATCAAGATCCTTTCTTCATTATGGATCATTTTTTTCGAATCAGGTCCCATATTCAGCAGATTGCATCTCAAGGAAGGACTCTGCGACTGTGTCACAGGAGACCTCTCCATTGCTTGGTTATATTGCGGCATTTCCCCCTTTTTGTGTTGGTTTTATGAATTTATTTTCTAGAATGTTTTGAATGGATTTCATTGCTTGAATTATTTGAACTTCACACTTCGTATATAATCCTGAGAGAATGCCAATTTATTTTAAGTATCATCGTAGCCTATTATTGATGGATAGAGATGCCATGTACTTCTTACATAGTGCATCTGCTACAATATTTTTTTTTCCTGGCGTATAATCGATCGCCAAGTCATAGTCCTTGATTAGCTCCAACCAACGTCTCTGCTAAAGTTCAGCTCTTTTTTAGTGAAGATATACTTAAGGCTATTATGATCCTTGTAGATCTTGCACGCCATACCACAAAGATAGTACTGCCATAATTTTAATGCGAATATAATTGTCGTTAACTCCAGGTTGCGTGTGGGATAGTTCTTCTCGTATGGCTTCAACTGTGTTGTAGTGAAATATATCACCTTGTCCCTCTATATGAGCACCCATCCCAAGTCCTGGCCTGAAACATCGTTGAAGATTTGAAATCCCTCAGTCCTGTCCGAATGTGGAAGTATTGGACTGAAACGAGCTGTTGCTTTAGCTCTTGGAAGCAAGCCTCACAGTTGTCAGACCACTCGAACGTGACTACCTTCCTAGTAAGGTGAGTCAAGGGTAATGTGATCCTTGACAACTCTTTCATGAATCGTTTGTAGAATCCAGCTAACAAAGGAAGCTTCGAACCTCACTAGCTGACGCGGGTCATTTCCAATCACCAATAGCTTTGATTTTCTTTGGGTCGATTGAAATGCCTTCTACAAAAATGATGTGCCCAATAAATGATATGCTTCCCAACAAGAACTCGCACTTGCTCAACTTTGCATACAACAGGTTGTCTCAAAGGGTCTGGAGTACGATCCATAGGTGCTCCACATGTTGTATTTTGTTTTGTCCTTCGAGTAGATGTGGATGTCATCGATGAAGACTACCACAAACTTGTCAAAAAATGGTCGAAACATCAGATTCATTAGATCTATATAGGCATCAGGGGCATTTGTCAGGCCAAATGGCATTACCAGGAACTCATAGTGGTCATAACGAGTATGGAAGGCTGACTTTGGCATGTCGTCTAGCTTAATATTGAATTGATGGTAACCCAGGTGTCTGGCCCCAGAACCAAAATACTAGAGAGTGGAGGACAGACACAGCCAGCTACGTACATTGAAGTGCAACCCACCTCGCAATACGATCATGATTGTCTAGATGCATGAGGGTTAAACTGCAATCCATCAGTCTCAATGGTCAGGGTCAAACCTAGTATCTCAATCTCAAGAAAGCAAATAAAAGTTACAAGATGTTAGATCATCCGATATACAAAGGCGTCCAAAACATTACATATTTAGATCATCATGGAGCTAGTCATACAAAATGTGAAGACTAGCAAGAGTTTAAGTCATACATGATCAACCCTAGGATTTGCCAATCATGTAACAGCCCTTAGGCAGACATAAATTTAAGTTTCAACACGAGCTAACACTTACCCGATGGCTAAACGCCTCAAAAGAATAATTTACAATTGAGTGGTAGAGCAAATAAGAAACCCCTTCGTTGCCAGGGTTACGCCTGGTGTTCACCATCTGGGTGGAAAGTAGGTAGATCCTCGAATGCTTCTCCAAAATCTGGCCATATAAAACCAGCTGGATTAGACCCCAGAAAGAGCAAGTGCCACAAGGGAGGCTTCATTAAGGAACTAAAACCAGCAGATAATAAAATAGAAGAATAAGTAAATGAACATGCTTAAATGACAAGAAGACATGGTTAGAATAAAACAATATCTTGTATTAAGAGATGGAATGTAATTCCCAAGCTAATCACGAGCAAGTATTCAGGCACGACCAATCAAGTCCTACGGATTGCCATCATTAGCTAAGTAGGGTTATCATAGGCCTAGTTGCTAGCAAGATGCAGTAAGATATTCCTGCAGTCACACGCCCTGCAGCTATCCAGGTTATCCAGGCGAGGTAATTTACAAGAGTTATCAAGATTAGTGGTGTACTTTCAGTACTTATGTTTTCAAGAAGTGCCCCACATGATAGTGGGCTAGAAATGTGCCCTACTCGTCGGCAGGCCACAAGTCCCTCAGGTGTGGCCGGGATAACGGGATCGCCTATAACTTGGAAAAATCTATGTATATGAACTACTTGATTAATCTAGTCATTAACCTAGTCAGATTCATTATGAATTCCTGACCGTGTTAATTAGGAATCCATGTCCTAGACATGATGCAAGACGAAACATGTAGCTTGTACAGGCACAATCAAGAAAGTCAACCACGATGTCAAGACAAGAGTTACTTAGCAAGTCAGGGTAGCTGTAACGCCTAGTCCCAAAATACATAGGAATAAGTATGTCGACATGCCAGTTGCATACATACGAAGTAAACTCTAATATATGGAACCATCTTATGTATACATAAGCTGTAAAATGCATTAAACCACGACACTAATCTCATCGACAAATAAAGAAGGCAGAATTTATGAATCAACTCATGAATTGTCATTTACAAATCGTTAGGCGGAGACAAATCCACTACCAACTAAAAAGAGAAGAAATACATAACAAATGAATTTGTCGAGCGATGCAAAAGCGATCCAAGTCCAATCACCTCAGAGAAAGAAAGTAAAACACGGCCTTGGCTAGAGCACCTGTGAAACATCACAAAGGCATACACTTGGAGAGATCACCAGGTCCTTAGAGGGATGTAACAAGATACAGGAAGAACATGCTATTGTTACTGAATATAAAATATGCCATAAAGTCATAAATAAAAATAAAGTGTCGCAACCACAACACGGCCCAACGTCCCATCATCGAAACAGTGGATTATCCCTACAACCAAATAAGGACAAGGGATAGCACACTATTCCGCGATGTGACATTACCCCATGCCATGACTAGGACGGAGTGTGACAAGACATTGACTAAGGTCTCCTAACCTTTCTACTATGCAATTTAGAAGACATCTCGATGTATGGGCAGGTGAAGGACTCACGACACACACACGTCAAGTACCAATACTATCAGCCGGCATAACTCGAGGCTAGCGGCCCACGTGACCCATCAGTCCAAATAGCTCGAGGCTAGTGGCCGTCGAGACACGACTACCATAGCACGCTGTTACTACAGTTTTTGGATTTGGGTATCTCATACGTCTGTCTTCACCCTCCCAAGGGTCACTGTCAAAAGGTAGTCCGCTAAGACTAGGTCCACATGCATATTAAAATACAAGCAAGAATAATAATTGAAAGCAAAATAAAGTAACTATAAACAGCAAGTCACGGAACCAACTGAAAATAAACAGGAAATAAATATGCAGTAAAATAAAGAACATGCAACTAATTATAAATAGTAATGGACAAGGTATCTTGCTTGGTGTGTCTCCAGGTTTGGTGTGATGGTCTGTCATACTCCAATTTGTCAAAAAGCCATGTTTGATGTGTAGAGGCGCGAAAATAGGATTACGGAATTAGTCACGATTGAATATGGACAGACAGCGAGAATTTTCTTAGAAAAGTAATTATACTCTTTCTAGAAATTATTTATTTATATATTTGAAAATATATTTATTTAAAAATAATAATTTTTACAAAAACATTTAAAAATATTTTATGTATAATAATTTGAAAATTACATTTTATTAGTCTAAATACTTGTAACTAAATATGTTAGAAATCTAGTTGTCATTTTAATACCAAAAGTTCTAGCTTGTGTTAAATAAAATTTTGAGGCCTAAACTAGTTTTTTTTAATATAATATAGTAATTTTGGTTCATAACCCAAATTTGAAAATGACTTCAAGCACAGACCAATATTATAGATAGAATAGAACCGTTGGAAGTAGTATCATATATATTTAAATATTTTCATTTTGCTAATGATACAAAACTAAGAAAAATAATTTATCATAAAATCACAAATGTAGTCAAGAAAATAAAGGAAATAAATAATAGTAATAACTACTTAATAGTAACTATCTAAAATAAATATTAATAATAATTATTATTATTATAATTATAATTATAATTATAATAATAATAATAATAATAATAATAATAATAATAATAATAACAATAATAATAATAGCAGCAGCAATAAATAATTAGAAGGCATAGATTGGTATAAATATGCATAAAAACTCTCTATACTTTACCACTTCCAATATGACAATGAAAAGAAATCCCTTCTCTTTCACCATTTCCAATGTGATCCTTTCTCTTCACCACCGGAAGGAAAGAGAGTATTAATTGAACGAACTCACCTGCGAAGGAGGAGAAAATGAAGAGAGGCAATAAGAAGGAATGGAGAGTGAGAGCGGGAGTAAAAGAGAGAGTGCGAGAGCGAGAGGTGATCTCACCTCGATGAGGTGCTGCTCGGACGCTGCTCAGCGGCGGACGTGCGACAAGGCTGGGCGGCCTGAGGTCGGAATGGGTGGCAAGTGAGTCGGACCCACGGGAAGGGCTGACGGCTGATGGGGTCGTGCTGGAAGCCTTGGGCGGTAATCTTGCCACGGAGGCGGGAAGCTCAATGCGAAGATGCTCGGCTGCCCGTGCAAGACCTGCCTCGCCGCTGCAGAGGAGGACGGTGCGGTACCGAAGGTGCTAGCGACTGCAGATCCCCGGTCAGAATGGAAGACCGGCGCATAAGGACTTCGATGTTTGGGAAGGAGGTGAGTTTTTTGTTCTTGCTAATGGTGATGGTATGATTTGGGGGTTTTGGCTGGCTGTCATGGCGAGGGTGATTGGGTCCTGTAGGCGGAGGTGGTGTGGGTATTTTTGTGGGCTGCGACGGATGGGGATCGATGATGGACTGGAGTACGGTGGCAGGAAGGAGGGTCGGCTGGGGAGTGGTGGAGATGATCACGATGTTGGTGATGGTTGTGGCATTGGCGAAGTCGTCGGTGACGATGGGTTTGGTGAGGGCTTCGGTAGTGGTGGTGACGGTAATGGTGGGGGTGAAGTCAGAGGTGACGATGGCAATGGCAGAGGTTGCTTTGATGGAGAGTTGGCGGGGCTTGCCGAGGCGGCAGATGGACATGGAACGACAGGGTCTAGGTTAGGTTTGGGTGATGTCAGAGATTTTGTCGGGAACTAGATTCGTCTCCTACGAGACACGAGGGATTGAAAGTGTTGGTGTTCGGGACTGTCGGACACGGAGAAGCC
Source organism: Iris pallida (assembly GCA_029216955.1). Classification (NCBI taxonomy): domain Eukaryota; kingdom Viridiplantae; phylum Streptophyta; class Magnoliopsida; order Asparagales; family Iridaceae; genus Iris; species Iris pallida. The sequence goes on from JANAVB010003200.1 coordinate 24,531,307, forward strand.
ATGTATATGTACAAAATAGAAATATAGTGGATGGGAGGGGGACGGGGACACGGACACAATGCCCAATTTTTGGGTTGTGGTTGAGTACTTTGGTTATGGAGTTTATGGAGGAAAAAAGAGAGCAATGGGGCTCTCCTTATATAGGAGGTGGGGCTCCAATTGGATATGGCTTTGGGACGATTTAAATTCCCCATAGATAATATCATATTTAATCCAAATAGATTCAAAATATTTCAACCAAATCCGATTGATTTTATATCTAAGTAAATCCTATCTTAAATTTAAATTCTATTAAAAATAAAATATTTTCAAATTAAATTATCATAACTAATTAGATATTAATCACACATAATTTCAAATTTCATTTTTCATATATAATAAAATATAATAATAAATAAATTTTGAAAATGATAATTACCTTTTATAAATAATTAAAGTGGTTACAAATAGTTTCCATAAATCGAAATAGTCACGAATTAAATTTCATGCACCTTGCAATTAAGATACTTTTATAAAACATAGTTTTTCCAAATTACTATTTGCACAATAAAATCACTAGTCTTTTTATAATAATAAATAACGTTTGTTAAATCTCGACACGACACAATAATTCAAAATAACATAAATCTTTTAATAAAACATTTTTAGTATAAAATTTATATCATCTCGTAATTTCGTACGCGACGTACAAATACGAAGAACGCGAACTCGCACGCGACGTACGATTATGGAAAACCAAAAATCGATCAAAAAATTATATTAAAATTTTTGGGGGTTTACATCCTACCCAACTTACAAGAATTTCTTCCACGAAATTTAGGAATATTAGGGTAGATAGGATTGAGGAGGTAGGAAGGGTTGATCGATAAGAATCACGATTAACCATTGAGCGAGGATTCTGAGACCTAAGTTAATCAAATAGACAATTTAGATAATTTAGTCAAATAAAATCAACAATTGTAGTGTAGAAGATGATCAATGCATGACAATCCATCAACGTTTAAATTCACTCAACGTTACCATTTATTCTTTAGACGTGCCACCTTATGAGTAAACAATAACTTCTTCGATCGTAATTCTGAACCGTAACTCAATAAAGATTTATATTCAAGTTCAATCTCGACATAATCAAATACTCGATTCCTTATCTAATTTAGTGTTTTCCTTGTAAAATTTAAATTTTCTTTAAGCAGTTCCCTCTTTTTTTATTCGATTTGATAACTATCCTTAAATAACCTCAAATACTACTTAAAATTCTTAAAGCATACTCATGTATATATCGTCCTTTAAACTGTTATTTATTTAACTCACCAAACAAAACAATCGATTCCTTAAAATATGTTCTTATATGCGATATCTCATAATTAGAAATTTAATAAGTCATGAAACTTTAATTCAATAAATCTGCAATCTTCTGCTTTCGACATATCTATACATTTCCTCAAGTGCCAATCTTCTTGAAAATTTAAGTTGTAGTAAATCGATTTACTCAAAGGCAAAAAGAAAATTTTGAAATCTTCTTAGTAGGAAATTCCTTCTAATTTATCTATGTACAAAAGATATTGACTTCAAAGTACCAAAGTAAAAAAATTATATCTTATACCTTTTAATAAATTTCGAAATAATTTGTTAATCGCAACTATACCCTCTTTTGATCATGTCACTTGTCAAAACATAATATCACATTTCTCAATTATATTTAATAGCCCTTATCACATATTTCAACTTATGCCTCATAATCACACAATCATTTTATTTAACTATACCATCATCTCCTTTATGGGGTTTTCTAATCCAATCTCTTTCTAACCGATGGGTGTCATGATCCGCTTCTTATCTTTGCTCAATTAAGGACAAGGTTGCACAAATTACGATCCGGTTTTAAGGGAAAATTCTCAATGAGTAAAGCAATTCAATTAGAAGGAAGAAAGGTAAAGGTTGCTAATATTGCATGAAGAGTAAAAGGTGTTATGGGTCTAAGTAAATCAAGATAATAAAAGGACAAGGGTCAAGCAATCAAGATAAAACACAAAGTTAAGCATTTAAGGAATTTAGTAGATCACAATCGTATATTGGGTCGAAAGATTTGAGTTAAGGTTGAGTCCCTATCTGTAGTCGGAAAGTATTTCGGTAACATAGTAATGGTTATAATTTTGCCTTTTGGCCTGGAAGTCGTATCGTAAAAATATAGTACAAAGGGACGTATATGAGCGGGACATGATAAACCTACATGAAGGTGGAGTCGTCTATGTCTTGTATGTGAAATTTATTGAAAGGTAGTAGCTGGTCTCGTTCTCCGAATATCAATGTCACGGTAAGGGATACCCAAAAGATCTAAATAGAAAGTGGGTGTTCATGAGGCGCAAAAAATAAATGATCAAGTTGAAGCACGAAATAAAGATAATTAAGGAATCTAGTGAAAAAGGTTAGGAACACGGGTTCTAGAGAGAAGATTGTCTCCTAGATGGGGTATGATCAAGGAACGATCTAATTATTTTCCATGTTCAAATGATTAGATGGTCATGATAAAAGATCTTGATTTGAGGGAAGGTCGAGTAAATTTTAGAGATAATTACATTATTTGGTAGACGACTAACTACACTTGTGTATATACAACTATCATATTTATAGGAGTAGAATCTGTGTCTATGTATCAAGTAGGAGCGTTTGTCTTTCTAACATAGGCGAAACGCGAAACAATAAGGAGTTCAAGGAAGTTACAATCGAATACGAAAAGGCGAGTGAATAATTCAAAAGAGATTGTCAAGGAAATCGCGGACGAGATCCTAGAGGGCAAGTCTAACTATATCTCATGCCACTTAGAATAAAGAGCGAACCAAGTGCACTCAGTTGATCAGACCATCATGCACCAGTTCTGACTCGACAATATATTAGTGGGACCTCTCCAATAAACATATGTCGTAAACAAGCTCGATGAAAGAAATAAGCTTGCAAAACTAGGCTTTAGCAGCAGCGTTAGTCAAGTTAGTCCAAAATGTAAGTACAAGATATAATGATTGAAAGAAAAATATGAATAGTTCAAGTTCTTAAATCTAAGTCTTGCCCGAATTTTGGGCCTACATAGTCATCCTAGTGTCTTCTTGTCTAAGTCTTTAGTTTGACCAAATAGGTTAGGGTCCTCTAAACAATCCTACTAGTGACCTTCAATTATACAACCTTACTAGGTCCTAAGAATAGTATGATGCTAGGTTGTGAGGTATTCTACCCAACTTACAAGAGTTTAACTAGTAGTGTGATGGGATAATTGAATATATCAATCAAGTATGGGTATCTTCCTAACCACTATCAAGCACGAAAGAAGGATAATAATTTACGGCGGAGGGAATCAAGAAAGATGAAAAAACAATGAGCCAAACGAGAGTTCGAAAACGGAATCGAGGAAGGAGGTCAAATATGTGGATGAGATCCTAGACTCTAAGCCTATACGCAGGCTCACATTGGTACAGTAACATAACCAAAATGATAAACTCGACCCGCATGTGCCACCACAAAAACATGTAAGGCCCAGTTCCAAAATACTTAGGACTAAGTACGTCGACATGCCAGCTGCATACATACGGCGTAAACTCCAATATATAGAACCATCATATGTATAGATAAGCTTTAAATACAGTAAACCTCGATATTAATCTCATCCACAAATAAAGAAGGAAGAATTTATAAATCAACTCATGAATTGTCATTTACAAATCGTTAGGCGGAGACAAATCCACTGCCAACTAAAAAGAGAAGAAATACATAAAAAATAAATTTTTTGAGCGATGCGAAGGCGATCCAAGTGTAATCACCTCGGAGGAAGAGAGTAAAACATGGTCTTGGCTAAAGCACCTGCGAAACATCACAAAGGCACAAACCTGGAAAGATCACCAGGTCCTCAAAGGAACGTAACAAGATACAGGAAGAACATGTCATAATTACTGAATATAAAATATGCCATAAAGTCACAAATAAAAGTAAAGTATCTCAACCACAACACGGCCTAATATTCCCTCATCGAAACAGTGGACTATCCCTACAACCAAACAAGGACAAGGGATATCACACTATTTCGCGATGTAACATTGTCCCATGCCATGACTAGGACGGAGTGTGACATGACATTGACTAAGGTCTCCTAACCTCTCTAGTATGTAATTTAGAAGACATCTCGATGTTTGGGCAGGTGAAGGCTGACTCCCCGAAGACTACCTCATAACTCACGACACACACACGTCAAGTACCAATACTATCTGTCGGCATAACTCGAGGCTAGCGGCCTACATGATCTATCAGTCTACATAGCTCGAGGCTAGTGACCGTCTCTATACGAATACCGTAGCACGCAGTTACTACGATTTTTGGATTTGGCTAGCCTATACATCTAACTGTCTTCACCCTCCCAAGGGTCACTGTCAAAAGGTAGTCCGTAAAGACTAGGTCCACATGCATATTAAAATACAAGCAAGAATAATAATTGAAAGCAAAATAAAGTAACTATAGACAGCAATTCACGGATCCAACTGAAAATAAACTGAAAATAAATATGCAGTAAAATAAAGAACATGCAACTAATTATAAACAGTAAATAAGGCAAGGTATCTTGCCTGGTGTGTCTCCTAGTTTGGTGTGATAGTCTGTCATACTCCAATTTGTCAAAAAACCACCTTTGATATGTAGAGGCCCGGAAATAGGATTACAGAATTAGTCACGATTGAATATGGATAGACAGTGAGAATTTGCGTAGAAAAGTAATTATACTCTTTCTAGAAATTATTTATTTATATATTTGAAAATATATTTAGTTACAAATAATAATTTTTTCAAAAAAATTTGAAAATATTTTATGTATAATAATTTGGAAATTATATTTTATTAGTCAAAATACTTGTAACTAAATATGTTAAAAATCTAGTTGTCATTTTAATACCAAAAGTTCCAACTTGTGATAAACAGTAAATAAGGCAAGGTATCTTGCCTGGTGTGTCTCCTAATTTGGTGTGATGGTCTGTCATACTCCAATTTGTCAAAAAGCCATGTTTGATATGTAGAGAACCGGAAATAGGATTACGGAATTAGTCACGATTGAACATGGACAGACAGTGAGAATTTGCGTAGAAAAGTAATTATACTCTTTCTAGAAATTATTTATTTATATATTTGAAAATATATTTAGTTAAAAATAATAATTTTTACAAAAATATTTGAAAATGTTTTATGTATAATAATTTGGAAATTATATTTTTATTAGTCAAAATACTTGTAACTAAATATGTTAATAATCTAGTTGTCATTTTAATACCAAAAGTTCCAACTTGTGTTAAATAAAATTTGAGGCCTAAACTAGTTTTTTTTTTAAATATAATATAGTAATTTATTTAGGTTCATAACCCAAATTTGAAAATGATTGCAAGTCCAATATTATAGATAGAATAGAACCGTTGGAAGTAGTAGCATATATATTTAAATATTTTTGTTTTGCTAATGATACAAAAATAAGAAGAAAAAAAATTATCATAAAATCACATATGTAGTCATGAAAATAAAGAAAATAAGTAATTGTAATAACTACTTAATAGTAACTATCTAAAGCAAATATTAATAATAATAATAATAATAATAAATATAATAATAATAATATTAATAATAATCATAATAGTAATAATAGCAGCAATTAATAATTAGAAGGCATAGATTGGTATAAATATGCATAAAAACTCTCTATACTTTACTACTTCCAATATGACAATGAAAAGAAATCCCTTCTCTTTCACCATTTCCAATGTGATCCTTTCTCTTCACCACTGGAAGGAAAGAGAGTATTAATTGAACGAATTCACCTGTGAAGGAGGAGGGAGTGAAGAGAGGCATTCGGGAGGGATGGAGAGTAAGAGCGGGAGTAAAAGAGAGAGTGCGAGAGTGAGAGGCGATCTCCCCTCGACGAGGTGGTGCTCGGACGCAGCTCGGCGGCGAACGTGCGACGCGGTTGGGCAGCCTGAGGTCGGAACGGGTGGCGGGTGAGTCGGACCCACGGCGGGGGCTGACAGCTGACGGGGTCGTATTGGAGGCCTTGGGCGGTGATCTCGCGGAGGAGGAGGGGAGCTCGATGCGGAGATGCTCGGCTGCACGTGCATGACCTGCCTCGCCGCTGCAGAGGTGGACGGGACGACGCCGAAGGTGCTGGCGACGGCAGCTCCCCGGTCAGAACGGAAGACAGGCGCATATGGACTTCGATGGACGGGAAGGATGTGACTTTTTCGTTCTTGCAGATGGTGATGGTGTGATTTTGGGGTTTTGGGTGGTTATCGTGGCGAGGGTGATGGGGTCCTGTGGGCGGAGGTGTTATGGGGATTTTTGGGGGCCGCGGCGGATAGGGACCGATGTGGCCGATGATGGCATGGAGTACGGTGGCAGGGAGGAGGGTCGGTCGGGGAGTGGTGGAGATGATGACGATGTTGTGGATGGTTGTGTCGTTGGCGAAGTCGTCGGCGACGATGGGTTTGGAGAGGGCTTCGGTAGTGGTGGTGACGGTGATGGTAGGGGTGAAGTCAGAGGTGACAATGGCAGTGGCGGAGGTTGCTGTGATGGAGAGGTGGCATGGCTTACCAAGGCGACGGATGGACATGGAACAACAAGGTCTAGGTTAGGTTTGGGTGATGTCAGAGATTGTGTCGGAACTGGATTCGTGTCCTACGAGACATGAGGGATTGAAAGGGTTGGTGTCCGGGACTGTCGGACACAGAGAAGCCATGTATATATACAAAATAGAATTATAGGGGATGGGAGGGGGACAGGGACACGGGCACAATGCAAAATTTTTGGGTTGTGGTTGAGTATTTTGGTTGTGGAGTTTATGGAGGAAAAAAGAGAGCAATAGGGCTCTCCTTATATAGGAGGCGGGGCTCCAATTGGATATGGCTTTGGGACGATTTAAATTCCCCATAGATAATATCATATTTAACCCAAATAGATTCAAAACTATTTCAATCAAATCCGATTGAATTTATATCTAAGTAAATCCTATCTTAAATTTAAATTCTATTAAAAATAAAAATATTTTCAAATTAAATTATCATAACTAATTAGATATTAATCACACATAATTTCAAATTTTATTTTTCATATATAATAAAATATTATAATAAATAAATTTCGAAAATGACAATTACCTTTTATAAATAATTAAAGTGGTTACAAATAGTTTCCATAAATCAAAATAGTCATGAATTAAATTTTATGCACCTCGCAATTAAGATACTTTTATAAAGCATAGTTTTTTCAAATTACTATTTGTACAATAAAATCAATAGACTTTTTATAATAATAAATAACGTTTATCAAATCTCGACGCGACGCAATAATTCAAAATAACATAAATCTTTTAATAAAACATTTTTGTTATAAAATTTATATCATCTCGCAATTTCACACGCGACATACAAATACGAAGAACACGAACTCGCATGTGACGTACGATTACAAAAAACCAAAAATCGGTAAAAACAAAACATATTAAAAATTTTGGGGTTTACAGTAGCTGTCGCAACAACCTTTCAAGATTATACATGTCATGTCAGGTTACTTGTCATGTCAAGAGTACTTGTCTGGAGTGCACCTCGACGGGCCACTTATCAAGATTTATCAAGACGGGTTCATATTATCATATTCAAGTCAAGTTCAAGTTATTATCTAAAGACTATCAAGTGTCAATTCGGGTCGTCGCCATTTAGGACAGTATAGAAAAAACATGCAAAGAAGATCGAGAACACCCATGTGTGATTGAAACTATAAGTCACATATAAACTCTGATTAAAGTGAGACAAAAAGATTCTTGAAGCCAAGACAAAGATCTACAACTTTCACGTTTTGAGTTTGCAAGGTGTACGAGGTGCAAAGTGCACGAGATACGCGAGGTGCAAGGTGCGCGAAGTGCAAGATGCATGAGGTACGCGAGGTGCAAGATGCACAAGGTGCGCAAGGTGCAAGGTACGCGAGGTGCAAGGGGCACAAGCTGCACGAGGTACAGGGTGCACGAGGTGCACGAGTTACAAGGTGCACGAGATGCGCGAGGTGTACGGCGCACGAGGTGCGCGAGGTGCAAGGTACATGGAACAAAAGGTGCACAAGGTGCAAGGTAGGCGAACCAAAAGGTGCGTGAGGTGCAAGGTGCGCGGACCAAAAGGTGCGTGAGGTGCAAGATATGCGGACCAAAAGGTATCGAGGTGCAAAGTGCGCGGACCAAAAGGTGTACAAGATGCGCGCGAGGTGCGCACGAGGTGCGTGAGGTGCACACGGGGTGCGCGAGGTGCACACGAGGTGCGCGAGGTGCGTGCGAGTTGCACAAGGTATCGTCCTTACCAGCAAGCTTTTGCCATGGAGTTTTAGAAACTTTCAATGTCCATAACTTGGACAAAAGGACTATAAATTGGGTAAAATAAAGGTCTAAACTGAATGAAATTGAATTCTCTACAGCATGAAACCATTAATTTTTGAAAATAACAAAGTTTTAGAGATCAAAAAAAAAATCAAAGAAACTATAAACTTAGATCTACAAAAATGTAACCATCAAAACCAAAATCTCCAAGTTCTAAAGAGGCTAGAATCAAGCAAGGAAGACAATGGAACAATAAAATTTGAGATCCATCATGAAGGAAAGCAAGTTGCACTTGCTTAGGATTTCTTTGTTGGGTGGGGAGCAGTAATGGAGAAGATGAATAAAATAAATGAAGAGTTATGGAAGAGAAAGAGAGAGGGAGAGGGGTTGACTTATATACCAACATACTCATCTCAAACTACACAAAACCAAACTAAGCCAAGCCAAGCCAAGCTGAACCAAAATAAACCAAGTCAAGCCATGATGAACTAAGACCAAATAAACCAAGTCTAGATTAACCCAGGACTAGGCTAAACAAGACAAGTCAAAATACGGGTCTCCTGACAAAAGTTAGAATTTCGTACACGTATACTAAAAATACGTATAACGAAAAACGGGAGTGACAACTTTATCCACCTTAAAATAATTCTGTCCTCGAAATTTAATCAAGAGGCTAGAGATGTCGGGACAAGCTACACTAACCACAGACAATCTACGACAAGCAATTAATCAACCAATCATTTATGCAAGCAAGGAGTTAAAAGCATAAGGCATAAGAAAGACATTATACCTCATGAGTCAAACAGATATGGATATCGCGATCGGATATCATCCTCACGTTCCCAAGTTGACTCACCCAAAGAGTGATGACCCCAAGCAACACGGACTAAACTAATAGTCTTGTAATTGAGTATCTTTTCTGTAACTCCTCTTTCCGTTTTTTATTTATTTGTTTATTTGAGTTGAATTGGAATTCACATGACTTAATTTATTTGATAAGATAGACTAATGCTTTAAATTATTAGTTGGATTATTTATGGAAATTTGATTAGATTAGTCTTATTCAAAAGTTTATTTGATTTAAAATATTATTTGACAGTATTAAGACTTATTTTAGAAGCATTATTAGTTTCAAATTTGGCTAGATGTAATTTTAAATATTATTGACAAAATATAGTATTATTTTAAATTATTATGGATTAATTTTGAATTTATGGTGTTCAAGTTTATTTGAGTTATGGGACGCTTTAACTAACTTATTTGATATTTGAATTTATATATATTCGAAACGTATTTAATAACATTAAGTTGCTCATTTAAATTGATATACTTATTTGGTTTGTTATTATAAGTATTTTTAAACAATAAAATAGTTGGCTAATTTATTTTGAATAAAGTATGAATTTATAAAAATATACTTGAAAATATTTGATAGTGTCAAATAATACTTTTAAATTATTTTTTATGATAAATTAGTGGACTAAGATTTTGAATAGTGTAGTTTAAAATTTATTTGAATAACAAAGTATTTTATTCTTTAAGGAATAGTTCTTTAAAACAAATAAAAGATAAGGTAGTATATTAATAGATTAAATATTTTTAACAAATATCATAATTTATATGGCTATTTGATCATGTTTTATTTTAAATTGTAGTTATGATAGACTTCCCCAAAGCTTATCTTTATCCCTAACTATATCACATATATCTCATCTTCTATTCCAACCTAAACCATCTGTATCTTCCTATACACACACTTATCTATATAATACACAGAGGGTAAAACCATAATTTGTTTTCATCCAACTCCTCTCCCAAAACCTCCCAGCCTGGCCGACCCGTCTCCCCTGCAACACCCGAACCACCAACACCATCGACAGTGCAGTCGTGGTCACCGCTGTGTCGGCCTCGACACAATCTCGTTCCCGGCCTCCTCCCATCACCACGGTTCTCGACTTCACCCATCTTCGCCACCAAATCTCTCCGCCATCATCACCTCGCCACCACCCCATCCCCCGACTCCATACCACCATTACCAAGTCGCTGCCGCCACCAATCAAACCGCCATCACTAAAATAACTTTATCGTATCGCGGTGTCTGTGTCCAGTCAACACCATCTTCGTGTCCGCCGGGTGTCCGACCTCGGGCCCGACCCCGAGTGTCCGTGTACATCCACTTCCTTCGTTACAATATATCCATCCTATCGTGTTCGACACTTCACCACCCTCCAAACCAAAAATAAAGAATAAAACATTCAGAAAAAAAAAAAACCACCTTCCCATCCCGGCTTCGCACCGCCACAACCGACCCCCTTGAAGTCGCTGACGAGCTCTGCACCCTCACTTCTGCCACTGCCTGAACACACACCCCACCATTGTCGAATATGATCACCGCCCTCGTTCATCACGCCAGAGGCCGCGACCCCCTCTCCAGGACCCGCACGCTGCCCTTCGGAGCTCCTCCGACGAGTTTTGCGAGCTCCCGCCGCCTCCTCCAGCGCGGAGACTCCGCAGCCGCGCTGCTCTGGACGAGTTCTCCTTGTCCGTAGATTTTGCGGACATCGCCGCATTTTTGGCCGTGCAGAACCTCCGCCGAAGCAGATCCGAGCTCCTCCGGCCGAACAACCCTGGTAAACGCCCCCTCTCTCTGAACACTCTCTCCCTCTTTCGGTTTTCCCCATCTGTCTCTCTGTCCCTTTCTCTCCCTTTAAATAATAGTTTATTACATTATTTTGAAGACAACAACAGATGCTGGTTCCTCCTCCTCTTATTAATATTTGGTACGTGAGAAACGAGAAGGGAATAATGTTTTCTTCATATTTACTCTTATTTTATCATTATTACACGTAGTAACCAAAGGAGACTCTGAGATGAGAGTTTGCCTGTGGTAAATAATTTCATTATAATAGTATTGTAGTAGTACAGTGTGATGGTTATGAGCTTATTGTCAAAAGATTAATGTTAGAGCATCTCCAACCCTATTGTGACTTTGGAAAAAAGTTAATGCAACATAGGAATCACAAAATTTTATTCAAAAGTTCTTCTCCAATGCAATTGTCAAGTCAATTGTAAAGCTTATGTGACAAAAATTAAAGAAGACATTGTAAAGTTGATTGTCTTGTTCTAGACAATGCACTTGACAATGTCTTCTCTTCCATGTCATCAATTATGAATAAAAAATATTAGAAAAAAGAAAGAAGATGAGTAGTTGTCTTAAAAGTTGCCTTGGAAGTTGGAAAAAATATTTTTTATTGTCTTCTCAATATTTTGCATTGGAGAGAGTTTTTCTATCTCATTGTCTTTTGAGATATAATTTTGCCACATAAACAAGACATTGTCTTGTGGCTCATGCCACATAGGAGCCACCTAAGACTCACAACACTTAACAAGACAATAGGGTTGGAGATGCTCTTAGAAAGAATGGTGTGGTATCTTAAAGATTATTGTATTTTTCCTACCATGAGCTTTATTGATATCCTATTATTATTTGTAGTAATTGAATTGTTATTTTTAGTAGTTTTTAAGTTCCTATTAGTATTATTTAGTTATTATTGTTGTTGATATTATTAGTGGTGTTTTCATCATTAAGTATCATTGATTTTAAATAAATATTTTTAAATTATATTTTACCAATGATAGTACGGGGCTTGGACTCTACCCCTATTTTTAAAACTCCTTAAATATGTTATTCAAGCATTTTCTTATAGTTTTGTCCTATGGTTATATTTGGCAAAAAAAATTAGATTTTTGCCGAAATGTTTTATAGATTTGATGCATTTATTTCTAAAAAGAATTTTGTTAGTGAAAATATATCTTATTATATTATGATTATTTTCTTGAATGAGTCTCAGAATAGCTATTATGTATTTTACAAATTAGTTTACATATATTATTCTAAATGGATAATTTATAAGTATATTTTGGTCCTTGCATAAAATAGACGGTTTACTGGATTTTAATATTATTCCTATAAATTTTAAATAATAAACCGTATGGTTGGAATATTTTCAAAAGGTTATATATAACGAATACTATTGAAATATTATTATATAAATTTTATTAGGAATTTTTCTCTTCAAATTCTATAATATATTAGATCAATCTTAATCGTAGTTAAGCATGAGTCCCTAATTCTTGTAAATCCTGACTTTCTCATATCGACTTAGGCTAATCGGACTAATCTGGACCCAATGTGATTATCGGTTTCAGCAGCTAAGGATCCCAGGCAAGTGCACTTTCTGATTGCTTTCGATTCATAGTAGTCTTTCCATTTCATGTTTATACATATGCTCTTGCTTGTTGACACATTGTTACACGGATTAGTGTCATGGATCTCTACATACTTTATTTCGTGATTGTCGTGTTTTCGTGACTTGTTCGAGTCCATGAGTACTAGTCGAGAGGAGAAATATCTTAGTAGATATGTGGACTACCCAAGACTATCCCCCATGTCTTAAGTGGAGAATAGCAGTTGCACACGACACGTGTAGGGTGCCTGATTTACCCCTTAGCCATTCACATGTCGAACTCGATATTTCAAAACAGTAGATAGTGTTTCCTTGTCTTTCTTCTTGCAGTCGTCACTACTTGCCATGTCACCATGTTTACATGTTTTATTCTATACCATATATCCTGCTATATCTCTCCAGTTTATTCTATACCTGACATGTTACTTGTAACGCCCCAGTCCCAAAATACTTAGGACTAGGTACGTATCCATGCCAGCTGCATACACACAAAGTACACTCCAATATATGGAAACCTTGTATGTATACATAAGCTGTAAAATGCAGTAGAACCAAAATAACTAAATCTCATCCACTAGATAAATAAATGATATAAAAGCAACTTTGAATTTGCCATGTATACAATCGTTGGGCGGAGACAAAGTCCACTACCAACTATCTCAAATAAAATGTACAAGAAGTGATCGATAAAATAACGAGGCGAACCAAGCGCAATCGTCTTCGAAAGAATGGAGAAGACCACGGCCTTGGCTAGAACACCTGCAAAATCACAGAAGCACACACCTGAAGAGATAACCAGGTCCTCAGAGGGACGTAACAAGATACAGGAAGAACATGCCATATAAATACTGAATATAAAATATGCCACAATCAAAGAAAGTGACAAGCCACAAAAAGGTAATCTAACCATACTAAAGTGAACATGCAGTTTGAGAAACAATCCTTCGACGCATGAGCCCTGGCTATAAATGGGATCGGCATAGTCCCCATATAGGGCACCAGGGGCCTACGTCCGTAACGTCCGAAGATCGTCAGAGGGCATCATGTGCAAGGGGCTACGTCCATAACGCTCTGGAAAATGTCAGAGGGCACCTGGAGCCTGCGTCTCCGGCGGAGCGCACAGGTAAGAAGGGAAGTGCAAAGAAGCCCATACGTCAGGTATTGTTCTCCCCACCCAATGTACCTGTCAAGTCGCATCCACGACCATGTACCTCTACTAACTGCTAAGTCTTCTAACACGTCTCTATTAGCAGTTAGCCATAACGCATGCGCATGGGGGATCAGCCCACACACAAAAACCTCTACATGCTACTCATCTCATACATTCTCGTGGTACAACTGTGTCAAGGTATATGCGATACACTACATACGGTAGTCCCTTAACTCTAGGTTCATGTGCAACCAAAGGATAGTAACAAAGTAAATAATAATCACTGAGCATGTAGTAAATCAAGAACTGTAATAACTGAAATTAATGAACAGTGATATATAATAAAATGCAGACTGAATATAAACAGTATAATGGCAAGGTATCTTGCCTGCGGGTGGTGCGAGAAGCAGCAAAATCCAACAATCAGAATCGTCAACACGAAAGTCAAAATCCACAAGAAGCTCCGGATGCTGAAACAAACATCACGAACGAGTTTGGAATAAAAGATATGCCTAGGAAACGCCTGTCCAAAAGTTAAATTCTGGAACAGGAGCAAAATCGTAATTTCGGGTCAAAACGATGTCCGCCGTTGGACCCGCTTTGCACCGAAATGCGTGCCAATATCTACGGTCTCTAAAGTCGTTAAACTACATGTCTACGGATTTGTTTTGATGAGACGAACCCAACGGTATATCCAATTTTGGATTCCGGTGGGTTGTGCACAAAATTGCCCGTTGAATGGGATGTGGGCCCGCCAAAATAGCGTCCCGATCAACGGTCTCAAAATCGGACCAAACTTGGCTCACAAGACAAGAAAAATATTTCGAGTCCAATGGCGCAAGTTTCATCGCGATATGATGAGTGTGCACAAAGTTGTGACTTAATTTGCAAAGGGTCGATACGGGGGTATCTCGACGGATACGCACTGATTTCGTCGCGCATATGCAACGAAATCGGGTTCCGTCTGTTCCCACACGTCGACAACATTATACGCGCCTTTCGATACGTATAGTGCGCGACCACGTCGCCCGGTTTGTCGGGGCACACGCCGTATCGGGTGTTTTTCTAATTTTTGAAAACAGAATTTAAAATTTTTCGAAAAACTTTAACAACGCGTAACTTTCTACATACTGGATGAAAAGTGAATCCAAAAGGTGCGTTACAATCTTGGTTATGTTGTCTTTGACTGTCTTTAATTAGTTTTTACGAAAGTTTAATGGACAGCGAGAAAAGTGGCCGACAAGTTGGTGTTTTAAAATAGTTTTTAATATTCAGAAAAGTGGGTTTTTCTCCAGCTTCGTCTTGATTTTTCGACCAAGATGGATGACCACGTCAAAATCCACCTGGGGGATCTCGAAGAGGGTCATTTGGGCTTTCTACACAAATTTACGGATCTAAAAACGGAGTAGAATTGACAGAGAAATCGATCGGGGAAGTGGGATACCTTAAAGTGGGAATCTGTTGTTGTTGTTGTTGTTGTTGTCGTCGTCGTCGTTTCCGTCGCCGCTGTCGCGGGGTGTTGCTGTGCTCGCGGAGGGGAGGAGTTGGCCGAGGGTGGAGGAGAGAGGAGGAGGAAGGTGGAGGAAGAGAGATTGATTAGGGTTTGGATATGTGTGTTTATAGAGAGAGAGGGGAGGAATTAAATTGGTGAACCTTTGTTGCTGCTGTTGTTGTCTCTTATAAAAGGGGGGTTCGGCTAGTAACTATTGTTGCTGTTGCTTAGCAACTTAAAGGAAGGGCCGGTCCCACCTCACCCAAGGCCGCTGGTACATGGGTGGCCGCCCACCAATTATCAAAAGTTATATATATATATATATATATATATATATATATATATATATATATATATATATATATATATATATATATATTTATATATATCCATATATATGCACAAAATCTCCAAAAATTTCAATAACAAATTTAAATATTTGCTTATGTGAATAGTTGACATATTAAAACCGATATGCATATATATATGTATATATATATAAATTTACAATAAATCAATCTCAATGCAATATATTTAAACCAAATGACGGGCTTAGTTAATCTCCCAAAAATAATTTTAACAACAATAAAAATATTAAAAATAAAATCTTTCCAATGGGTAAATTTTACCACACTCTTACTTGGGTCCAGATAATTGTACCAATATTGAAAACATCATTAATAATAAAAATATAATTTTTACCTCTAATTCAATAATTAGAATATATATCTCAATTTCTAAATTAATCTAAAAAAACCTTTGCACACTTTAAAAAAATGCCTGCCTGGTCATCTTGGTCCTACCACATGCCTATATGGGCTTGGATTTGGTCCAGGCCCAGTTCGGGCTGAATTGGCCAAACCGGGTCATCAAAAAATAAATAAAACCATAAATTGTATAAATTTATTTTTAAGTCTAATAAAATAAAAAAAATAATTTTTTTAAAAAATAGGGATTTTACATCCTACCCAACTTACAAGAATTTCGTCCTCGAAATTTAGGAATAATAAGGTAGATAGGGTGGAGGGGTAGAAATGAGTTATCAATACCAACATACAATTAAATTTGGGTGGAGGCGATAAAATGACGTTCAACACCACCATGCAACGGAGAATTGTGGAGTCGATATATAGAAAAATATATCATGGTTATGGAATTGAATAAGGGTTGCCAGTGAAGGTAGCAAAATTTCGATAATCCAAATTGGAGAGTAATAAGGGATTGAGTAGATCAAAGAGAATAATTAGACGTTTGGGAGATATGGTTCCTTGAGAGAAACTGGAGACTAATCGCCTCGATTGAGAGTTTGATTTAAGTGAATGATTAGAATCATTCTTGAGTGCTCAAGAACAATTGGAAGGACACGATCATAATTCTAGGGTTGAGAAATGAGGAGTAGTTAAAGGCGAGGATATATCCACATGAGTCGGTCGGTGGCTATATACATTTGTGTATAATTAACCGATCGGGCAACCAAAGATGATACCTTGAGTCTATCTTAGCAAGTACCGTGCCTTGTCTTTCAAAAATGAGTAAAAGACAAGAACAACAAGGTTTCAAAGACGGTGTTATATATTGAGTACGAATTACGGGGTTCATAGGCGGCGAAAATAATTCAAAAGAGAATTGCCAATGCTATCGCGGATGAGACTCTAAGGCAAGTTTACTATGTCTTCATCCACGTAGAATAATATGTGATAAGCGAACCAAAGTGCAATAGGTTGATCAGACCATCATGCACCGGTTCTGATTAGACAATATGTTAGTGGGTGCACCCAATAAAATATGTCATGATCAAGCTTGATAACGAAATAAGCTTGCAAAACTGAAGCTACATTAGCAGCATGAGGTAGTCAAATATGAGAAGGGGAGGTATTGATGAAGAAAATTTTAGATAGTCTAAGATTTTTTAAAATCAAGTCTGCCCGAAGTTTGGGCCTATACGGTTGTCCTAGTGTTTCTTCACTTATGGCCTAGTAGACTAGATAAGGTAGGGTCCTCTGAATTTATAGTCTAAGTGAACTTACCAATGTGGTTCACAAGAAAAAAGGTTTGTTAGGTGGTGAGGTATTCTACCCAACTTACAAAAGTTAAACTAATAGTATCATGGGACAATGGGTCAAGCAATCAAGATAAGGTACAAATTTAAGCATTTAAGGGATTTAGTAGAACACAATCACATATCGGGTCGAAAAAATTGAGTCGAGGTTGAATCCCTATCCGTGGTCAAAAATATATCGGTATCATGGTAAAGGTTATAGTTTGGCCATTTTGACCGTAAGGTCATATCAAGAAATAGAGTACAAGGAGATGGGTTTTGGTAGGACATGATATGTCTACAGGAAGGTGGGCTCATCTAGGTCTTACATATAAAATTTGTTGGAAGAAAAAGTCTAGTGTCATGCTCCAAATATTCAAGTCTTGGTAAGGGACGCCAAAAGATCTAAAATAGAAAGTGGGAGTTCACGAGGTGATAATTTAATGCACAAAAATAAAGAAGATCAAGTTAAAGCACGAAATAAAATTAATTAAAGAATCTAGTAAAAATAATTTAGGAACACAATTCCGGAGAGAAGATAGTCTTCTAGATGAATACATTTAAGGAACCATTAAATCATTATTCAAATTGCAAATGGGTTAGAAGGTCGCAATTAAAAGATCTAGAATTGAAGGAAGGTCGAGTAAGCCGAGGTGGAAATACAGTCACATAGCTGGGTGGATGACTAACAACACTTGTGTATATACTACTATCATAGTCATGGGTGACATGGCAATTAGTGTGGAATACTTCTAACTCATTAGGGCTACCTTTGTGGCCTACCATTAATATTTTAACTCGTGTTTCCTCTAACAATTTCTGAATAAATATAAAAAAAATTTAACCACCAAAATTTGTACTTACTCCAAGCCATTCAAATTTATCATGACAAAAATTTAAATCACTTTCATAAATCTCAAAGCAAATTTTTATCATGTTACTACTAACATTTTCCAAAATAAATATTTAAATTCAACTATTTAACTCAAGAGTTCATAATTTACGAATCCATAAAAATTTCACAATCAATCAAAATTTAACACTCTAAAATTTTCAAATAACTCATAATAAAACTCTTAGCATATTAAAAGCAATCTCAAAAATTAAGCTCAATGCTCTCATCAATTTTAACTTCTATTCATGCTAAGTTATTCCAACAAAATCACAACTTTTAAATGGTAACTTCCTTTAATCCATCAAAATAACTTTCCATCACATCCTTCAAAATTCTCCCAAAAATTTTAATATTAGCAATCCCACATTAAACTAAATTTTCAAATAATCTTATCAGTCAAAATTCTTCTTTTCTTTTTTTTTTTACCAAAATGTAAATAGATTTGTAAATCCTCAAACATAGGACACAATTTAAAATAAAGAAAAATTCTCAAAAATAGTTTTCAATTATTGTAAACCAAAATTTACCATCATTACTTCCACTTAAAATTCAAAATTTAATAAACACGAAGATTGCAAGTTGTACAACTCAAATTTAAATAATTCCTATGGCCATTTTAAAAGCTAAGATCATTTTTAAACCAAATTTATAACTGTTCAAAGGTGTATAACTATAATACAATAAATCATAAACATCAAACTCGAAAACCAAATAAATTTTATATTTGTGCAAAGATGTATATCTATCACTCAAAAATTTTAAATATCACAACTCGAAAAGCAAATCAATTTTATACTTGTGCAAAGATGTATAACTATAACCCAATAAATCATAAATATCAACCTCAAAAGGCCAATCTATTTCTTAAATCAAGGGTATAAAGATTCTAGCCCCTTTTTTTCTGCAATATCAATCCTATGGTGTTTACTATTTAGAAATCTCAAGGTTAAAACTTTCCTTGGTGATATCCTACTTTACAAATTACTAATCATTAAATCACAAAAAAAGCTTTTTTTTACTCAATTAGAGTCTTGAATGTATTCCAATTGCCAATATAACCATTCTAGCCATCTGTGTGACCTATGAGCATATACTAATGTAGTCATCTTCCTGGTTGACACTAAGCACGAAAATAAGAATCAACGGTAGAAAGAAATCAAGCAAGATGCAATTCAAGGAAGTCGGACGAGAGTTCGAAATTTGAAGCCAAGGGAAGAGGTCAAGCTGTATGGATGAGATTCCTAGATTCTAATCCTATGTTGCAGGCTCACATAGGTACAATTACGTAACCGAAGTGACAAACTCGACCTGCATGGGCCACCACAAAAACATGTAACGCCCTAGTCCCAAAATACTTAGGACTGGGTACGTATCCATGCCAGCTGCATACATACAAAGTACACTCCAATATATGGAAATCTTGTATGTATACATAAGCTGTAAAATACAGTAGAACCATAATAACTAAATCTCATCCACTAGATAAATAAATAATATAAAAGCAACTTTGAATTTGTCATGTATACAATCGTTGGGCGGAGACAAAGTCCACTACCAACTATCTCAAATAAAATGTATAAGAAGTGATCGATAAAATAACGAGGCGAACCAAGCGCAATCGTCTTCGAAAGAATGGAGAAGACCACGGCCTTGGCTAGAACACCTGCAAAATCACAGAAGCACACACCTGGAAAGATAACCAGGTCCTCAGAGGGACGTAACAAGATACATGAATAACATGCCATATAAATACTGAATATAAAATATGCCACAATCAAAGAAAGTGACAAGACACAAAAAGGTAATCTAACCATACTAAAGTGAACATGCAGTTTAAGAAACAATCCTTCGACGCATGAACCCTGGCTGTAAATGGGATCGACATAGTCCCCATATAGGGCACCAGGGGCCTACGTCCGTAACGTCCGACGATCGTCAGAGGGCATCATGTGCAAGGGGCTACGTCCATAACGCTCTGGAAAACGTCAGAGGGCACCTGGAGCCTGCGTCTCCGGCGGAGCGCACAGGTAGGCAGGAAAGTGCAAAGAAGCCCATACGTCAGGTATTGTTCTCCCCACCCAATGTACCTATCAAGTCGCATCCACGACCATGTACCTCTACTAACTGCTAAGTCTCCTAACACGCCTCTATTAGCAGTTAGCCCTAACGCATGCGCATGGGGGATCAGCCCACACGCAAGAACCTCTACATGCTACTCATCTTACACATCCTCATGGTACAACTGTGTCAAGGTATATGCGATACACTACAGACGGTAGTCCCTTAACTCTAGGTTCATGTGCAACCAAAGGATAGTAATAAAGTAAATAATAATCACTGAGCATGTAGTAAATCAAGAACTGTAATAACTGGAATTAATGAACAGTGATATGTAATAAAATACAGACCGAATATAAACAGTATAATGGCAAGGTATCTTGCCTGCGGGTGGTGCGAGAAGCAGCAAAATCCAACAATCAGAATCGTCAACACGAAAGTCAAAATCCACAAGAAGCTCCGGATGCTGAAACAAACATCACGAACGAGTTTGGAATAAAAGATATGCCTAGGAAACGCCTGTCCAAAAGTTAAATTCTGGAACAGGAGCAAAATCGTAATTTCGGGTCAAAACGAGGTCCGCCGTTGGACCCGCTTTGCACCGAAATGCGTGTCAATATCTATGGTCTCTAAAGTCGTCAAACTATATGTCTACGGATTTATTTTGATGAGACGAACCCAACGATATGTCCAATTTTGGATTCCGGTGGGCTGTGCACAAAATCGTCCGTTGAGTGGGATTGTAGGCCCGCCAAAATAGCGTCCCGATCAACGGTCTCAGAATCGGACCAAACTTGGCTCACAGGACCAGAAAAATATTTCGAGTCCAATGGCACAAGTTTCATTGCGATATGATGAGTGTGCACAAAGTTGTGACTTAATTTGCAAAGGGTCGATACGGGGGTATCTCGACGGATACGCACTGATTTCGTCGCGCATATGCAACGAAATCGGGTTCCGTCTGTTCCCACACGTCGACAACATCCATATGCGCCTTTCGATGCGTATAGTGCGCGACCACGTCGCCCGGTTTGTCGGGGCACACGCCGTATCGGGTGTTTTTCTAATTTTCGAAAACAGAATTTAAAATTTTTTGAAAAACTTTAACAACGCGTAACTTTATACATACTAGATGAAAAGTGAATCCAAAAGGTGCGTTACAATCTCGGTTATGTTATCTTTGACTGTCTTTAATTAGTTTTTACGAAAGTTTAATGGACAGCGAGAAAAGTGGCCGACAAGTTGGTGTTTTAAAATAGTTTTTAATATTCAGAAAAGTGGGTTTTTCTCCAGCTCCGTCTCGATTTTTCGAGCAAGATGGATGGCCATGTCAAAATCCACCTGGGGATCTCAAAGAGGGTTATGTGGGCTTTCTACACAAATTTACGGATCTAAAAACGGAGTAGAATTGACAGAGAAATCGATCGGGGAAGTGGAATACCTTAAAGTGGGAATCTGTTGTTGTTGTTGTTGTTGTTGTTGTCGTCGTCGTTTCCGTCGCCGTTGTCGCGGGGTGTTGCTGTGCTCGCGGAGGGGAGGAGTTGGCCGAGGGTGGAGGAAGGGAGATTGATTAGGGTTTGGATATGTGTGTTTATAGAGAGAGAGGGGAGGAATTAAATTGGTGAACCTTTGTTGCTGCTGTTGCTGTCTCTTATAAAAGGGGGGGTTCGGCTAGTAACTATTGTTGTTGTTGCTTAGCAACTTAAAGGAAGGGCCGGTCCCACCTCATCCAAGGCCGCTGGTACATGGGTGGCCGCCCACCAATTATCAAAAGTATATATATATATATATATATATATATATATATATATATATATATATATATATATATATATTTAGTGTATATATATGATATATATATATATATATATATATATATATATATATATATATATATATATATATATATATATATATATATATAGATATATATTTAGTGTATATATATATATATATATATATATATATATATATATATAGACATATTTATATATATCCATATATATGCACAAAATCTCCAAAAATTTCAATAACAAATTTAAATATTTGCTTATGTGAATAGTTGACATATTAAAACCGATATGCATATATATATATATATATATATATATATATATATATATATATATATATATATATATATATATATATATAAATTTACAATAAATTTACAAAAAAAAAAAAAAAAAAAAATATATAAATTTACAATAAATCAATCTCAATGCAATATATTTAAACCAAATGACGGGCTTAGTTAATCTCCCAAAAATAATTTTAACAACAATAAAAATATTAAAAATAAAATCTTTCCAATAGGTAAATTTTACCACACTCTTACTTGGGTCCAAATAATTGTACCAATATTGAAAACATCATTAATAATAAAAATATAATTTTTACCTCTAATTCAATAATTAGAATATATATCTCAATTTCTATATTAATCTAAAAAAAACCTTTGCACACTTTAAAAAAATGCCTGCCTGGTCATCTTGGTCCTACCACATACCTATATGGGCTTGGATTTGGTCCAGGCCCAGTTCGGGCTGAATTGGCCAAACCGGGTCATCAAAAAATAAATAAAACCATAAATCGTATAAATTCATTTTTAAGTCTAATAAAATAAAAAAATAATTATTTTAAAAAATAAGGATTTTACATCACTAGTTTACTATCACGCCCCGCTCCCAGAATACGGCGAGCCGAGTACGTAACATCATCCCAAGGCTACGCGACATACGAATAGTCTAGTACCCATATTCGCGATTGTCGCCCATAAGGTTCTAGGATAGGTTATCGCAGGTCATAATTGGCAAAATAAAATTAATATTATTCAAAAGGACATTCTGAAACTATAAATTTGAAATGGACTATTATACCTAATACAACTATTAATCTAATTACAATTATATATTTATATACCTGAATTGATGATAAAAAAAATCTGATTTCAATATGATTATCTTCAATCGTCACATCTCGTTCTTGTTCTCCAGCTTTTTTTCAATATACAATAGCAGCTCTTTGGAAGTATGTCAACAAATCTAGTGAACAATACTATGTCATCAAACGACATGCAAGTCCTCAGTCAAAGACGAGAAAATAAAATAAGTAAATTGAGAATCACTGAGATGATCGAATTCTCGGAATTCCAAAGTAAAGAAATTGAGAAATTAATTCTGAGGGATTATAACGTTAACTTAAAATATGGCTTCGACTAGATCTCATTATAGTGAATTTCCTTAGTGTTCGTCCTACGACTAAATCCTAATAATTCATAAATAACGACTACCTTCACAATCACAACAACCTAAACTTACTACCACAATCACAGTCAAGTTCCCTATATGATGATGCAGTTTAGAGAACACATTTGGATCACGATTATTCTCTATTTTCTCGACAATAATCCCATTTACCCGGGACCAGGTGGTGTCTGGATTGGGTGCGGTGCCATAGATCCGACCTCCCACATCTTGTGGAAAACTTGTATGCATTAACTTTTTAAATTCCGATTTTATTCTTGGAATTTACTGGACTGTTCTCTGTTGGTGAGCTAGGCCTCACCCCCGACATCACAAGGCCTTACAGATGCGGGACTACTGATCAGCTTTTTCTATTGTTATTATATTGTAAGGATTTGATAGACGTGATCCAGTTGTTCTCTCCCACCCCATGATGCAACTACAAATACAGACAAGTCTATTGACTCCTATGTCTAATATCATATTCCAACTCAATTACCATCTCGTATGTCAAAGACCATACGCTATACGGTAATATCTTGTTGGCAGGAGATTATCCAACTCATTACCATCTCGTGTGTCGGAACAACACGCCATATGGTAATAATCGTTGGTAAGGAATTGTTCAACTTATTTTAACATCTCGTGTGTCAAAGACAACACGCCATATGGTAATATCTTGTGACTAGGAAGCTGGATATAAACTTATATTATTCAATTAGATTTTCCTAATCCAGGAATTCTCTAACTTTGTCTAACTCTCTAAATTATTGAAAATTTTGGCAGAGTCTCTTTTGTATTTCGAGCTCCAAACACAATAATATAACTGACCCGGAGCAACTCTCCGTAGAATTGAAATGGATCAAAGTCCCTTCGGTGGAGCAACTCTACACCGGTCACACGCAGTCAATATAGTAGATAAGAATTATATAAAAAATACAAAACTAAGTTGTCCAGAATCCCAAACATGTATCCTCTACTTGCAAATAGCATAACACCTATCATATAAATCTGAATACCATCATGTTATATATCGTTGGAAAGCTTATCAAATTTTCTACGAAACACGTGTACATTTTGGATTTGATAAAGTTTAATAGGTCAAAATTAGGATACAAAGCTGCCGTGTCCTTAAATTATAGAAATTGTTTCCAGGTTTCGACGATGATATTGTACGGTCAATAATTCCTAATTTATACATCTAGATACTATCATATTATATATCGCTGAAAATCTTATCGAATCCTCTTCGATTTCTGTTCACACATATTCTCATTTTGACAGGGTTTAATAGGTCAAATCTGTCGTACAAAATTATGTGTACACTGGATTCCTGATTCAATTCCAGAATTGTACACCTATGTTGTACGACCCATAACTTCTACCATATAAACTCAAATCCTATCGTATCATATATCGTCAGAAACCTTATCGAGTCCTCTTTGATTCTCGTTCAGACATATTTCAATTTTAATGAAGTCTGCTAGATCAAAACTGATCCAAAAAATACTATAAAATAAATTCCAGAATATGGTTCTAGAAATTTCCATCCATTTTGCACGGCCTGTAGCTCCTAGTACATAAATCATAATACCATCATACTATATGTTTTCGAAAACGGCGTCGAATTTTCTAGATAACTCGTTTAGACATATTTTTATTTTAGTAAATTTTATTAGGTCAAAACAGTCTCACAATAAAACTGTACAGGAAAAATTCAAGATTTACGGTACTTGGGTGTAATACTTGTGCTATATCTTCTACAACTGCATTAGAAATTATATGTAATTAATATAGGTAGGAGAGGACTTGCCTTGGGAAAATGATTTGGGTTTGGAATTGGAAATTAGGGCTTGCTCCTTCTCTAATTTTTTCTTCTTTACTCCATCTTCTTCTTCGTCTTCCTTCTCTCTCTTTTTTTTTTTGAAATAGAGAGTTTGGGTTTTGGTGATGCTGATGGGAATAAAGGGAATAGGGAGAGGAAAAGAAATAAAGGAGGAAGGAGAAGAAAGTGGGTGAGGTGGCTCATGAAGAGAGCCTCTCTTCATGCATCCAACCCATGTGGCATTATTAAGTGCCACATGTCTTAGAAGATGCCACCTAAACATATATGAATGCCACCTACTCTCTCATATTGACACCTAACCCAATGAGTTGGTAAGTCTAAAAATACAATTACAAATTTAATTCATGGACTTTTATAAAAATTCATCTAATTAAATTATTAAATCCTTTTCATTATAATAAAATATTAATAATTAATTAGAGAGAAATTTTAAGGAACGTACAATTAATTAAAATAAATAGTATAATTGGATACGGTTATGACATTTACTCTCTGGCTTCATTTCATATATGCTATTTTTATGTTTTGTGAATTCTATTATGTTTTCGGATTGCCGTTGGTTTGTGTGCTTGTTCCATTCCTGACTATAAACCAACATTTTTCAGGTTAGCTATGGCTTCACTTAGCATTGGAAAATACAGGATTACTAGCAGACAGAAGCCTAAAAAATAGATAATGTGGTATCATTTACATTAATTGTAAGAACCTTGTACTTTCTTTAAATATAAATATTGTAAATGTTGTAATCAATCTAGAAATATGAATGAGCAATAAATATTATATTTTATGATTTTGAGCATCTTGGCCGTGACAACGTTCTACCGCCGACTCTGCGACGTAGGCTGGCTTGGACACGTCTCGTATCCGAAAAGCGGGTGCGGGTCGTGACATTCTCCCTTCGGTCCAATATGGATACGGGCATTTTCTCATACGAAAGGTTGGTACCAACAACCAATTCTGAATGATCAAAGATATGGCTCGGATCCATAACGTACCATCGTAATTGGGATATATGGAATACTTCATGTACCTCACGTAACGACGGTAGAAGAGCGAAACGATAAGACACATCATCGACTCGCTAGAGAATATAAAACGGCCCTATATACCTAGGACTAAGCTATCCCTGTACGCCGAATCGAATGACGCCACGGGTAGGTGAGAACCTAAGAAATACGTGGTCGCCGATAGAAAACTCAAGAGGACGCTGATAAGAATCGGCCTAATGGTGCTGACGATCTTGTGCAACTCAAAAATAATCTCTAACTTGTCTGACCACCTCGATAGTCTACGTAACCATTTCAGGACCAAGCATCTGCCTCTCGTCTACATCATCCCAGGCTAAAGGGGATCTGCACTTTCTGCCATACAGTGCCTCAAACAGTGCCATTTGGATACTGGCCTAAAAACTGTTATTGTAGGAGAACTTCACTAGATGTAGGTAATCTTCCTGCGAACCACCAAAGTCAAGTATACATGATTGCAACATATCTTCAAGAGTTTGAATTGTGCGCTCTGATTGACCATCTGTCTATGGATGATAAGTTGACTAAAAATGAGACGAGTTTCCAAACTCTTTTGAATACTCCACCAAAAGTGGGATGTAAATCTTGAATCTCTGTCCGATATGATACTGATTGACACTTCATGCAATCTGACTATCTGTCTGAGATATATCTCTGCTAGCAGATCCGTCGACTGACCAATTCTGAAAGGAAGAAAATGAGCTACCTTGGTGAGTCGGTCAACTATAACCCATATAGCATCTCTCTCAGCTAGGCATTTAGGTAACCCAGTTACAAAATTTATGGTAATATGCTTCCACTTCCATTCTGGGATTGGTAAAGGCTAGAAGTCCAGCTGGTCTCTGATGTTCAGCTTTAACTTGTTGGCAAACTAAACAACGAGAGACAAACCGACCTAAGCCGCTGAAGCTTAGAATCCATTGATTGAGCTATCTTGATCCTCTCAACTATACTGGACTGAACTTGCATACTGACCATCAATGCCATATTAGTAGAGAGAACTATCTCTATACCCATCTTCTGAAGATCTGCTAATAACTCTGGTTGTGCTGTTAGAAAATAAGCTCCTGCTCTTCTACTCAACACATCTGCAACTACGTTGGCCTTCCCAGGATGATATTGTATGTTGATTTCATAATCTACCAATATCTCTGGCCACCTTCTCTGATGCATGTTAAGATCCTTCTGGGTAAACACATACTTAAGACTCTTGTGGTCGGTGAAAATCTCTACCCGATCTCCGTAAGTAATGCCTCCAAAGCTTAAGTGCAAAAACTACCGTTGCTATCTCCAAGTCATGGGTTAGATAATTCCTCTTATGATCACGAAGCTGACGTAATGCATAAGCTACTACCTTTCCATGATGCATTAAGACGCATCCCAATCCTCTGTCTGAAGCATCACAATAAATTAAAAATTCTTCAGTACCATCTGGAAGCGTGAGAATGGGTGTCGTCATCAATCCTTTCTTCAACTTCTCGAATGAACTCTAACACTCTGCTATCCAAGCAAACTGTACATCCTTGTGGGTCAACTACGTCAATGGTGCTAAAATCTGAGCAAAGTCTGACACAAATTGTTGGTAATAGCCGACCAATCCTAGGAAACTGCGAAGTTCTGTGACGGTACTAAGTACTGGCCATGTCTCTATAGACACTATCTTCTGGGAGTCCACTTCCACTCCACCTCTGGTGATGATGTGACCTAAGTACGAAATACGATCAAGCCAAAATTTGCACTTACTGAACTTCGCGTACAACTGGTGCTCTTTGAGAATCTGAAGGACTATTCGGAGATGTTGCTCATGCTCTGCTTCATTCTTGCTATAGACTAAGATATCGTCTATGAACACTATCATGAACTGATCCAATAGGGCATGAATATGCGATTTATGAGATCAATGAATACTGCTGGTGCATTGGTCGCTCCGAATGACATAACAAAAAACTCCCAATGTCTATATCTAGATCTGAATGTTGTCTTTGGAATGTCTTGCTCTCTCACTCTGTTCTGATGGTACCCCAATCGCAAGTCAATCTTCGAGAATACTGCTGCCCTAATGAGTTGATCGAATAAATTATCTATCCTTGGTAGGGGATATCTCTTCTTGATTGTTATAGAATTCAAGGTACGATAATCAACACATAATCTTGTCGTACCATCCTTCTTCATCACAAGAAGCATCGGGGCTCCCCAAGGTGATCCACTAGCACGAATGAATCCTTTGGTTCTAACTTCTTCAATCATCTTGTACATGATCTCCAACTCTGATGGTGCCATTCTATAGACTCTCTCTGATATTGGTGTCGTCCCTGGAATCAGATCAATGGTGAACTCTCTCTCTCTCTCTGGCGGCATACGTGGGAGCTCTTCGAAAAATACATCAGAAAATTCTTCTACTACTCTGGGAAACTGAACTGCTGCTGCTACCGCCATCCGCATGATTGGTGGAGAAGGTTCTACTTCGCCTCTAGAAAATAAAAACTCTTCTTCGCCGGGAATACCAAAAATAATCCTGCCAACATGGCAGCCTATTCTTGCATATTGATCCTTCAACCAATCCATTCCTATGACCATATCATAGTCAGACATCGAAAATTCTATCAATCTATCGAAAAACTCTCTACCGCTACCTACGATTTGACACGAAGAAAAGACTCTACCGACTCCTACAAGACCATTACCAGTATTATATTAAGCTATATTGATAATGATTCAGGCTCCAGTCCTATCCGTGTAGCGAATCGTACAGATATAAATGAATGCGATACAGCCGAATCAAATAATACTGATGCTGGAAAAAGAGTTGACGGGAATGCTACCTGCCACCATCTCACATGATGCCAATTCTTCTACCACGATTAGAGCCATAGCTTGACCCTGTCCTCTTGGTGCTGGTCCCCACTGCTAGTAACCTCTCTGTCTGTTCTAAATCTGAGCTTGGGCCTGAGCATATTATTGAGCCTGAGGCGGTAACGGTCTCGGAGGCTGCTGCACTGGTGCTGGTGCCCTAACCGATGGACTGGTTAAGGTTGATGAAGCTGAATTAGCTCTATATGGACATGACCCAATTTTGTGATCCGATGTCCCACAAGCCAAGCACAACCCCTGTGCCCTGAATAACTCTGAAACCACGTGTCCAGGCTTCCTACAATGAGAGCAGCCCATTGCGGAAGATTGCTTCTGCCTCTGTTGCTGAGGGTATGTCGGAGTCGAGTGCTGAACCGACAAAATTGTGGTCGCCCTCGTAGGAGCTCCAATCGTCAAAGTCCTAGCTACTGGGGCTGGTATTGATGACAGACAACTGACCATGAGGCCTCTTCCATCCTCTAGTTCGATCTACTATCCTCTGGGAGGTATATTTATGTCTCCTAGCTGCTCTCAAAATAGCATTAAAGGTCTGGTACTCAAACTTCTCCACTGCTAGAATGATCTCTAGGTGGAGTTCCTATTGGAATCGCTGTGCTCGGCCAATTCGATCGCCACCAAGGTGGGAGCAAATCGACTAAGCCTAGAAAACTCGGCCGCATATCCATCGACCGTCCTTCCCATCTGCTTGAGATTGCTGAACCTTGTCTGCAGATCATACCGAGCTATTGCATCAAAGTACATCCTTTAAAACTTGTCACTGAATACTGCCCACAAAATAGGTGTTGCCAATCCAACTACTTGCATCGTCCACCAGCTGCGGGCTAAGTCCAATAATTGCAGGCGCACAATGGCCACCTTCTCTTCCTCTGGAGTCCTAGCTACCTCCAGAATAACCTCTATATCCTGTAGCCAAGCATCAGCGGTAATAGCATCTTCACTGCCATCAAAGAAAGGAGGGTTCAGACGCTTGAAGTTGTTAGCCGTATTGTTCCCTTAATAATAAACTCTGCCCATGGCATCTCGTACTGTTTGCTGCAGGGTATCGCCCCAACGATCTTGTGATGCAAGCAAGTCCCGGATGAGTCCCATCAGGGTTATATTATCAGGCTCTGCAGGCTGGGCTGGCTGAACTAGCAGCTCTTGCTCCCCAGAAGGCATGACTCGGGATACTGCCCCTGAGTGCTGGGTTTGGTCCCCAGGTTGCGGCTGGTTCACTTGTTGCTGGTCTCTGGGGTGCTCTACCCAACTGATCGACAGGACCAGCAACGATGCCACTGAAGAAAATGACATGGGGAACAATAAGAAAGGACCAAGATAGATCAAGGATAAAGTACCTTATCAGGCCAAGATTCAGGAAGATTAGAAAGCATGAGTAGAGATCACGGGGGAATGCTGATTGAGACATCTATTCGATAAAACACTCACATATCTTGATTTACAAGACCTGCATAGGCCACCACTTAAACCGTGTCACGCCCAGAACCAAAATACTAGAGAGTGGGGGACGGACACAGCCAGCTACGTACATTGAAGTACAACCCACCTCGTAATACGGTCACGGCTGTCTAGATGCATGAGGGTTGAACTACAATCCATCAGTCTCTATAGTCAGGAACAAGCCTAGTGTCTCAATCTCAAGCAAGCAAATAAAAGTTACAAGATGTTAGATCATCAGACATACAAAGTAAGGCAACCCAAAAATTACATATTTAGATGATCATGAAGCTAGTCATACAAAATACGAAGACTAGCAAGAGTTTAAGTCATACATGATCATCCCTAGGATTTGCCAGTCATGTAATAGCCCTTAGGCAGACAAAAATTTAATTTTTAACACGAGCTAACACTTGCTCGATGGATAAACGCCTCAAAAAAATAATTTACAATTAGTGGAAGAGCAAAATAAGAAACCCACTCATTGCCAAAGTTACGTCTGGTGTTCACCAGCTGGCTGGAAAGTTGGTTGATCCTCGGATGCTTCTCCGAAATCTGGCCATACAAAACCAACTGGGTCAGACCCCACAAAGAGCAAGTGCCACAAGGGAGGCTTCATTAAGGAACTAAAACCAGCAGATAATAAAATAAAAGAATAAATAAATGAACAGGCTTAAATGACAAGAAGATAGGGTTAGAATAAAACAACAACTTGCATTAAGAGACGAAATATAATTCCTATGCTAATCACGATCAAGCATTCAGGTACGGCTAATCATGTCCTACGGCTTGCTATCATTAGCTAACTAGGGTTATCACAGGCCTAGTTACTAGCAAGATACGGTGAGATGTTCCCGCAGTCACAAGCCCTACAGCTATCCAGGTTATCCATACGAGGTAATTTACAAGAGTTATCAAGATTACTAGTGTACTTTCAGTACTTATGTTTTTAAGAAGTGCCCCACATGACAGTGGGCTGGAAATGTGCCCTACTCGTCGGCAGGCTACAAGTCCCTCAAGTGTGGCTGGGATAAATCGCCTGTAACTGGAAAAAATCTCTCTATATGAACTACTTGATCAATCTAGTCATTAACCTAGTCAGATTCATTGTGAATTCTTGACCGTGGTAACCAGGAATCCTTATTCTAGATATAATGCAAGACGAGACAGGTAGCTTGTACAAGCACAATCAATAAAGTCAACCACGGTGTCAAGACAAGGGTTACTTAGCAAGTTATGGTAGCTGTCGCAACAGCCTTTCAAGAGTATACATGACATGTCAGGTTACTTGTCATGTCAAGAGTACTTGTCTGGAGTGCGCCTCGATGGGACGGGTTCATATTATCATGTTCAAGTCAAGTTCAAGTTACTATCTCAAGACTGTCAAGTGTCAAGTCGGGTCGTCGCAATTTATGACAAGTATAGAAAAACATGCAAAGAAGATCGAGAATACCCATGTGTGATTGAAACTATAAGTCACATATAAACTCTGATTAAAGTGAGACAGAAAGATTCTTGAAGCCAAGACAAAGATCTACAACTTTCACATTTTGAGTTTGCAAGGTGTACAAGGTACATGAGGTGCAAGGTGCACGAGGTGTACGAGATGCAAGATGCAAGATGCACGAGGTGCATGAGGTGCAAGGTATGCGAGATGCAAGGTGTACGAGGTACGCGAGGTGCAGGGTGCACGAGGTGCGCGAGGTGCAGGGTACACGAGGTACAAGGTACGCAAGGATCAAGATGCACGATGTATGCGAGGTACAAGGTGCGCAAACCAAAATGTGTGCAAGGTACAAGGTGCACGAACCAAAAGATGTGCGAGGTACAAGGTGAACGAGGTGAGCGAGGTGCAAGGTGCGCGGACCAAAATGTGCACGAGGTGCAATGTACGCGGACCAAAAAGGTGCCGAGGTGCAAGGTATGAGGACCAAAAGGTGCACGAGGTGCGCACGAGGTGCGTGAGGTGCAAGGTGCGCGAGGTGTCGTCCCTACCAGCAAGCTTTTGGCCATAGAGTTTTAGAAACTTCCAATGTCCATAACTTGGACAAAATGACTCGAAATTGGACAAAATAAAGGTCTAAACTGAATGAAATTGAATTCTCTACAACATGGAACCATTAATTTCGAAAATAACAAAGTTTAAAAGATCAAAACCAAGAAAAATCGAAGAAACTATAAACTTAGATCTACAAAAATGTAACCATCAAAACCAAAATCTCCAAGTTCTAAAGAGGCTTAGAATCAAGCAAGGAAGACAATGGAACAATAAAATTTGAGATCCGTCATGAAGCAAGTTGCACTTGCCTATGGTTTCTTTGGTGGGTAGGGAGGAGTAATGGAGAAGATAAAAAAATAAATGAAGAGTTATGGAGGAGAAAGAGGGGTTGACTTATATAACAACATACTCATCTCAAACCACACAAAACCAAACCAAGCCAAGCCAAGCCAAGCCAAGATGAACCAAAACAAACCAAGTCAAGCCATGATGAACCAAGACCAAATAAACCAAGACTAGATTCACCCAGGACTAGGCTAAATAAGACAAGTCAAAATACGGGTCTCCTGACAAAAGTCAGAATTCTGTATACGTATGCTAAAAATACGTATAGCAGAAAACGGGAGTGACAACGGACGAAGATCAATTTTGAAGTCAACCAGGAACCTTGTAGTTGATGAAACAGGTCGTCAATCCTAGGCAATGAATATTTGTTCCTAATGGTAGCTTGTTTAACTCTCGATAATTTATGCACAATCGCATTAACCCATCTTTCTTTTTCACGGACAACACTATTGCTCCCTATGGCGAGACGATAGGTAGAATGAGTTCTCGGTCGAGTAACTCCTATAACTAGACCTTGAGTTCCTTCAATTCTGTAGGAGACATTTAGTATGGGGCTTTGGAAATCGGGTACCGGGAAATATGTCGATGATGAACTCGACTTTTCTATCGGGTGGCTATCGGATAGTTCGTCTAAAAATACGTTGGAGAATTCTATCACAATATTAGTTTGACCTACGTTTACACCATCATGTCATGTGTCTCGAACAATCTCCAAGTATCCTTCCCAGTCGGAATTTAGCATACACCGAGCAGACATCGCTGAGATCATCATGCAAGTCATCATCGCTTGACCACCCTAGTAGCAGAATACAGTCTCTCAAGGTAGGCGGAATACGACTTTCTTTTCTGTGCAATCACTAGTTGCCGAACAAGTGCTGAGCCAATCCATTTCCAAGCTAATACCGTACAACTTATGGTCTAGAATTATCGTATTGAGAGACAATCTCCTACTTCCGATACAAATGCAACCGTCTCTACAGACTGAGTGTGTAGGTATTGCTTGCCCAACGGGGTGCTAACACTAAGACTAAGACCTGTCGGTGTCGTAGGAAATTTGGGTTCCTTGATAAAATATGCCAATAGAAAATTGTGAGTGGCACCCAAATCAAATAGTACATGAGCAGGCATAATATTGAAAAGTAATATACTTGGAACCACTGAATCTGAGGTGAATGCCTCATCATGTGTCATACCATAGACATATCCCTTGGCATTGGGCAACAGTCCTGGCCATTATGTGGTGCGGCTTGAAGAAAGATATGGCACTCTTCGTGTCGTAATGCATGGCCTATCAGAGAGTGAAAGCTAAGCACCAGAGGCTGGACGGGGACATGTAAAACCTCACCATTCTGGAATAGAAGTGGAAGCATATCAGCATAGATTTTATTGTTGCCTTCTCGAAGACGCCAAGGGGGAACGATGCTGTATGGATCATCTTCGATCGACTAACCAAGTCAGTGCACTTCATTGTCTTCAAAGTTACTTTGAGCATCGATCGTCTAGCACAGATTTATTTTAACGAGACAGTACAGCTATATGGAGTTCCGTTATCCATTATTTCTGATCGGGATAGGTGATCCTTATTATGTTTCTAGAGTAGCCTTCAATCGATTATGGGGACGAAGTTAAAATTTAATACAACTTATCATCCTAAAAATCGATGGCCAAATAGAACAAGTGAATTATATTCTCGAAGATATGCTATGGCTCTGTACAATAGACGTGAAGTTAAGTTGTGACGTTCATCTACCGCTAGTAGAACTTGCATACAATAATAGCTACTAGTCAAGAAACAGTTGGCACCCTATAAAATATTGTATGGATAGAAGCGCAGATCACCCATTTGCTAGGATAAAGTCAGGGAGCGACAGATTCTTGGCCCGAAGCTAGTGGAGCAAACCCTATAAAAAGTTAGGCTGATACGGGATAGATTAAAGCTGGCTTAGAGTCGACAAAAAAGTTATGCCGATACCCATCAGCGACCTCTCGAGTTTATGGAGGGGCCCATGTGTTTCTGAAGCTAACGCCTATGTGCAGAATAATCAGATTTGGAACAAAAGGCAAGCTAAGTCGGAGATTTGTTAGTCCCTTAAAATACTCAAACGAGTCGCCCCAATAGCTTATTAAATCTCATTGTCGTAAGTACTGTCGGATGTGCATGATATCTTTCACATCACACATCTGCAAAAATTTGTGCACGATCCTAGCCATGTGGTAGATTCTGTTCAGCTGAACCTGAAGGCAGA
Source organism: Iris pallida (assembly GCA_029216955.1). Classification (NCBI taxonomy): domain Eukaryota; kingdom Viridiplantae; phylum Streptophyta; class Magnoliopsida; order Asparagales; family Iridaceae; genus Iris; species Iris pallida. Next base: position 24,566,569 of record JANAVB010003200.1, read on the forward strand.
CTTGTCGTACGTGGAGGAATCTATCCAAGTCTTGGAGCACAAAGATAAATTACATCGGAATCATGCGAACCCTCTCGTTAGTTTGCTTTGGAAGAACCACTAGGTCAAGGAGTCAACCTGGGAACTTGAGTCTGAGATAAAGAAACAGTTTTCTTCATTATTTTCTTAGTGGTAGGTTCTATTCTTAAGTTTCGAGGACAAAACTTTTTCTTTGTTGATTATAGTATAGTGTCTCATCCCAACATCGTGTCCCATTTCTAGTTCATGTGAAGCACAATTAAGAAACACAATCCGTATCGATTGATGAGGACAGATTGAATCGAGATACTTTCTTCGTTATGGATTGGTTTCTTCGTAATCAGGTCCCATATTCAGCGGGTTGCATCTTGAGGAAGGAATCTGCGGGCAAGTCACGAGATACCTCTCTATTGGTTGCTTTTTCATACCGTACTTGTCGCTCGCATTAGTTTTAATGAATACATTTTCGAAAATATTTTTGATGGATTTCATTGCTTGCGTTCTTTGAATTTCGTAATTCCTATCGAATCTGAAGATAAAAGGTAGAGTATTGATCCTTTGCTTATGTGATTACAGGTGATCGTGTAGGTGATACATAGTATAGAAGACCTATTCCTCTCACCCCATTCCATCAATATAGTGAGTGGCTTTACCTTTCTCACATCGACCGTCACGCTCTCCAATCAAGTAAACGATACGAATAACATGGAAATACTAGATATGGTTATGCAGACACGTTGTTTCATGCTTGTTTACTTAGAAACACAAATCCTATCTCTGTACGCTTGTTTACTTATTATATATCTGGTATACAACTGTAAATCATAAAAATGCTACATATTTACTTATGTTAGGCCTACTATAGAACTGTGCTACATAGAGATCGAATCAAGAAATGAATGTTGCAATGATAATGAGAAACTTGCCAATTGAATGCTAAAATTGATCTGCAGAACACTAATAGTGTAATGTTCCTTATGATCATTTCATATATCATGTTTGAGTAACTAGTTTTAGTCTAACAGGATCATGGACAACTTCTGCACAAGGGCAATGTTTTTTAAACGATATCCTGGAACCACGGGACATATTCGACTAGGAGGAAACACGATATCTATGCTGGATGCTTACAATGAGTATTCAGGGACTTTCAATGGATCTCGCTACCGGCACTTAAAGGATCACCGTATAAACTAAGTTATATGTCCAGGATGGCTTGTCATGCCAATGACATCAACTAAAACAAACTATTTTATTTAACGATATAACTGACAGGGAAGAACATCGTAAGCTTCATACTGCAGTGGCAGACTCTATCGTGGGTAAGTTACAGCATACTTTGTTCCGTTGTGCCTACCAAATATTTTCATGCAATTGACTAGGATGGCTGGAAAGATTACTAAATGTACTGCATGCTTCACATAGCTTCTATAACGAATGAGATCGTGGGATTTAATTAGTCATTCACTAGTACATGGCTATGTACTAACTCTCGTTTCCACAGGTGCTCTGAACGACACTTGAACCTTTTGAAGCCTTGCTCGAGTGTGAATGCTTGCTCAATTTTTGACCCTGCACTAATCCAACGGAAATGACTCAACTTTTTTTGAATTCTAAGTGCAATGAATGTTTTGGTTGTATAAAGGAGTATGATGTATGGAACGACTATCTCATCAGTGTTCGTTTTGTGTCAAGTTTGTAAGCCCAAACGATAATCCTTGTAATCGAGTCTTGTAAATGATGTTCATTATCAATAAAATAAAGTGTTCTTCTGTACAAGTGTATAATTTCTCTGCATACTCAATTTGTCATTATGTTTCGGACAATTTTGTGATATTGCTTTGAGCAAGTGCAACTTAGGCTCGCATGACATCATGTCTGCGGGAAGACTATCGATTATAAAAATTGGGACATGACAGCTATTACTCTAAATACAGACAATTAATTAGTAGTTAATAGCCTCTTCGAGTAAAATAGTAGAAATCCTTTGGAAGAAAGCACGGATAAAACCATACATATTTTCTTAGGTAGGTAATAGCTTGACTGCCCTTTATTTCGAGGATATCTTTAGCCGTTTCGTTGGTTGTATCAAGGAGCCCCAGTAAACATATCTTCACATAGTCGAGAAGTTCTTCCAATGAACTAGCATCCCATCTAAGCAAAAAACATCCAGAAAATTTGTATTAGTATAATCATTCATTAGGATTTATTGGATCAACTTTGTATGCTTAACGTAAAGTGTTATTCTCAAAACAGATCTTAGATGGACGAACGTAAGTAAAATGAGTGATTTTGCAAACGATTTGCTTGCACACTTTATATATGAGGAATTTTTGAGAATTGCTCCTCTAGAAGATCGTGAAGTCTCTGTCTCGAAGACACAAAAATATGAAGATGCAACTCTGCTAGGGTGATGAAGATTATCGTTCCTCAAAGCAAGATTCGTCCTACTGCGATATGCTCCCAGGAACCAGCAAGGTCGAACAAGAACTTCTGGAACACTCGATGTTACCTCCTGATTGAACTTGCAGAACTCCTTAGACTCCAATGGCAGCAACCTCTCAACTCTCCTCGTCTCTTAATTTCTGAGTAAGTCGTCAAATAAGACACGAAGAGAGTATTTATAGAGATGGGTTAAAACCGTAACTCTAATCCTGGTTGTACACTGACTATGGAACTATAGGAATCATAGAAATATTTAATTGAATCAAATTGAAAACCCATAAAAATTGGATATACAATATTGATTCAATCTTTTCATAACCGCCTGAATATACCAATCAGCGCCTAATTACTGCATAGGCTCAGAGAGGCACATGTGCGCATAAACTAGAGCAGCAGCCCATATGCACAGAACACAGGAGAGTGAGCGCACGCGGCCACACAGAGCCGCACCTTGCCCGTGCCTAGTCTGTGCCTATCCTGCGCCTACCTATCCCTGCTCCCGCACCTGCACCTGTACCCACGCCAGCCCATGGGCCTCGCCATATAGAGCCCATACGCCTAGTGCATGCGACTCGCGCATAAGACGAGTGCATAAGCACAACAATAATTTATAAAGTGCCACGCACCGATGCTGACGTGCGCCAACAAAGTGCCACTTTGTGCCTTTGAGCCCGAGCCCGAGTCTGAGACGCTACGGGGCTTAGCTCCAAAAAAAATAATCTCATGAGCATGACAAAAAGCATAAATGCTTTCTTTGTGGATTTAGCCTTCTTTTTATGAGAAAAATATCCCCACATGGCACCCATGTGCGCGTCTTAACACAAGCAAAGCTTTATATATAGATACTCACCATTTGGTATGAGCAATATAGGACTATCTTTCTAGTCACCAAAGTAAAACACCAACAATCCCCCACATATCTCTATATATATGGGTTGAGCGTTTCCCATAGTGGTTGTCTATCATGCATTAGGATAGATGTCGCTATGACTTGAATCTTTCTGCATGGGGTTAAATAACAGCATGTACAAGAATGGACTAGGCCTTGAATTCTGTACCACGAATAAAATTCTTTCCACTCACATAATGACATCAACCGTGCTTTTGGGTGCACATTTAAGGCCTTGTGCTAGCCTAGTTTCGGTGTATACATATTGAGTGTCTACAAGGTTTCCTTCAAGAGATGGCCTGCATCTCTATCCATACACTCTAGGTGAATTCTTTTAAAGTGTCTTGGCATGAAGCCTTTTGCTTCCTTGTGGTGCTATGCTATGGTATGGCCCAAAGTGGAGACAATGCCTCATGTGGTATCATACCACTGTAGGATGAGGTCCAGCCTCTTTGTAGTGCCAAACTACCCAGCATTAAGCCTTTCACTTCCATAAGGTGTTACGCCGCCATGACATAGATCGCAAAGCCGAGGAAAGGCATCATGTGGTGTCACACCATTGTAACATAAGGCCCAGCCTCTTTGTAGTATTGCCTACCACTCTTCATTCTACAGCATTAGGCCCACTTGGCTATGAGCGGTGCTACGCTATTGTGACTTGGCCTGAAGCCGAGGCTTTACCCTCATTAGGTACCTCATATGGAGTCATCCCACTGTAGCATGGAGTACTACGCTCCTTTGTAGTGTTGTTCTACCTATGCTTCCTGTAAAGTATGCCAGACATGTAACCCCTCTTCCCGGTATTTTAAAAATATTTCTATTAAATGAGAATTTTTGGACTTTTAGAAATATTTTAATTAAATAGTTATTACGATAGATGGCTTTAGTCATGATTAAGAATTGGAATACAAGATGACTAGGAATTGTGGCACTGATAACATAGTCGTGCGCCTCGACTAGTGTATTAGCCATGGTAGGAAAGGCCAAATCATAAGTATGTCCGAACTAGGAAAACCATGCTAAGTTGTGACATGACCCTATAAATAATTTAAATTTTTATTATTAAGCATATTGACTTTTAGGAGACTAGGTTAGACCGAACTAGCTTAGACCTGACCCAAACCCAAACTAGCCCGATTGGACCCGAACCGAACCCAAGCCAATGTAGTCATGCGGTGTGTCCAAAAATGTCTATGTCAATTTATATATATCTTATGTGTGTATGGGGTACTTATTTAATAATATAATAAATATATTCCGTAAGTATTTGTCATATATTTAATATAGGTGTCAATATTATTTGATATTCAAGTGACATTTTATCTAAAAACTATGACAACTATTTTGTGAGTTTTGTGGATCTTTTTATTATATGCATACATACTTTCATGTTTACCTATGAAATAAATATTAACAAACATCATGAACCATCGTTATCGTAAAACTACCATTATTTGACTTGTTGAATCCAACCGAGCCGAAACAACCTACTTTGACTCTCAAACCAATTCCTATTAGACCTGTACACTACCCCACACTAATCCCCTACTCAACAATATATGTATTTTTCATATTCAAAGCCTTGCAGATGCACAACAAACCAATAGACAACAAGCTTCATAGTTAAGACACTGATAGTGAACCTTCTTGTGCACCTGCACTCAAATCCAACCAAGACCAAACAACTTGACCCAAGTGAACCCAAAGCCTTACTAAGGTCTAAACCAAACCCCATAGATCTGAACCATAGGTTAAAGCCCATTAAATCTCGACCATGGGCCCAACAACCAACTCCTTACATGAAGCCCAAGCCTCTCCTCTCAAAACCCTAACCCTAACTTCCTCCCATCTTATGGCCGACCCCTCTATAGCCTCCCCCTCTCTTCCACGACCTCTTCCCCTTTTCCTCTCCTTCTCCACTTCCTTCCCCCTCCTTCCCACACACCAAAACAGTCCCCACAAGTCGACAAACCCTAAACTAGTAGTTGAACCCCCTTTTTTTGACCGAAATAGTGCTGCTGATTGCAACTGCTGTACACACTAGAAAACAGCACCCCAAACCCATCCAAACTGAAGTTCTACACCCTACGTGAAGCCCCAAAGCACCCTCTCAAGTTTTATGAAGTTTTGAGTCCGTTTGGCGCTCCGAAAGGTCCATATTGCAAGAAAAGCCTCCGTCGTAATCGCAATTACGTAAGTTCCTTAACTTCTATTTAGTATTTAATTTTTCCATGGGAGAAAGCTTGTATAAACCCATAAACATATTAGATGGCAATGATGAAATCCCCATGCATGAGAATCCCTAATTTTATATGCAAAACTACTCTTAGATGACACAAATCTGAGGCATGACAACGTGGTAACCATATTAAACCTAGTTTGATGCATGTTGCTATTTTTACTATTAAAAACTAAATTTCAGAAATTAAATAATAAATTTTAGAATATTAATTAATATATTTTCATATATTAAATGAGTTTTTATGCAAGTTGGCAACTTTGCATGCACAAACTAGTTGTCAAGTTGCTAGAACACCTAGTCGATGCGCAACGGAACTTTGTGCATGCAATTGTAATTATTTTAGTAATTCTTCACTAATTAATAATAATTTCATAATTTAATTTACGATTATTTTAGTTTTAATTGACGTCAAGATGCGTGTTTAAGAGGTCACATGCATGTCCGATGTATAGGTTAGTACCATTGAGAGCTTTACAATAATGTGACGTACTTATGTACGTATAGGACTACACTTATCTAATTCATGAAAAGCATATATGTACGTATGATACCATGATGTACAAGACCCTCACGACATGTTAGACCGTAGCATGGTATGTGTTTATTGGCACGTTATCCAATGCCATGTGACTGTTGGATTGTTGGCACGAACATCACAGTGTTAGTTTATGTGGTGCAACGATCTTACCCTTTGTTATTGCTTAGATTAGTTTGTGTTAGTATTGATTAGAATACATTATATAGGGCATCTTGGATCCGCTACACTTTCGGTTGAGGATACTAGTCAAACAGCACCGCAGCAACAGACAACAGGCAAGTATACCTTACCTCCCTCTACAGTTATTGCATGCTTATATTCTCTCTTTTTGTTATATGTTATCATTTGGTTTCTCTTGGATTATTTTGGTTTATATGCTTTTTTCATGTCATGTATATTACTTTAGCTGTCTCGTTTATATACTGTCATTGTCCAGAGTTTGACATTATGGTCCATACTAGAGTTGTCCTTACCTGTGTCGTGACTGAGTTGTACCGTGTCGTCACCTGTATCTTGACTGAGTCGTGTCTACAAGTATGTGTAATTGAACTGCTATTCCTGTATCGTTTTCTCAACCTGCGAGTCCACAATCGGGGCGAAGGTTGACCGTTTGCACCTGTGATCTACACTCGGGACGAGGGTGTTTGTCCTGATCTGTTTGCACCTGCGAGTCCACACTCGGGGTGAGGGTGTTTGTCATGAACTAACATGCGAGTCCACACTCGGAGCGAGGGTTAGTGATTAGTTCAAACCTGCGAGTCCACACTCGGGTTGAGGGTTTGGTATTACATTGATCTCTTGTCTACTTGTTCTTCTTGTAGTTCATTTATGCGTAGTTGTTCTCGTATCCGTGTTCATAGTCACCTGTCAGTAGCCACCTGTCAACTTCTGTCTCATTTCCTGTTTATATTCTTATGCATGATAGAACTTTTAGATAGGCATATTTTTATGTATCTTGCTATGTCCCCTGAGGACCTGATGATCTCTTCAAGTTTAGCAACTACATGGAGTTAGTTAGCAGAGTAGGATGGTAGATGTTCGTGATATATTTGCAGGATCCAGATATTGATATTATGTTTGTTATCCGTTCGTGCTTTCATTCCTTATACTATGCTTGTTAGCTTACTTTATAGACTCATTTTATTCCTTGGAGTCTAATCGGACATATATGCTAGTGGGCTGCAGACCATGACCCATAGTGTTCATTCATGTTTTATATTCTTATTATGAACTGAGATATAGATCAGCCTTGCTATGATTAGACCCATTCCATAGTCCAGACAGCGTTTACGTATTCGGGTTGGGCTGGAGTCCGCTCGATACATAGTTGGCTTGCTCACGAGCTCGCGTCCGAAAAGTGGGTACGGGTCGTGACAAATTTTTTTGGTGGCCCATGCAGGTCAGAGCATATCGTATTGGTTACGTAACTGTACTGATACGAGCCTGCGACTATGACTAAACCTTAGAAATCTCAATCCACACTGCCTTGAAAATTCTTCTAGAAATTTCTCCACGTCCTTGAAATTTTATATTATTCTCGATTATTCTTCCGTGCCTTCCGAACCGATTTTTGTCTTTTCCTATTTCGGGGTGACGAATGATCATGCTCTCTAGAATTTATCAAAAATTCTTAGGTTATAGTTTAATATTGCTTGATTATTTAAGTTTTGGTTGCGTGATAGATATGAGGGGATTAGAGGTACTTTATGTCATAGATATCTATTGGTATTGATTTTAGCAACTAGTTGGAAGGTTATAAAGTTTTAGCGACTTGTGTTTTGAGGGAGTAGTGTGACCAAAGGTGGGTAGAAGTCCTCGAGAATTTGTAGTTTCGAAATGACCGTAAGAATAATTGATAGCTAGTGGGACCCTGTCTTTTACCATTACTTTTGGACTTTTTCTTAAATTCAAGGACGAATTTATTTTTAAGGTGGGTAGATTTGTAACTTCTCTTCCCGGTATTTTAAAAATATTTTTATTTATTTTCAAATGAGAATTTTTGGACTTTTAGAAATATTTTAATTAAATAGTTATTACGATAGATGGCTTTAGTCATGATTAAGAATTGGAATAGAAGATGACTAGGAATTGTGACACGGATAACATGGTCGTATGCCTCGACTAGTGTATTAGCCATGGTAGGGAAGGCCAAATCATAAGTATGTCCGAACTAGGAAAATCAGGCTAAGTTGTGACATGACCCTATAAATAATTTAAATTTTTATTATTAAGCATATTGACTTTTAGGAGACTCGGTTAGACCGAACTAGCTCAGACCTGACCTAAATCCAAACTAGCCCGATTGGACCCGAACCGAACCCAAGCCAATATAGTCATGTGGTGTGTCCAAAAACGTCTATGTCAATATATATATCTTATGTGTGTATGGGGTACTTATTTAATAATGTAATAAATATATTCCGTAAGTATTTGTCATATATATAATATAGGTGTCAATATTATTTGATATTCAAGTGACATTTTATCTAAAAACTATGACAACTATTTTGTGAATTTTGTGGATCTTTTGATTATATGCATACATACTTGCGTGTTTACCTATGAAATAAATATTAACAAACATCATGAACCATCGTTATCGTAAAACTACTAATATTTGACTTGTTGAATCCAACAGAGCCCAAACACCCTACTTTGACTCTCAAACCAATTCCTATTAGACCTATACACTACCCAACACTAATCCTCTACTCAACAATATATATATTTTGCACATTCAAAGCCATGCAGATGCACAACAAACTTCATAGTTAAGACACCGATAGTGAACCTTCTTGTGCACTTGCACTCAAATCCAACCAAGACCAAACAACTTGACCCAAGTGAACCCAAAGCCTTACTAACGTCTAAACCAAATCCCATAGATCTGAACCATAGGTTAAAGCCCATTAAATCTCGACCATGGGCCCAACAACCAACTCCTTACATGAAGCCCAAGCCTCCCCTCTCAAAACCCTAACCCTAACTTCCTCCCATCTTGTGGCCGACCCCTCTAGCCTCCCCCCTCTCTTCCACAACCTATTCCCCTTTTCCTCTCCTTCTCCACTTCCATCCCCCTCCTTCCCACACACCAAAACAGCCCTCACAAGTCGACAAACCCTAAACTAGTAGTTAAACCCCTTTTTTGACCAAAATAGTGCTGCTGGTTGCAACTGCTGTACATGCAAGAAAATAGCACCCCAAACCCATCCAAACTGAAGTTCTATACCCTACGTGAAGCCCCAAAGCACTCCCTCAAGTTTTGTGAAGTTTTGAGTCCGTTTGGCGCTCCGAAAGGTCCATGTCGCAAGAAAAGCCTCTGTCGTAATTGCAATTATGTAAGTTCCTTAACTTCTATTTAGTATTTAATTTATCCATGGAAGAAATCTTGTATGAACCCATAAATATATTAGATGGCAATGATGAAATCCCCATGCATGAGAAACCCTAATTTTATATGCAAAACTACTCTTAGATGACACAAATCTGAGGCATGACAACGTGGTAACCATATTAAACCTAGTTTGATGCATGTTGCTATTTTTACTATTAAAAACTAAAATACGGAAATTAAATAATAAATTTTATAATATTAATTAATATATTTTCATATATTAAATGAGTTTTTATGCAAGTTGGCAACTTTGCATGCACAAACTAGTTGTCAAGTTGCAAGAACACCTAGTCGATGCGCAACGAAACTTTGTGCATACAATGGTAATTATTTTAGTATTCTTCACTAACTAATAATAATTTCATAATTTAATTCATGATTATTTCAGTTTTATTTGACGTCGAGATGCGTGTTTAAGAGGTCACATGCATGTCCGATGTGTAGGTTAGTGTCATTGAGAGCTTTACGACAATGTGACGTACTTACGTACATATAGGACTACACTTATCTAATTCATGTTAATGCCTATGTGTACGTATGATACCACAATGTACAAGACCCTCACGACATGTTAGACCGTAGCATGGTATGTGTTTATTGGCACGTTATCCAATGTCATGTGACTGTTGGATTGTTGGCACGAACATCACAGTGTTAGTTGATGTGGTGCGATGATCTTACCCTTTGTTATTGCTTAGATTAGTTTGTGTTAGTATTGATTAGAATACATTATATAGGGCAACTTGGATCCGCTATACTTTCGGTTGAGGATACTAGTCAAACAGCACCGTAACAACAGACAACAGGCAAGTATACATTGCCTCCCTCTACAGTTATTGCATGCTTATATTCTTTCTCTTTTTGTTATATGTTATCATTTGTTTCTCTTGGATTGTTTTGGTTTATATTCTTTCTTCATGTCATGTATATTACTTTAGCTGTCTCGTTTATATACCATCATTGTCTAGAGTTTGACATTATTGTCCATACTAGAGTTGTTCATACCTGCGTCATGACTGAGTTGTACCGTGTCGTCACTTGTATCTTGACTGAGTCGTGTCTACAAGTATGTGTAATTAAACTGCTATTCCTGTATTATTTTTTCAACCTACGAGTCCACAATCGGGGCGAGGGTTGACCGTTTACACCTGCGAGTCCACTCTCGGGGCGAGGGCGTTTGTCTTGATCTGTTTGCACCTGCGAGTCCACACTCGAGGCGAGGGTGTTTGTCGTGAACTAACCTGCGAGTCCACACTCGGGCGAGGGTTAGTGATTAGTTCAAACCTGCGGGTCTACACTCGGGGCGAGGGTTTGGTATTCCATTGATCTCTTGTTTACTTGTTCTTCTTGCAGTTCATTTATGCGTAGTTGTTCTCGTATCCGTGTTCATAGTCACCTGTCAGTAGCCACCTGTCAGCTTCTGTCTCATTTCCTGTTTATAGCCTGTTTGTATTCTTATGCATGATAAAACTTTTAGATATGCATATTTTTATGTATCTTGCTATGTCCCCTGAGGACCTGATGATCTCTTCAGGTTTAGCGACTGCATGGAGTTAGTTAGCAGAGTAGGATGGTAGATGTTCGTGATATACTTGCAGGATCCATGTATTGATATTATGTTTATTATATGTTCGTGCTTTCATTCCTTATACTTTGCTTGTTAGCTTACTTTATAGACTCATGTTATTCCTTGGAGTCTAATCGGACATATATGCTAGTGGGCTGCAGACCACGACCCATAGTGTTCATTCATATTTTATATTCTTATTGTGGATTGAAATATAGATTAGCCTTGCCATGATTAGACCCATTACATAGTCCAGACAACGTTTACGTATTCGGGTTGGGCTGGAGTCCGCTTGATACATAGCTGGCTTGCTCACGAGCTCGCATCCGAAAAGTGGGTGCGGGTCATGACAAGACATCCCAAATGCCCGAGAAATTATTAAGGCTTACAAGCCATCCTATTACAGTATAATGCCCCAGTCCCAAAATTTGTAGGACTAGGAACAAGAATACATGCCAGCAGCACTTCACCATTGGGCCAACTACATAACAAGCCCATTTACGAATACTTAAGCTGTAATCACGATAACATCCAGGAACATAACACAATCCACAAGTATACATCTAATAACATCGACAGAGTCCACAAAGATATCAAGTCCAATAATAAAATTGTCTCAAATATCCAACAGTAAAACTAATGATGTTTGTGAAACCACAGAGAAAGAAACAACATAACAATCAACTACAAATCTGATGAAATGAAAGGAAATAATATAGCATGTCTAAATATAAAAATGACTTGACCACGAAAAATCCTCTGGTACTATCTCATCCGCCTATGTCAGTATGTCTACGGTCTCAGCTCCTAAACCGTAAACCTCCGGGTAGGCTTCAGCTTCGTCTAAGCATGGGAAATAGACAATTCCTCAGGGGACTAGCAAAGTGCATGATATACATGCTATGGTAATGATATGGAAATATGAACTAGGGTAATCTGCTGTATCCGTCTATGTGCCATGCAAGTGAGAAACTTTTCTAGAATACCAGACTCCTTCCACCAAGGCTCACAATCACCTTAGCAAGATATTATCTCCAGTACCATATCGTGGAACCAAGGACAATCAATTCTTGACATTGATAATCCTCTACTCTGCTACAGAGCTAATGGTCACTAAACAACGGGCCACTCGACAATAGGTCTGATATTATAGTCAAGTTCTCCCCAATCTCTATGTCTAGAATCTAGTATTGTCAAGTCTGTACAGTCATCTCGATAACAACAGCAATAATAATGAAAAATCTATAATGCTAGTACGAGGTCAATACCACAAATAATCATATAAATCTCACATCATGAATGTGTCGGTGTCTTATGGTCAATCGTGTCAATGGACACGTCAATATGCATGCAATGCCTAATGTCAGTACTCGGTGTCATCATCATGACATCGGTACCCGTCTTTGAAATGAACACTAAGTATCGACGTACCTATATATAATGATAATCCAAATGAACGACAAGAAATTAAAGGAACAATCTGTAACCACGGCAAATCACACTTGCCTGTAACTACTGTCTGCGGGTAGGCCTGACCAACTCCAGTGTCCTTGTCACTCCTTCCAAGATCATCTATAATAATATATATATTTAATATTCTATACCATCGTACCATATATAGATTATATTAGCATCTACGTCTACTTGTTGCCATAACATTGATATAACACTATATTTAATATATAAGTACCAACTCCTCTCGTAAAATAATTTATAAATATCAAAATAATATATTCAAATTCTGCAAATTATTTATAAATACCAATATATTACCAAAATTATGTTTTCAAGGGTGGAATTCTTTCACAAGAGTTCCTATGTCAACACTACACATGGATACCACAATTCGACCTATTAGTTTAGTTCCAATATAATAATTAATTAAATTATTAAATTCTGTAAAAATTTAAGTAAAATAGTTCAAATAGTATTTATAGCGTTAAATGTTGCACAAAAAATAGTTTAATAGAGTTTCATGGAGTATTGGCACTTTTAGACACAAAGAACACAGAATTTTTTGGAGTTTGGTGATACAGCAAAGTCAAGAATTTTTAAAAATAGCAAACAAATTCAAAACCTAACAAATAGAATTGCGTTGGAAAACTCTCGATGTCTAGATTATGAGTAAAAATATTATAAGGATCGAAACTGACCTTAGATAGGTGAAAAATGGTTTGCAACAGAACTCGTCGTTTTTGGATACCCTGTTGTAGAATCGATGCCACGAGCAAACCTCTTTGAACTGTGTGATCCAGTGGTTAGAGATTGGAGTAGACACATAAATGTAACTATCAGTTTTTTTTAGTTTAATTTGATGAGAAAAAGTGGATATGTAACGCCCCAGTCCTAAAATACGTAGGACTAGGATACGTATACATGCCAGCTACGTATCAAGAGGACTCCAGTCCAGCTCGAATACGTATAAGCTGTCTGGTTGTTCTATAATCTACTACATCACAATCCACATAATATAATAAAACATCAAGAATGAACAATATGGTTCGTGGTCTGCAGCCCACTAGCATACATGTCCGAATAGACTCGAAAGGAAATACGAGTATAATAAAGTAGGCTAATAAGCAGAATATATCAAGAATAGAATATGCAGCATGAGAGAATAATAAAATATGAACTTAAATATATATATATGTGAAATCTCGGAGAAACAATCATCAATCCTCCAATGCATTCTACCTCGATAACTTCAAATAATACCTGGAGAGATCACCAGGTCCTTAGGGGACCAGCAAGACACATAATATACATGCCTACTGTACAGTAAATAACATGTGAGAAAATAGGAATAACAACTGCTATGACAAGAATAAGGATCTCATGGAAAGACTCTATAACCATGACATGTCATATAAAATAATACTAAGAATGACCACAAAGTGAATCGAATGAACCTAGCCCTGCCATGGTACTCCTGGTCCTATAGCTAGTAGCCCTGTCGCGGTACTCCCTAACTATAGTGAGTCTCTATCGTAGCCCGACTGTAGGTCTCCCGAGTCGAGAGTGGTCAAGTAGTCAATCTCAGTATCGTAGAGGGTCAAGTCAAAGTAATATGGAACCCAAAGTCAAGACAAAGTGTCATGGCTAGGTGATCGAGGCAAGTTACTCAAGTAATGACACTGTCGAAATCATGTGTGGAACCATATAGATACAACTAATGATAAAGATAAGTGATAACGGTAAGATGCATAAAAACAACTCATGACAAGATAGCAAATATGGAAAAGAAAAGGAGACATAAACAAGAAGGATAATAAGAGCATACATGAAAGTAAACTATACAAGTTGGCAAGGTGTACTTGCCTGGTGTAATACGTAGAACCAACAATCCAACACTCAGTGAACCACAAAAGTCAAACCATCGCAACAATCTTCGGACGCTGAAACAGGCATTTCCAACATTTTTGAAATAAGCAAAATAGCAAGGATAGCCTACCCATAAGTCCAATTCTGGACACAGGGGCAAAACGGTAATTTTGGATCAAAACGGTGTCCGCCGTTGGACCCGTTTTGTACCGAAAAAATGTGCCAGAGTCTATGGTCTCTAAAGTCATCAAACTATATTTCTACATATCCAATTTGATGAGACAAACCCAACGTATGTCCAAAGTTGGATTCCGGTGGACTGTGTACGAATTCGTCCGTTGGGTCGGGTCGCGGGGGCCACAAAACGGCGATCAGGTCAATTGTCTCATAATCGGACCAAACTTGGCATATAGGACCAAAAAATGATACGGTCCTGTTGGCACAAGTTTCGTCTCGATTTGACGAACGTGCACAAAGTAATTGAAAATTTTCAAAAAAGGCCGATATTGTAAATTTTGACGGATACGCATCAAATTCGTCGCACATACGCAACCAATTTGAATTTCGTCAAATCCCACACGTCCGCGAAGTCAATACACATCTTTTGATGCAAGTGGTTCGCGACGAAGTCGTCCGATTTGACGGGACAGACCCCATATCGATGGTTTTTCCCTAAAAATTTACAACTCTTTCCATACAGCGAATGAAAAATTAATTTACAAGAAAGGCTTCGAAGGGCTAAAAGTGGTCTAAAAAGTTTATTTAAAATTTTTGATAGAACACTATTGGATTGACGGGAAACAGTCAATAAACTGGGGTACCTGGATTGATCCCCTTTCCTGTTTCAGGGTGGTTTTTCTTCGACTTCGTGTTTTTCGTGCCGATGGCATTGCTACATTGAAATCTAATTACTAGGACTTCAAGAAGGTTACCTAGGCTGTACCTAGGAATTTACGGAAGGAAAAAAGGTGCTTCCTACGTCGAGAGAGATATAGGTAAAGGAAGGTACCTAGAAGAGGAGCACTGCTGCGGCTGCTGTCCATGTGTGCACGCGGCCAGCGACTGGTGCCGCTCCAGCGGCCGTGCGGTAGCCGGGCTGCCGCTGGGGTGTCAAGGGATGGACTGGGGGTGTCAGGCTTAGCTTGGGGTTAGGGTTTCTCAACTCCTTATCCCCCTTTCTCTATCGGTTATATACGAACCGATGGGTTTTTCTTGGGCTGTGCGGGTTTGGACAGGGTTTCCCATCTCGCGAGATTTTGATTCCTAAATTGCATGAGATTTTTGTTTACTTTTTCTTTTTTTCCCTATATATATGTATCTATATATTCTAAATTGTATTAATAGAATTCAATTTATAAAAAATAACTATTCTTTTATACATAATTTATACATATCTTTGTGTGTAAATATATGTGTACTTCCATTATTATTGGTCTTTAAATATCTAAAAAATATTCGAAAATGCCATATGTAAAGTTTAATAGAATATAACATATATATTATATATAATAATCCTTATAGAATAAAATAATACTTATTTGAACAATAAAATATATGTCTATATGGATGCCTGTAGACGCACTACACAGCCACATGGCTTGGGTTTGACTTGGGTCGAGTTCTCCTATAAAGACCAAAAATTCTCAATAATTACTAATTAATCTATTTAAATGGTTCAAGTCACAATTTTGACTTATTCTCCTAGAAAGAACCCACATATGGCTCGGTCTTCCTTAGCATTGCTAATACACTAGTCAAAGCACATGACTTCACTATCCGTGCCAAAATTCTTGGTCGTTATGCATCTCAAACTTAACCATGACTAAGGCCATACATATATAGTATTAGGCTATTATAAATATAATTATATATACAAAATACTATTCAAACCTATTTGGCCGTACAACATCCCAAAATAATATTCAAAATAATTCTACTAAGTCATGGCACCCTAACATGGTTCTAACAAGTGGGGTTGTCTAGGTTAGGGTCTCAATATATTTTCTAGTCAAATCGAACTCGAAAAGTCAACTAATGGGTCTCATGTGCCATTCGCAAATAAATAGCACATAGGAACTCGATTGAGTGGCACATCCTTGGCATGTGTGTTGTAGGCTCAAAATAGGTCAAAACCATATATTAGGTCAAATAGTTTTGATCGATGTTGACTTCCGAACTCATGTTGGAAGTTACGTCTAGATTTACGATAAATAATCAAATTGCCTAAATTTGACCCGAGGTTGTGCAAAGTCAAAAGAATATAAGGGGACAAGTATGGATGGGACATGATATATCAAACTGAAGGTGGACTGGCCTACTTCAAAACTCATAAAGGACGTTTCGAGAGATGGGCATGTCTTCTGCTCCAAAAATCAAAGACACAGAAAAGTACATATATAATCATAATTAAATATACAATATAACCTAATGAATAGAAATACTATAAAATAAATTAAAAAAATAATTCCCAAAAATTAGGGTCCTCACAGGATGAAAGTTTGTCTACAAGTTGACTAACGTGCTGTAACTTTTCAGACATCGATTTGGCATAGTTTCGTTCTAAGTAGTGCATCGTGCACCTCTCCAACGGCCGCAAGATTGCTCCTACAGTTGCTAGGGTGGAAAAGAACATCGAGGGGGTCACGAGAGTGTGGTGGGTGGCATGAAAATCAAAAAGAAATCAAATTTTTGGTGGAAGGGGCATCGGCTATGGGGGGGGTCGGCCACATGGCTTGGCCGCTCGATTTGGGAGGATTTATAGGTAGTAGGTGGTTATGAGAGAGAGGGGGATGGTTAGGGCTTGATAGGTACTTATGCTAAAAGGGTATGGGCTTTGGTTTGAACTAATTTGGATATGATTTGGCCTTCCAAACATAACTAATGGTAATTGGTTTCCTATTTTAGAGAGTTGTTTGACCAAGTCAAAAATTGATAATATATTGCACATGGCTACAATTTAATCTCTAAAAATCACCTAAATATATGCTACTTGGTTTTGGTAATCTTCGTTTGGCTCTTACTAGTTGGGTTGACTAGGTTAGGGTCCGAGAAGTATTTCTAGTCAAATTGGACCCAAAAATCAATTTAATGAGTCTCATGTGCCATTTACAAATAAGTAGCACATGAGAACTCGATTGGATGGTACACTCTAGACATGTGCATCATAGACTCAAAATGGGTCAAAATCATATATTGGATCAACGACTTCGATCAATGTTAAGTCCCAAATTCAAATTGGAAGTTGGGCCTAGAATTATGCTAAATGATCAAATGGCCTAAGTTGACCCAAAGTTGTGCAAAGTAAAAATACTGTTGGGGAATAAATTTAAATGAGATATGATATATCAAATTAAAGGTGGACGTGTCTAGAATTCAAATATGGAATTAGATTTGAGAAAACGATATATTTTATGCTTCAAAAATCAAAGCTACGGTAAACTACTAATATAGTCACTATTGACTTTATATTTAAAATATCCATATAAAATAAAAATAATTAAAAATAAATTCTAAAAAATCTAGGGGCTTGCACACAGGACTTTGTTCTATACAAAGAATAAACTATAGACAACAATGGTTCTGGATCTATAACCTCTTAGTACCCCAAAGAATTGCCCACTTATAGTGCTTTTGGGTCCAAAATCCTACAATATATTAAAGGACTGCCCATTAATAGTGGTTCTAGGTCCGTGTCCCGCAATATCCAAAGGACTGTCCACTAACAGTGGTTCTGGGTCCGTGACCTGCAACATCCAAAAGATTACCCACTGCACCTGATATTCTTCTAGTCAATGATCCTTCTTTGAACTAAAAGCTATATGTCTAGTAGATTTTTCTTTGAACTAATAGCATAAAACTTTATAGTAGAATTATAAAGACACAATATCAGAGCGTCTTCAAGCCCATTTTACATGTCGTATCTTCCACCAACTAGCGCTTGAGACCTTTAGTGAACGGATCTCCCAGATTCTCCTGGCTCCGAATATTAACCACGGAAATGACTCATGTTTTGATAAGATTATTTACCGCCATGTACCTTAGACGCACAGTCCTCTTCTTGCCATTGAAGAGGTCATTCGATGCTATTGCAACAATCGCCTGGTTGTCATAGTATATCGATACTGTCAGTATCTGTCAACAACCATTGGAAGATCATATATGAGCTCCCAAAGCCATTCTACTTCACTCACTGCAACCGCCAGTGCATAGAACTCAAAATTTATAGAATAGTGTGAGAGCATAGTCTACTTATTCGACTTCTACAATATAGCAGCTCCACCTATGAAAAAGATATATCCTCCCGTAGAGCTTTCACTTTCTACTTCTGAGAACCAACTTGCATGACTAAAGCCCTCCACCACGGTTGGATCTCCACAGTAGTGCAGTTCACACTTCTGAGTCCTCTTGAGGTATCTTATGACCCTCTTCATAGTTTTCCAGTGCTCCACACCTGGATTGCTCGTGAACCGTCTCAGCATCCCCACAGAAAAAGCTATATCAGGCCTTGTGGCAGTAGTTACATACATCACTCATGATGATGGTTGAAAACTAAAGATGTCTGACGCTTTCCTTAGATTTGCCTTCAGTTTCTTATCACACCTATATGGCGTATCGGTCTCTAGAAGTTCTTGATACCCATAGTATGTGAGTATCCTCTTAATATAATGAGACTCTGACAATGCCACTCTAGTTTTCGTCTGGATGATCTTTATCCCTAGGATGACATCAGTTTCCTCTAAGTCCTTCACACTGAACTTAGATGAGAGGAACTACTTTGTCTCAGTAAAACTTGCTAGATTTGTACACAAGATCAGTATGTCATCCACGTATAGACAAACGACAACTCCTCTTCCGTCAGTGAACTTTGTGTACAGACACTTGTCCGTCTCGCTGACCTTGTAGCCGTTTGATCTTATGACTTTGTCAAACTTCTCAAGCCACATCTTGGGAGCTTACTTCAGACCATACAGTGATTTTACCAACTTGCAGAATTTGTCTTCGAAGCCCTTGAAGATGAATCCTTTTGCTATTGCATGTAAATCTTTTCAGTCAAGTCACCATTCAAGAAAGTAGTTTTCACATCCATTTGATGAATAACTAGCTTGTAAATTGCACTGAGAGAAATCAACATCATGATGGTCGTCATCCACGCTACTAGAGCATGTGTCAAAATAATCGATCCCTTGCTTCTTAAAAAATCCATTGGCTACCAACCTAGCATTGAACTTGTTAATTGTTCCATCAACCTTCATCTTCTTTTTGAAGATCCATTTACATCCGATTGGTTTTCCTACTTCAGGAAGATCGACCAACACCCATGTGTTGTTGGAGTTTATCGAGTCATACACATCATTAATAGCCTTCTTTCAAAAGATAACGTCTCTGGTCTTCATCGCCTCAACATAGGTAAGTGGATTTCCTTCCACATGACAGGTGACGAAATCTTCTCTGAAGTCCTTCTACCTCCTAATTCGCTTAGATATAGGTTCTGCGAGTTTTGGTTTAACAGTTATTTCTGCAACAATAACTCCTTCTTGGACTACATCTTCTATATCTTTGTAAGGAGGTTCAACTTCCAATGCACCGACACTATTCTTCGGAATATCCACAAGAACAATATTCTTGTGTCTTGTAAATTTATCTTCAAAGAATTCTACATCGTGATATTCAATGATATGATTTGATTCAATATCAAAGAACCTCGGAGCATCACTCTTATCGGTAAAACCCAGGAATATAGTCTTCGTAGTCCTTGTTTTCAGCTTCTGAATCTTCAAATTTGAAAGCTTCACATACGCCAAACACCCCCACACTCGAATAACATTCAAGTTCGACCTTGAACCCGAGTTTATGAGGAGTGACATCGGAAGTTACATGCGGCACTCTACTTAGAATGAAAGTAGTTGTAAGCATCACTTCACCCAGAAGCAATTTGGAAGACTCGTAGTCAACATCATTGAGTTCATCATCTCTGTTAATGTTCTATTCTTCCTTTCTGCAATTCCATATGATTGAGGCGAGTACATAGCAGTCGTCTCATTGACAATTCTATGTTCTCTACAGAACGATACGAATTTATGAGACCTATACCCTCTACGTCGATCACTTCTCTGTTTGACGCTCGGCTTTTGCCTTGAAGTCCTTAAATTTCTTAAATGCTTCATCTTTAGACTTGAGCAGATAAAGAATGCATAATTTAAGAAATCATCGATAAAAGTAATAAAATACTTCATCTCGGCCTTTGTGGAGAACTGTTTGAAGTCACAGATGTCTTAGTAGACCAGCTCCAGAAGATATGTACTTTGGTTTACCCGTTTGAACAGTTTTCTAGTGATCTACGTTTGCGTACACACCTCACACTTCTCTAACTCCATACCCACATATTTGGAGATAAGCCCTAGACTAGAAATCTTGTTTATTCTTTTACAATGAACATGTCCTATTCTATTATACAACAACTCAAAAGACCAACCAGAAGAAGATACTATATTTATAATCTCATTTGGAGTTACAAGTTGAAGTTTGAATATCCCTTCAATACAAAAAGCATTCTCGAAGTATGTTCCTTCATAAGATATAACAACCTGACCAGCGTTGATGTCCAACCTCAAGCCTACGTTGCAGAGCAGACTTTCTGATATCATGTTCTTAGCTATAGCAGTTACATGTTTCATATTCTGAAGCATCAGCGACTTTCCCGAAGTCAGTTGCAGTATCACCGTCTCGATTCCAAGTACTTCAGCTTGTGTCTGGTTTGCCACCACAACCTTCTTAGAAACAGGTTGGTACGTGTTGAACCACTCATTCTTTGAACAATCATGGCACGATGCACTAGTGTCTATCCACTAGTCCGTGTCAACACCAGTTGATTCAACCCGCACAATCATAAAAACAAAGTTAGCCTCACTTTGCTCTTTCTGTTTAGGTTTTTCCTTGCAGTCCTTTCTCTAGTGGCATTTCTTGCAATAGTTGAAATAAGTCCTAGGTTCATTAGACTTGGACTTGAACTGAGCCGACTTCACCTTCAGATAGTGAACATCCTTCTTCTTATGGTAGGGAGCCTTCTGCTTCCTTTTAGAGTTTTCCCCTTGCACCATGTTGGCCTTTTCCATCTGCTTGGACAAAGGTGTCCACTTTCAGGTTGAGCCCTTAACTCGTCTTCAACATGAATCTAGTGCAAGAGGCGCTCAATATCCACCTCTATCTTCTTGCTGTGTATGTCTGCGATAAAGTTGCTCCACCCAGGCGGAAGCTTGGCTACTATACCCCTAATGACGAAAGTATCGACCGCGGACATGCTATCATCCTCAAGTTTTTGACGTAACTTGAGGAACTCCTTGACTTGAGACAACATCGTCTTGTCGTCCTAAAATCGCATCCTCAGACCTTCTCGGCCACTTAGATCTTATTTATGTTTTTATCTGCATTATAGGGATTCTCTATAGACTCCCAGACGTCCTTTGCATTGACCGTCTTGCTGTAAGACTCCGCCAACTTGCAGAGGTTGTTATCTCTCCTCCACTTCGACTGCAAAGTAGTGGCTTCAGCGACCCTTTAAACATTTTTACCTTCTAGAATTAAAGACTTTGGATCTGTCAACACGTATTCGACGCTCACGAGTTAAAGATTAAGGCTGACATTTTCTCTTCCATATGTTGTAATACTTCCTGTCAAACTTCTCAAGTTTGTTAAAACTTGTATCGATAAGGTTTGCACGATTGTTCTCCATTAGATTTGGCTCTTGCTTTGAGATTTTTACTCCCGAAACAAATCTTAGATGGAAGAACGTAAGTAGACAGAGTGATTCTGCAAACGAATTTGCTCACACACTCTATATATGAGGAACATCCAAGAATTGCTTCTCTAGAAGATCCTGAAGTCTCTGTCTCAAAGACGGAGGAAAATGAAGAAGCAACTCTGCTGGCGTGATGAAGATCATCGTTGCTCAAAGAAAGATTCGCCCTACTGCGATCGTCTCTTAGGAACCAGCATGTTCAAACAAAAACTTCTGGAACACTCGCTGTCACCTATTGACTGAACTCGTAGAACTCCTTGGACTCCAATGGCAGTGGTCTCTCAACTCTCTTTGTCTCTTAATTTCTGAGTAAGCCGCCAAAGAAGGCACGAAGAGAGTATTTATAGAGTTGGGATAAAATCCTAACTATAATCCTAGCCGTACACTAACTACAAAACGATAGAAAAGAATCATGGAAAGATTTAACTAAATCAAATTGAAATCTCAAAAAAATCGGATCTGCAATATTGATTCAATCTTTCCATAACCCTTTGCTCCCTTGATTTATGAGTAAGTGCAAAATGCGTCAACAAAGTGCCACTTTGTGTCCCAGTCTGGGTCACTAAGCCCCTTCAGGGCTTAGCTCCAAAGAAAATAATCCCATGAGCATGACAAAAAGTATAAATACTTTCTTTACAGATTTAGCCTTCTTTCCACTAGAAAAATACCCCCACATTGCACCCATCTGCTCACTATACCTCATGTGCTCATCTCAACACAAGAAATATTTTATATAAAGATACTCACCATTTGCTGTGAGCAATATGTGACTATCTTTCTAGTCACTAAGGCAAAACACCAAAATAAAGATCCTCTCACCTTTTAGCAGCACTTGTAAAGAGCTCTAGTTCAACGAGTGAACCATGGAGATCATAAATATCATCAATAGCAGTAACAAAACAATTAACTTTAGTTAACTTTTTCCTGCATCTTTCAAAGTTAGGCTCAAATGCCCACCCAATGGAGAACAAGTAGTTCTCGACTAAGCGGTCTCAATTGAAGCTTATATCTCGCAAAAGCCTAAATTACTCCACCACCAGAAACATAGAATCATCAGTTGGCAATTATCACAAAATTCAACGTATATATAGATATGAGTGAAGTTTAATAATAATCACCTCGACAATGTTTTAAGTTCTTTATTGTAGTTGCTTTGAAGCTTGTTATAGTCTACCTTACCTAGTTCAAGGAGATTCTGATCCATGTTCTCCATCTTCTGGTAGGCATGGATGAAGTACCAGGAGTGCAACCTAGCCATCCTCTAAGTAAGCGAAAGCTCCAACGAGCGAACAACATGCTCACATTGAGAAGGTTCTAATAACGCTGTTAGTTACTGGAGATGTTTGGAAGCGAAATGACTCATCTCATCCAACATGTCCTCCCCTTCTTTTGTAAGATAGGAAGCTTCATACAAACTGCGTAATGTTTTCGTAGCAATGAATATACCATTTTCAATGTCCTTAAAGTTTTTCAGAACATCTGGATAAGCAATTAATAATCAGCAACAACACTATTTTATATTAGTTAGTCCCAAAATATCTCCATATGAACCCACAGTAAATTCCAAAAGCATATGGAAAATTAAATTCTATAGGTTTTATTTATCCAAAAATTTCTAAATTTTCCAAAAAAAAAATCTAAAATAACAAAATAAAATATTTAGAACTATCTAAGGACCCTAATGACCATACACAAGATAATGTTAAGATATTTCACCTATAGGCTTAGGCACGAACCCTTGTGATCCCAAAGTCAAAAGCCTAGTTTATTGACTCTAACCACTTCTTATTTAATGATACTAAAAAATAAAATAAAAATATCTCCAAGATTAAAATAAATTTCTAGGAAAGAAAATGGTACACCATAACCATCACCACTCCATAAGAATAAGAAAAAAAAGTGTACGAACAAATGGATTGATGATAAAAGGGAATCTTAGACTGGAATAATATTTCTATTAATATTGATGGTTGTTGATTACATGAACGCATTGTCCTTTCGTAATTGACACATATTAATTGGTTGGTAATAAGTCTCGAGAGACCCTCCCATACTTCAAAGTTGAATAGGTTCAATTAATAATGACATGATTTGATCCTTTGTTTCCCCATCTTGCCTACCATAGCCATCACCATGCTGATAGATACTTTGTGACATTCGAGTAACGTCCATTAGTGCAACGATGAATGGCTCCTCAAAGTAGGCGCAGGAACTTCTTTCCTTGTTCAGCTTTTTCCAGAGATCATCAATCAGGCCCATGATGAACTTTCGAGCAACATCTTCTTCAGCACCGCTTTCCTCGTGCATATAGCACTGGATGGACTTTGGAACATCACCTCTCTTCATCTCATCCTGAAATAAATAAGTGAGAATCATATATGTGAAAGTGTAAATAATAATACAATAGTGACACCTACATACCGTAGAGGTGGCCATGTCGTTCCATAGGCGAGAAATCATAAAAGGAAGACGTATTATTTCTGGGTTACTCTCTAAGTATTCCAGTGCTTCTTTTGTAATCTCTTGACTTGTGAAGAAGTAGAGGTGGGGTATCACAGGTGCACTTATAGAAATCCATGCATTGTCCAAGTACTCTTTCAAGGTTGGCATGTATCCGCTATGATACCACTTTGCTTCAACCAGATACGCTCTGCATAGATCAATCCACTGCAACAAACAACAAATTAATGAGACCTTTTCAGGTTGGACTCCGATCGTCCCGGGTCTTTCTTTTTCAGTCAAGGTTTTCCACGTAAATATCGTTTGTGTTTGCATTGTGCTCTTTGGTCTATGGATAGTGCAGATTGTGCGTTTTACTTCTGTCTTCAACATTTTCATCCTTTTTTGAAACGGTGTTTATTCCTCTACTTCCAAATAAATCAGCAATTGGATTGTAGTTATAACTCTCAATGCAGACAATCTAATTAGTACTTAATAGCCGCTTTCAGTAAAATAATAGAAATCCTTTAAAGAAAGCAATAAAAAAAATGTACATATTTTCTTAGGTAGGGAATAGCTTGAATGCCCTTTGTTTCGAGGATATCTTTAGCCGTTTCATTGATTGTATCAAAGAGCCCCAGTAAACATATCTTCATATAATCGGGCAGTTCTTCCAATGTACTAGCATCCCATCTAAGAAAAAAAAACATCCAGTAAATTTGTATTAGTATAATCAGTTGTTAGGCTTCATTGGGACAGCTTTGTGGTTGACGCAATGATCCCCTCACCTTTCAACAGCACTTGTAAAGAGCTCTAGTTCATCCAGTGAGCCATGGACATCATAAATATCATCAATAGTAGTAACATAACAATTAACTTTAGTTATATTTTCCCTGCATCTTTCAAACTTAGGCTTAAATGCCCACCCAATGGAGAACAAGTAGTTTTCGACTAAGCGATCCCTACTGAAGCTTAGCTTCTCGGAAAAGCCTACATTACTCCACCACCTGAAACATAGAATCATCGGTTGCCAATTATATCAGAAAAGCCTAGATTACTCCACCCCCGCACCATCGGATTCACCCGCTCGATCCAACTTCGAGAGCGATGAGCTTCCACGAGGCTCCCGATCTGGACCATATATATATATATATATATATATATATATATATATATATATATATATATATGGGAGCGGATCAAATGCCCCCCTTAGAAAACCCCCTAAAAACCCCCCTCACTCTCATCCGTAATTTAATGTTAATATTAATGTTAATATTAATGTTAATATTAATGTTAATGTTAATGTTAATGTTAATATTAATGTTAATGTTAATGTTAATAATAATTTTGTTGGAGTGGGTGGGGTTCCCACCTATGTGGAGAATACCCCGGAGAGCGACGAGCGCCATCCGTGTGTCGGAGAAGCTTGGGGAGTGCATGGATTTTATTTTGGTACATATATGGTAAAAAAATATATGATTGGATTTCCATATTTACTTTGATTATATATTTATGATTGGACCCTTCATATAGTAGCTTTCCATATTATTGGGTTTCCAATTATGGTAAGCTAATTATGATTGGATTTCCATTAAACATATGATTGATTTATATTGGAAGTTTCCATATATATTGGCCTTCCATGTATGGGTTACCAGCTTATAAAAGGGTGATGCATGCTGGTTGTAAAATCATCTCAAAACAAAGAGTACTTTACAATCTTTGAGAGAGAGAGAGGATTAAGGACTATTGTGAAGGAGAGATTGCTTCGAATAATTTTTTGGCATCTCTTGTTCTTCGGAGTCCGCAATCAAAAAAATTCTTCTTTCAAGTGAGTTGTGGTGATCCGTGTTGGATCGGGAGGAGCTTGTAGAGGGTGTATTCTCTTTATTCCATTAGTGGAGGTTCTTCAGGGTTGGACTCCGATCGTCCCGTGGTTTTTCCCGCAAGGGTTTTCTACGTCAAAAATCTTTGTGTCTGCGATTGTGTTTGGCATTTTTGGTTTGTGTGCTTTTGCTCGGTTCTCTCGCAGGACTTTCTGGTTTGGGGGAACGGTTTCCGTGCTTCGTTCCCAACAGAGTGGTATCAGAGCTTTGGGTTCAAAGAAGTGTCAGGAGTTGACAGTCAAACCAGGAAGCAGAGATGGACGCGAAGCCGGTACGCATGGTGAACTTGAACGGTACCAACTACCATTATTGACGGAGCAAGATGAAGGATTTGCTGTTTGTCAAGAATCTGCATCTTCTAGTATTTGCATCCGAGAAGCCCAGTGACAAATCCGATGAGGACTGGAACTTCGAGCATATACAGGTGTGTGGGTACATGTGGCAGTTCGTTGACGAGAATGTGTACAACCACGTTGCCAATATTGAGCATGCGAAGACGTTGTAGGAGAAGCTGGAATCTTTGTACGCGAAAAAGACCGGGGTAAACAAATTGTTCCTGATCCGGACGATGATGGGTCTGCGGTACAAAGATGGTGCATCCATTACGGATCACTTGAGTGAGTTCCACGGCGTGGAGGACCAGCTATCCTCGATGGGAGTCAAGTTTGATGACGAGGTTCAAGGACTTTGGTTGCTATGTACATTGCCAGACTCGTGGGAGACCGTACGAGTATCTATGATCGCTTCTGCTCCGGAAGGCGTGGTCAGTCTGGAGTTTGCCAAGAGCGGGGTGCTGAATGAAGAGATACGGAGACGTTCTCAGGGTACTTCATCTACATCCCATCACTCAGAGGCATTGGTTTCAGAGAGCCGCGGAAGGGGCAAAAGCAGGGGTCCAGGTGGTGGCAGAACAAGAGCAGGGGGAAGTCCAAGGGTCGTTACGAGGACTCAGAGTGTTACCATTGTGGTAAGAAGGGCCACATCAAGCGAAATTATTTCGCTTGGAAAAAAGAGAAGAAGGGCGACAAGGGGAAGAAAGATGAGAACACTACAGCGGCGGCTTCAATACTTGGAGGCGATGTGATCGTCGTAGGTGATGAGGTTATCACAAACCTCGCCTGCGATAACAATTCTTGGCTGGTGGACTCAGGGGCTTCAGCGCATGTATCTCACAACAGGGTACTATTTGCTACTTACACGACAGGCGACTGTGGAGTGTTGAAGATGGGCAATGAAGATGTGTCAAAGGCGGTTGCCGTTGGAGATGTGCATTTGAGGACGAAGACGGGTGCAGATCTTGTTCTCAAAGATGTTCGTCATGTCCCTGATATCCGTTTCAACCTGGTATCGGTTGGAAGATTGGATGATGAGGGATTCTTCAGTCTCTTCGAAAATAGTCAGTAGAAGCTTTCCAGAGGTTCGATGGTGATTGCCAGAGGAAGCAAGAAGTCCGGTCTCTACTATATGGAGGGGAGCACACAGGGGGCACAGGAGGTGAACGCAGTCAGTGATGCGTCTACCGAGTTGTGGCACAGGCGGCTCGGCCATATCAGCGAGAAGGGGATGAGCTACTTGGTGAACAAGAAGGTGATTCCAGGGCTCAAGTCTACAAAGTTGGAGAAGTGCACGCACTGCTTAGCTGGGAAGCAAAATATGGTGTCTTTCCAAAGTCACCCAAGTTCAAGGAAGCCGGCGTTGCTCGAGTTGATTCACTCGGATGTCTGCGGTCCTATGAAGGTAAAATCTATTGATGGTGCTACTTACTTTGTAACTTTTATTGATGACTGTTTCAGAAAGGTTTGGGTCTATGCCTTAAAGACCATGGATCAGGTGCTGCCTACTTTCAAAGAGTTTCAGGCCTCTGTTGAAAGAGAGACGGGCAAGAAGTTATTGTGTGTTCGGTCCGACAATGGCGGCGAATACATCGGTCCCTTTGATGCTTATTGCAGAGAGCAGGGGATACGACACCAGAAGACTCCGTCAAAGATACCTCAGCTCAATGGTGTAGCGGAGCGCATGAACAGGACACTGATGGAGAGGGTGCGGTATTTGCTGTCAGAAGCAAACTAGCCGGGCAGTTATTGGGGTGAGGCTCTTCTCACAGCCGCTTATGTTATTAATTTGTCTCCTAATGCTCCTTTGAAGGGTGATATGCATGATAAAGTATGGTACGTCAAAGAGCCATCATACAATCACCTGCGAGTGTTTGGCTGTAAGGCCTTCGTGCATGTACCGAAGGACGAGAGAACCAAACTTGAGACGAAGACGAGGCGATGTGTCTTTGTCGGCTACGGTCGGGATGAGTTTGGCTATAGACTCTACGACCCGGTGGGAAGAAAGCTCTACAGAAGCAGGGACGTGGTGTTCGTCGAGGATCAGACCATGACCAACACTCAGGATTCCGAGACGTCTTCTGAGGCTGAGAAATTGCCTGAGTTAGAGTCATTTCGCTTCGAGCAGTTTCCAGAGGACATCGCAGAGGAACCTATTATGGGGGAGCCAGTACATGGAGTTGCTCCCAACCTTGATCATCAGCCTGCTGATGGTGGTCAGGGTGTCCCTCAGGAGGATGAGCAAGCCGGGGAGGCAGTTCCTGAAGGGGAGGAGGCTGTTGGTATACAGCCAGCATCAGTGGTTCCACTGAAAAGGAGCGACAGAGATCGTCGACCATCTACGAGATACTTACCGGATGAGTATGTGCTATTGACTGACGGGGGAGAGCCCGAAAGCTTTGCAGAGGCTATGGAAGACGAACACAGACAGGAGTGGATGGAGGCCATGCAGGAGGAGATGAGTTCCTTGCACACTAATTTCACTTATGAGCTGGTGCGGTTGCCAAAGGACAAGAAGGCTTTAAAGAATTGATGGGTGTTTAGAGTGAAGCAGACGGATGATGCTACTCGCCCTCGATACAAAGCGAGGCTGGTAGTTAAAGGCTACGGTCAGCGGAAAGGCATGGATTATGATGAGATCTTTTCGCCAGTCGTCAAACAGTCGTCTATTCGGGTGGTGCTAGCATTGGCAGCCAGTTTTGACTTGGAGGTCGAGCAGATGGACGTGAAGACGGCATTCCTCCACGGTGATCTTGAAGAGGAGTTATACATGGAGCAGCCAGAGGGATTATGTGAGAAGGGCAAGTCACATTTGGTCTGCCGGTTGAGGAAGAGCTTGTATGGTCTGAAGCAGGCTCCGAGGCAGTGGTACAGGAAGTTCAAGTCGTTTATGGGGGAGCATGGTTATGCACGGACGACGTCGGACCATTGTGCATTTGTGAGGTATTTTGCCGAGGATAATTTTATCATTTTATTGCTCTATGTTGATGATATGATATTAGTGGATCGAAATGCCACTAGGATAGCGGAGCTAAAGCGCCAACTGGGCGCGGCCTTCTCTATAAAGGATTTGGGCACAGCGAAGACTATTTTTGGGATGGAGATCAGCGGAGAGAGAGAGTCCAAGTTGCTACATTTGTCCCAAAAGAAGTACATTCACCGGGTACTTCATTGTTTCGGGATGGACGGGTCGAAGAAAGTGAGTTGCCCCCTTGCGGCTCACTTTAAGTTCACTGAGGAGCAGTGTCCATCTACCGAAGACGAAAAGGAAGATATAGAGCGGGTTCCATATGCTTCAGCTGTGGAAAGTCTTATGTATGCTATGGTGTGTACGAGGCCAGACATCGCTCATGCAGTTGGCACAGTTAGCAGGTATCTTTCAAATACTGAAAGGGTACATTGGAGTGCGGTTAAGTGGATTCTACGATATCTTCAGGGCACTGCTGGTTGGAGACTTTTCTTTGGTGGTGACGAGCCGAAGCTGGTTGGGTATACCGACGCTGATATGGCTGGAGATGTAGACACGAGGCGATCGACTTCGGGCTATGTGATGATGTTTGCTGGAGGAGCGGTATCATGGCAGTCGCGGTTACAGAAGTGTGTTGCCTTGTCGACGACAGAGGCAGAGTATATTGCGGCGACGGAGGCTTGCAAGGAGTTGCTGTGGATGAAGAAGCTGCTTCAGGAAATTGGGCTGAAGCAAGAGCTGTATACTTTGCTTTGCGACAGTCAGAGTGCTATTCACCTTGTGAAGAACCAGACATTTCATAGTCGGTCCAAGCACATCGAGACTCGGTATCATTGGATACGGGATGTGGTTGAGAAGAAGGATGCGGCACTTGAGAAGGTTCATACTGATGACAATGGAGCGGACATGCTCACGAAGGTTCTTCCGAGGGGGAAGTTTGAGTACTGCAGGCAGATCGTCGGGATGGCGACCTCCTCCACATAGTTGTAAAGGGGGAGATTTGTTGGAGTGGGTGGGGTTCCCACCTATGTGGAGAATACCCTGGAGAGCGACGAGCGCCATCCGTGTGTCGGAGAAGCTTGGGGAGTGCATAGATTTTATTTTGGTACATATATGGTAAGGAAATATATGATTGGATTTCCATATTTACTTTGATTATATATTTATGATTGGACCCTTCATATAGTAGCTTTCCATATTATTGGGTTTCCAATTATGGTAAGCTAATTATGATTGGATTTCCATTAAATATATGATTGATTTATATTGGAAGTTTCCATATATATCGGCCTTCCATGTATGGATTACCAAGGGCTTATAAAAGGGTGATGCATGCTAGTTGTAAAATTATCTCAAAACAAAGAGTGCTTTACAATCTTTGAGAGAGAGAGAGGATTAAGGACTATTGTGAAGGAGAGATTGCTTCAAATAATTTTTCGGCATCTCTTGTTCTTCGGAGTCCGCAATCAAAAAATTTCTTCTTTCAAGTGAGTTGTGGTAATCCGTGTTGGATCGGGAGGAGCTTGTAGAGGGTGTTTTCTCTTTATTCCATTAGTGGAGGTTCTTCAGGGTTGGACTCCGATCGTCCCGTAGTTTTTCCCGCAAGGGTTTTTTACGTCAAAAATCTTTGTGTCTGCGATTGTGTTTGACATTTTTGGTTTGTGTGCTTTTGCTCGGTTCTCTCGCAGGACTTTCTGGTTTGGGGGAACGGTTTCCGCGCTTCGTTCCCAACAAATTTTTATTTTTATTTTTATTTTTATTTTTATTTTTATATTAATGTTAATATTAATGTTAATGTTAATATTAAGTTTAATGTTAATTTTAGTAACATTAACATTAATATTAATATTAATATTAACATTAATATTAACAATAACATTAATATTAACATTAATATTAACATTAAATTACGGATGAGAGTGAGGGGATTTTTAGGGGATTTTCTAAGGGGGGCTTTTGATCCGCTTCCTATATATATATATATATATATATATATAT
Organism: Iris pallida; assembly: GCA_029216955.1. Classification (NCBI taxonomy): domain Eukaryota; kingdom Viridiplantae; phylum Streptophyta; class Magnoliopsida; order Asparagales; family Iridaceae; genus Iris; species Iris pallida. Next base: position 24,598,404 of record JANAVB010003200.1, read on the forward strand.
ATATATATATATATATATATATATATATATATATATATATATATATAGCAAATGACCTCTAGTCTAGTGGTTAAGAGAGATGCATGCGGCCGAGTGGTCAGGAGTTCGAATCCCAGTGGAAGCGATTCCAGAAACAATTTACCTGTTCCAATATATATATATATATATATATATATATATATATATATATATATATATAGGTAGGTAAATTATTTCTGGAATCGGTCCTACTGGGATTCGAACTTATGACCATTCGGGCCACATGCATCTGTCTTAACCACTAGGCTAGAGGTCATTTGCTATATATATATATATATATATATATATATATATATATATATATATATATATATATATATATATATATATATTGCTGAAATTGAAAACAAAAGAGTAAAGTTTAATAGTAATCACCTCGACAATGTTTTGAGTTCTTTCTTGTAGTTGCTTTGAACCTTGTTATAGTCTAGCTTAGCTAGTTCAAGTAGATTCGGATCCATGTTCTCCATCTTCTGGTAGGCGTGGATGAAGTACCAGGAATGCCACCTTGGCACCCTCCAAGTAAGCGGAAGCTCCAATGAGCGAACAACATGCTCCCTTTGAGAAGGTTCTAATGATGCCGTTAGTTCCTGGAGATGTTTGGAAGCGAAATGTCTCATCTCATCCAACATGTCCTCCCCTTCTTTCGCAAGATAGGAAGCTTCATTAAGACTGAGTAACGTTTTCGTATTAATGAAGGTACCATTTTGGATGTCCTTGAAGACGTTCAGAACATCTGGATAAGCAATTAATAATCAGCAACAACAAGGCATAACACTATTTAATACCAGTTGGCAAATTCCTTAATTGTGTACTTTTTTTTTTGTGTTCCATTAATTTCTCTCTATCGGAAGAGTCTAAAAAAATTTCTAACCTTGTGAAACATTGTACCCATGCTCCCTTAGAAGTCTAAATAATAAGGCTGTATAACGAAGGTCTTCTTTCACCTCCATCTTTGTCATGGACTCAACTGATTTATATATGGTTCCTAAGACATTCTGGATCTCATGTTCAAAATGATAGGCCACACCAAGTTGGCGAAGGGTGTCGATTAGCTCCAGCCTGAGAAAAGCTGGCTTCTCCTCATCCAACATTCGCTTGACGTACTCCTTGAGCATGTTGATCCTCGTAACATCTTTTTCCTACAAACCATTCAAAATTATATATAGCTACTCAATTAGTAGAGAGCTTGTAAAGTTTTATGTGCATCATAATTTCTCATGACTACCATCGGGTCCATCTTCAAAGACTGAATGTAGCTGTTGTCCCACAAGCTTGGCTGGAAATTTGCTGATCTTCGGAATGGAATTGCATCTGATCTCTGTGCATTGGTTGTAGCTACAAGTCGGGTTTGGCTTCTCGGGTTTCGCCACATAGGAAGGGCAGTAGTAGTAGTAGGCATACAAGGAAGAAGGGACAGAAAGAAAGAAGATGTAGCCATTTGAGTTTTTGAAATTATAATTGATCCTCAGATTTTACCTCTATATATAATCCAGTTGTCACAGCAAACTATTCTGGATGACCACAAACATACTTTTGATAAAGCCTAGTGAGTGGAACATTATTTTGTTTTACTTACATAAACACGTTTATAAGTAGTGTGTCAATTTTTCTATGTAGTGTGTCAACGTAGCAAGACCTGAGTCATTAATTGCTGTGTGCTAATAATGGCGAGCGAGGATCCAAATCCATGTGGGCTGCTGCCGAATGAATCCGAAACAAAAAATGGACAACACGTTTTTCTTACTGGAGATTGCTTGATTGATTGGTTTTTCTCCACCTTTCATTCAGCCCTTTTTTTTTCTTGGAAAAGTTAATTGTATAACTATTAAAGAACCTGTTACACCATTACATCACTTTCTATGTTGTGGACTATACCAATGTCTACAGTGCTCACTCCCTCAAATACTCGGTTGTTCCGTTTCCTCCATATATGTAACACAGGAGACGCCAATCTAATACACAGCCCTCGGAACCATAGCCCTCCTCTGTTGCTTGCATTCCTGACCATGCTAACCACCGTGTCGATATCACGAACATCATGCGCTCGTGTTGGGTATCAGACAATTGTTGGACGCGTGTGGAAGCGTTTGCCAACCCATCTGACCAAAACAAACTTTCGTCTAACGGACACCAAGCACAAGATGAAGACAAATATATGGCGGTGACGTACATCACTTGGACAAATTTTAACCTTTAATAACTCATATTAAATTACAAGATTGACATAACTCACATTGAACCCTTTGTCCTAATAGGTTCAACCCCCTCACCACTCTCAAGAAGAAAAACAGAAGATTACAATTGAGATCACTCACCAACCCGTAGCAATCTCCCTAACTGAAGTTGACGACTCTTCGATTAGATCTTCTTCTTCCTTTTGTCTTGGATGACGAAGTCCTAAGAGCAAAGTACGGACTTTCTCTTAGATTTTCTTGTGGACAAACATCCTGAATCTCCACTTTTGTGCTTTGTGCTTATTCTTTGTGCCTCCAACCTCACCCTATATATATAGGATGAGAAAATTCTACTTTAGGTCATAATATGATTTCTTAATTAGAAAGCCATCAAATAAGAATCTTATTACACCTAAAATAGTCAATCAATTATCCTATTTTAGATCATAATAGGATTACCTAAAGTAATAATCATATTATATCTAAAATAGCACAACACCAATTATGGACATCCAAATCATATCAAATATTTAATAAGATTTAGATTCCACAAGTATGTTGTTACCAAATTCAGACTGGACTCCAACAATCTATCTCTCCAGTCTGATGAGAGGGTATTAACCCCATGGGTCCTCAACTAGACTCCATGCATGTCGCCCTACGATAGAATTCCTGCTCTCCCATGCCACTGATCTCCGATCCCCCGAGTTAATTTGCATCTTCTTTTGTCTCCAACTCTTCGACCATCGCGTCGACGCTAGCTGCTACGCGTAACACCTCCTGTACCACTGGAATCATGCCGATATCAATGACACGACCAAGACCGAAGTCCCTGACGATTAACCTTACCGTAAGTCTTGGATGCTTTTCCCCAACTTTCGTCTTCCACCGGAAAGTGTTAACGTTCCGACGAGCTTCTTCACCCTTGGCTGGCCCAACCAAGCGGACAGTGCGGTTCTTACAAGATTCGAACTCCTGAACCTGCCCACCTGTGTGAATGATGATGCTCCCGCCTCAGATTGAGTTTGCAGCAAAACTTAATCTCTTTCCCAGCTTGGAACTGCTGAAATCGATATCGTTACGTGAAGATTTGGCAAACCACCTATCGCCAAATCTGGATCCGTAGAGCAACCCCAACTGAAGACCAACCAGCTGTCATGGGACCGACAGACTGGCCCTCAATCTTTGTCTCATCACCATCCGTCGCTTTGTCTCGACGAACCGAATCCTCCATAACGCTCAAAAAATCTAGAAGCCCCATATTGGCAAGTTCTCGATGATCCACCTCCTGTCGAACACTCTTCGAGCCTCTATCCGGTGTCTGTGGCCTACCTGTACCGCTCAGTGGCTTGATCATGTACATGCTACAACACAAATCTCCCGAGCCAGCTGTTGGAAACCCTTCGTAAGTATCCAATCTTTGCACCCAAACAGACTGCGAAAACCATCATCTGCCAGCCATCCTACCGAACTTGGTACATGTCGCACATCCCTGAGGACGAGTTTCTTACCAAACTTTATCGTCAAGTGCACAACACCAATGCCTACAACTGCAGCCATCCCCTTGTTGTCCATCTTCACACGTCCAAACCTGCCACCGAGATATGACGTGAAGATCCTTCTATGTGGAGTGGCATAATACGATGCTCCCGCGTCCATGACCCAGTCGTCATCATGACAGATGCAACAAGGTTCCTCTACGTCGGTCACTGCGATGATGATATCTCTCATTGTTGTAAGATCCTCCAGATCATCCTTGCCTTTGGCCTTCTCAACTTTGAGCTTCATGCAGTTCCTCTTGATATGACCCCTTTCGCCACAGTAATGGCAGCCCTCCTTGCGGTCCACAATCACAAGATCCCGAGAACTCCCTCCTGTCCTCGCCTGTGACTTGGGTCTTCCCATCCCGTAGAAAGTCACTAGAGCGAACTCCTGCGACGATTCCACTTACTTGCGCTGGACCTTCTCATTCAACAAACTACTTTTGACTTCCTCCATCGTGACAACTCCATCAGGTACGAAGTTGCTCACCGACACCACCAACGTCTTCCAGCTTTCCAACAGAGAACTCAAGAGCAGTAGGGCCAAAAGCTCATCATCAATCACCATCTTCATCGCAGACAACTGATTGATGATACCCTGAACCTCGTTCAGATGTTGTGCCACTAGGGCACCCTCCGTGTACTTCGAGTTGATGAGTTGGCGAAAAAGAAATGCTTTGTTGCCAGCCGTCTTCCTTTCGTACAGCGAATGCAGCTTCTCCCACAATACTTTTGTCGAACTCTCCTTTGACACGTGGCAAAACACTGAATCATCCTACCATTGGCGGATGAATCCAACGGCCTTCCGATCCAATCATTTCCAGACTTCAGTAGCTTTGTTCATTGGCTTTGCGCTGTCGCCCTCCAATGGACCATGCAAGTCCTTGCACCAGAGTAGATCATCTATTCTTGGCTTCCAAATCGCCAAGTTTTTCCCTATGAGGGTGATCATATGACTGTTCATCTACTTCGTAGACATGGTTGCCAGAACCTCCAAAGCTCTTATACCAATTATTGGGTATCAGACAATTGTTGGGCGCATACGGAAGCGTTTGCCAACCCACCTGACCAAAACCAATCCCCGCCTAACGGACACCAAGTACAAGATGAAGACAAGTATATGGCGGTGACGTACGTCACCTAGATAAATCCCAACCTTTAATAACTCAGATAAAATTACAAGATTGACAGAACTCACGTTGAACCTTTTGTCCTAATAGGTTCAACCCCCTCACCACTCTCAAGAAGAAAAATAGAAGATTACAATTAAGATCACTCACCAACCCGTAGCAATATCCCTAACCGAAGTTGAATACTCCTAGATTAGATCTTCTTCTTCCTTCTGTCTTGGATGGCGAAGTTCTAAGAGCAAAGTACGGACTTTTTTTTAGATTTTTTTTGGACAAGCACACCGAATCTTCACATTTGTGCTTTGTGCTTATTCTTTGTGCCTCCACCCTCACCCCATATATATAGGATGAGAAAATCATATTTTATGTCATAATATAATTTTTAATTATGAAGCCCTCAAATAAGAATCTAATTACACCTAAAATAGCCCATCAATTATTCTATTTTAGATCATAATAGGATTTCCTAAAATAAGAATCCTATTATATCTAAAATAGCACAACACCAATTATGAACATCCAAATCTAATCAAATCAAATATTTAATAAGATTGATATTCCACAAGTATATTGTTACCAAATCCAGATTGAGCTCCAACAGCTCACAGGTGCAGTATGTCCATCTACCGTCGCTATATGTCCCATGAAAAAGTGGTACTCAAAGAATAAATGACGACTTTCCTCAACAACTTGCCCGTATAAAGAACAAGCCAGATCCCACGATAACGTCCCAAACCTGGAGAGCCTATCCTTCGTAAGTAGCCTCCTCATCGTCACTTTATATAGACAATACTATATTTTCCTGATAATACCCTTCATCCATAGGATGTCAGCATTAGCCATTTTATCATGCACCACCCTCACTTTGTTATATGCCATCTTGAAGTTGAAGACGCCATCCGCTATCCCATCCTATATCCACGTATATCCTCGTACAACTTGGGATCAATCTGGATCGCCCCTATCTCCGCAGGGAATCTGTGTGCTTGTTGGTGTTTATCTATATGCCACCTCCCATCCTGCACCAGTACACTCACCATCTCCTATTGGCTAGTTGCTGGAAGAGCAGACCGCCAATCAAATCCACCAACCGGTTGTGCTGGAACCATAAATCCAGCCATAGGTCGATAACCGCACCATCCATAATGCATCGAGTAATTTGCCACTGCACTTCCGATCTGAGGGCGAGAAGCTTTTTGAAGCATATATATAGATTAATTATTATTCGAGCGATATTGTAGAACTTGTCACCTCTCAAATATCGACTACTCATCCACGTCGCCCACATCAATTTTCCCTGGAGGAAGTTCTAAACCAGCCTCATATTCGCGCTACGTTATGTACAGTCGTAATAGAATGGAGCCCACTCCCCCCTCGTCGCATGCCCTACACAATGTATCCCATGAAATCACATGGATACCTCCCTTCCATATAAAGTCAGCACAAATTTTCTCTAATCTCATAACAGTAGCTAGTGGAAGAATAATAGACTAGAACCAGAACATGACGACTATAACTTATATGACCGATCGAACCAATTAAATCCTTCCTCCACATGACATGCACTGGGCTTGCCAACCCTCCACTTTGCGTTAGGCAAAATCCACCAAGCTCTGGCACTCTGAATCCTTGGCACAATTGCTGGACAAAAGAACTCCCAAGTATATCAATGGGAGCTCTCCTCGAGCTACCCCAATGGCCAGAACATGACTATAGTTGATATGATCGATCGAACAAATTAAATCCTTCCTCCAAATGACAAGCACAGGGCTTGCCAACCCTCTAATCTACGTTGCACAAAATCTACCAAGCTCTGGCATTCTAGATCTTTGGCGTAATTGTTGGACAGTGGAACTCCTAAGTATCTAACTAGGAGCTCTCCTTGAGCAACCCCAATGGCAGTCGCCTTCTATTCCTTCTATGTACATCCCAAACTGATGTATACTATACATTTGTCCATGTTCAGGTGCAAACCGATAAGCATGCCAAACTCCTACATAATGGTAGAAACTTCCCCCATACCTATATTGTTGACTCCAAAAAGACCAGCAAGTCGTCCACGTATATCAAGTGTGCCATATGAGGTGCACCATTGAGTACAACTACTTCACCATTTGTTTGGGCAACGTCCTGTCCATCATATATGATACTTCATCACCAAGGTGAAGAGATCAGGTGAAAGAAGGTCACCTTGACGCAATCCGCGATTACTTCTGATGAACCCATGATGTAGCCCCTTAATCAACACTGTAAAACCCCCTAAATTTCACTAAATATTTATTTATTTTGGTATTTGTATGACCAGTACGAATACATATATACGAAGTATTTAATTATTTTATAGAAGAAATTTTTTTATAAGTTTTTAGTAAGTATAGGAAATAAATATTTTAATTTGAATCACATATATGGTAAAAAATATTGTTATAAAATGTGTCATACTAGAATTTAAATCAAACTTTATTTTTGTTATAAAGGCTATATTTTATTTGTTATATAATTATAGGTAATGATTTAGACATAATGTTTTCCTCCACAAATTTTTGTCCACAAATTTTCTCCATCGCAATTGTGAGAGCACTACGTCGGTGTCGATTTCCTCTATGTCAGTCGTGACGGCCTAGGTCCGATCCCGAGTGTCTTTGCACTAGTATGGTATTATTTATACGTACATTTCTTTCCAACACCGTGTCCGACAACCCCGGACCTCGATTTTGTCCCTGTATCACGTAGGACATGAATCCTAATATCCCGTGCCGTGTACGACACCCCGAACATGACGAGAACACTCACCCACAACAATCAAAACCCAAGAACCCTAACCCTACTTTTGGTCACCGTCGGCTGACCCATCCTCACCGGCACACGCCACCGTTGCAGCCATTGCGCTCGACTCGACCCCGCCTTCTCCGGTAGCCCCAATCGAAGCCAGCATTCCACCAAAAACTCGACCACTGTTTCCTTGCGTCCAACACCACTGCCATCTGCGCTGCCTCCTCCACAGAAAACCACCACCAAGCACACCAGCACCCGCGGCCAACCTCATCGGACTCCTTCCTGTACCTGAACCCAGCCAAGCACCGTCACACCCCACCATCAACCAAATTTTATCACCACCACCACCAAATTCCATCACCTCCATTTTCCTTCGGTCGTCATACGCCCTCGATCATGCGACCCGTGGCAGATCTCGACTAGCTCGCCTCCATTCACCGCTCAAGTTAGATTCCCCGCCATCGACAATATCGGATCGTACCGCCTGACCATGCCAGATCCGCCATCCTCTCCTCCGCCTCTGTTCCTCAACTGCCCCTAGCCCAGTGCTACCCCGACCATAGCTCCCTTCGTCGGTGTCGTATTCCTTTAAATGTGCTCCACCGCAGCGAACCACCGCCGCCTCCGGCCGGGCCCAACGCCTCACGGAGAACCACCCCGGTGAGGCCCTCTCTATCATACCCTCTCTTTCCTCTTCTCTCCTTCTCAACCTCTCTATCCCTCCTTTTGTCTCTCAGCTCTCTCAATCTCTCCCTTACTCTCAGTCCTTCTCTCTCATCTTCTCTTTAGTTCTCTCTCCCCCCTTCTGTTGCTAATGGAAGCAAAGGAGAGGGGAAGGAGGGGGTGATATATATTATTATTTTTATATGAAACATCAGTATACATTTAGTATATATACATGTATATAAGTATATCATATTGTTGTATTTATTTTTAGTATTGTTACTTTTATTATTATTATATATTATTATTTCCAAAAGCTATATGTGTAATAAAAATATTGTCCTATCATCGGAGGTCACCTTACGAAGTTATAACACCAAAGTCAACTATGTGCCATCATGACATCGCACCACACCAGGCATCACTACCAGGCAAGATACCTTGCCATTTGCTGTCTATTTACTTCAGCTCACATATTGTATGTATTTATTTATTATTTATTTTTTGCAAAATAAATTTTGCTATATAGTCATATTGAGATAAAATTTTATTGTCTAGTTTTATTTCCTGTTACTTAATCATTTATATGCACATTAAACCTAGATTTAAGAAATTGTCCCTCGTTTGTGTTGCATTCATTGGCCTTGACACATTTGTGCCACGAAGTCGCGAATCGCATATAGGTCTCGGACTTGTGTAGTCGGCTGGCCACCGGTATGTAAAACCCCTGCAATAGGATTAATTGCTAATAGTATTTGCATGATTAGTTTGACTTTGTAGTTAATAAAGGCTAGATGTGTTGTGGATACAACATAGACAGGCATAGGGTGAGGAGGGCATTTCTTTAGCATATGGGCTACAATCCACGTTACCTTTCGTGAACGTACGCTCTACCGAAAATGCGGTTTGATGACCCCTTTAATTTGCTGATGGCCACTGACGTTCAAGGAACGGTTATGCTTTGAGGACCCTGTTGCCAAATAGAGGACTATGTTGATCCCATTTTTAGCCATAGAGCCCATGCGTTGGAGGTTTGTTCTTAAATTACATACACATAGAATGGTTAGGCGACCTTATCCGTTAGGTATATGTGCTTTTTGGTTTGTACTTATACCTGATCGTGGATTGGAATAATATTTTGTTAACTAGTATGCCACACCTTGTCCTTTTTTGGTTGTAGGTGTGGTTCACCGCTTCGATGATAAAATACTGAACCTTGTTGTACTCCGGATATTATATCGGATTTATGGCATGAAAAGATACTTCATCGTGGATTAGGGTACCATCTTGTGTCCTTATTTGGTTGGAGAGATGGTACAGTAGTTCGAGGGTGATGTATTGGACCATGTTATGATCAGATTGACTTATTATTGAGCAGTTTATATTCAGTTATATGGCATGTTTATCTATATCATGTTACGTCTCTTTAAGGACCTGGTGATCTCTCCAGGTGTATGTCTTTTCTTGACTTCTCTATTGAGTACCAGCCAAGATCGTTGTCTTCTTCTTCATATCGAAGATAACGTGCTCTTGGATGATGCTTGATGCTTGTATTCTTTATTTTGTTATTTCTTTCTTTCTAGTTTCATGTTGGTAGTAGATTTGTCTCCATCTAGCACCATATAAAATGATATTTCATATTTGATTCTTTAGAAGGCTTTATTCTTTATTTTGTGGATGATATTAGTTTTTAATGGTTATACTGCATTTACAGCTTACGTATATTTATTATACCGGTGGCATGTCTACGTACCCAACTAGTCCTACGTATTTTGAGACTGGGACATTATATGTTTTTGTGGTAGTTCATGCATGTCTACGAACAAATTGTTTGGTTATATGACTGTACCAAGCAAGCCTGTATATAAGATTAGAGTCCATGATCTCATCAACATGTTTGATCTCCTTCCTTGATTCTAATTTTTGAACTCTCATTTGACTATCTTAATTTGCATCTTGCTTGATTCCTTCTATCGTGAATCTTATTTCTCGTGCCTAATAGAGGTTAGGAAGGTGGCTTGTATTAGGTGTATATGCTCCATTCTTTAATTACACTATTAGTTGAACTTTTGTAAGTTGGGTAGTATGCATCACAACCTAGCATCCCTTGGTCCTTATGACCTATTAATTTGGTATATTAAATAACATTAATAAGTTTATCTAGAGGTCCCTAACCCATCTAGTCGACCAAAGCCTTAGACAAGAAGATAGTAGGACAATTATAGAGACACAAACACCGGACGAGTTTTAGATTTTTGGAGAAAATTATTTATACTTTCTTTCATCATAATCTTATGTACTTATATTTTTGACTATCTTGACTGATGCTTCTATTATAGCCTAGTTTTGCATGCTTGTTTCTTTTATTAAGCTTGTTCAGGATATATGTTTTATTGGGTACACCCACTAACGCACTGCCTAGTTAGAATCGGTATATTATGGTTTGCTCAACCCTAGTGCACTTGGTTCACACTTCATATAATTATTTTACGTGGATTGAGATATAATTGATAAATATACTTGCCCTCTAGGATCTCATCCGCGCCTGCCTTGACAACTCCCTTTTGAACTATTCAATCGCCTTTGAACCCCATATTTGCATTCAATCACATCTCCCTTGAACTCTTTATTGTTTTTCGTCTTCACCTATTTCGGAAAGACAAAGGCTCGTGCTTGATAAATAGACACAAAGTATTCCCTTAGTTTGCATACCACCTATGGCCGTGATAGTTATTCATACACAAGCATAGTTAGTCATCGACCAAGCCATGTGACAACATCCTCATCTTGACTTACTCATCCTTACCATCAACTCTAGATCTAGTATTGTGACCTTCTAATCATTTGAAACTTAAGAATGATTAAAATCATTCCCTTGATCGTACCCAATTGGGAGACTAATTTTCTCTCAAGGAACCACGTCTCAAGAGTCACTACTTATTCTCATCTTGATTTACTTAGCCCTTATTTTCGTGCGTTAACTAGAAACTCTCATTTATTGCCCAACCCTACAACGACTTTTGAACCTAATTAACCATATTTTCCTCCCAACTGGTTTGCTTTCTCATAGAGGATTACTCATTAATCCCCTGCACGATTCGTACAACTTCACTCCAGATATGTTTTCCTTATGCAAAGATTGATTCATGACACCCTTCAGTTAGAAGGGGGCTAGATCATAAAACCCCATAGAGGATATTAGTGGTATAGTTGGATATGATGACTTGTGATTATGAGACATATACAAGATGGCGTTATATGTAAATTTTGGGATAAAAAGTAATCGACGAAGTTAAGGAAAACTTTCATGTGATAATCTTAGTGATAATTTTGAGGTTAATCAATTATTGAAGATGGGATTTTATTTTACATTCTTGATGTTTTAAGGTTATAAATTTCTATGATGATTGGGGATATGAATTTCATGTAAAAAAAGAAATTTGGTTTTTTGCTTTCAACCAAATTGATTGGAGATTTATTAAATTTCACTTTATGAAGAGTGTTAATATTTTGAAGAATTTAAAAAAAATTATGGACTAAAATTTTTGAGGAAAAATAATAAAGAATTGAGTATAGAATAATATTGACGATTTTGTAAAATTTTGAGGATTTCGATGAGACTGAGCACGAATTTAGATTTTGGCATTTTGAATTATTGATCCAATTTGAGATTTAGAAAGTTATTATCTATTTTGAGGTTACATCCTTGATGTTGGTGACTATGGAACTTAAACACAGATTGAGATTTCTTGCATAAGATCATCTTCTAGACTATATCCATTGATTTTTGTTCAAATTGCCTATTTTTTTGTTTTCATTTTGATGCTCAAAATTTTGATCGTATTTTTCGTATTAAGAAAATCCTTCTACTTTCTCAACCCTATCTACCCTAGTTATTTCTTAATTTAGAGAACGAAATTCTTGTAAGTTAGGTAGGATGTAAAACCCCCTAAATTTTACTATAGATTTTTTTTTTTTTTGGGTATTTGTATGACGAGTACGAATATGTATATACGAAATATTTAATTATTTTACACAAAAATTTTATTATAAGTTTTTAGTAAATATAGGAAATAAATATTTTGATTTGAAACACATATATGGTAAAAATAATTGTTATAAAATGTATCATACTAGATTTTAAATCAAACTTTATTTTTGTTATAAAGGCTATCTTATTTGTTATATAATTATAGGTAATAATTTAGAAATAATGTTTTCATTTATAAAAATTATATACTAATTCTTGCAAGCGATGTACATGAAATTAAATTCATGTAAATTTGAAAATATTTAATTTTTGAAAATTCCTTGGAATTATATTTTAAATTATAAAAAGGTATTTAAATTATTTTATTTATTTATTTTGAAATATTATGATTTAAATTGGGATTGAATTTTATTGAGCTAGTTTTAAATTGATTTAATTAAATGTGAAATTATTCGATGGGATTTAAATTATTCCTAATCTTTATCTAACCAGATTTCCTCCACCCTTTATATAAGGAGCCTCCGTTTGGTTTTCCTCTAAAAAATTTTATGTGGTTCTTGTGATGTCATTGAGTTGACATTTATTGTTAGTTTCATTATATTTCAGGAGTTCGTGACCGTTCATCTGAGATTGTTGGAGCCGGACCTTTGCTGTACACCTTTTCGTAGGTTTGAGCCAAGATATCTTGCCATCATTTGTTTTGTTTAAATATTTATGTTTGTTCTTATGTTCTATTTGTGGTAGTTATAGTTGTGTGCGTCCAAGTTTCACTTGGGTGCCACTGATGCTGTCATCGATGACTTGGGTATCTGTGTTTATTTAATGTTAGTGGACTTACCTTTAGTAGAGAAGTTATGGATGTGACTTCTATGGATTTGATACGATTATTACATGACACAATGCGTGAGAATTCATATGCATGAGCTGCGCATTGACTGGCCAACGGTGTATTGACTCATTGAATAGTTAGATTATGTTTAGGTAGGATGATTTGCATTTGAGATATGGTTCGTACGAGTCATGGATATAACTTTAGCAAGTCCATGGACGAAAAAGACTACAAAAAGATGTATGGAACTATTTTACTAGATTCCATAATCTTCGGAGGAGATTCCTCAATCATTAGCCTCATAGGCATAGTTCGTAGCATCGGCTCATGATCTGACGTCGGCTTGTGATTCGATGTTAATCTTTATTTATCCACCCATACGTCCAAGGTGTCTTCAACATGCATTCACATAGTTCGGTTAGATACTGTACTTATCCCTGACTATAGCATTGGACAATGTCTTATCACGGAATAGTGGGCCACACCTTGTCTTGTTTGGTCGTAGTTGTGGTTCACTATTTCGACGATAAGATAGTGAACCGTGTGGTGGTTCAGGTTATCCATTTATATTTGTTCAGAATATTTATTTTGTATATTGTTACGTCCCTCTGAGGACTTGGTAATATCTCTAGGTTGTTGCAGATTGCTTATAGATAGATGGATGGATGGATGGATGGTATGTTTGCGTCTGTCACGACCCGATACCCAAATTATTGGGCCGGCCGAGCCATGTCCAGCCTACGCTTGGTTAAAGCGTAGTAAGCTGTTCTAAGAATAGACAATAAAGGACCTAAGCTGCTAACAGTTCTAAAATCATATTTAAGGTACATCACAACACAACATCTATAAGCGAAGGTAAACAAGTACAGACTAAATAATACACTTCCAAAGTATCTAACTGGAGACAAAGTCCAGTATCCAAATATAAGTATAGACTAAAGTCTAAGTCTCAAAACACATGAAAAGTAACTAAGCAAGGTTTCCCGCTGGGGCCTCTTCTGGAGCTAAGGCCAGGTCCTCAAAATCAGTGCCATAATATGTAACACATAGCGTTTCCTTCTCGAAAAGTATACCTACAACGTTATCCTGTCAGGACGGGAGCAAGTACAACCTCTACAACTAAAGTACTGAACATATAATGAAAGAGATGTACAACAAGAAATAGGGTATGATAAGTCTATAAAATAGGAAATACTTGGGAATATGGCCTCATGGTACAACTGGGATCACAGTATCATAGTAACATAGGAACATGGCATATCTGGAATCATGGTATATCTCATAATCTATCATGGCAAGGATACATATATCATAGAGACAGATGTATATGTAATGTTTAAAACTGGAGCAGGTACGTGATCGGTCAATAGATGTACAATGTACTGTGGTACATGTAAATAAAATGTACATACGTACAAGTCAACAGGCATAGGTGTACATCCGTACAGAAATGCGGGATAATGGCCTACGGCAAGGTATACATATAAAATGCGACCTCGCTCGCTACTATAGGGGGTCATGATCACGTACTCAACTGTCAGTTTCCCCATAACCCATATTCTATCATGTGAGAGATACGAGAACAGTAAAAACATGTGAGAGACACTGGGAGTAATATAAGCATGGCCGGTACTGGGAACAGTATGAAACATGTGAATACTCCGAGTAGTATAAAGCATAGTAAAACATGTACTGAGAACCAGTAAGGAACATGTGAAGATATAAGAACTGTCCTAAGCATGTCAGGTACTGTAAGTAATACAACATGTGAAGACATAGCTTGCTACCTCAAGGATCAGTATTTTAACAGGGTTAATAAACGTTCTAGCATTAAAAGACAGTAAATGAGTTTGTAGATGTACTTGCCTCGAGATAAGCAAGAATACTAGTACGAAGATATAGATGTCCGGTGTCCTGTCAATAATGATATACAAACTCAGTTCTAAGCTATGTTCAATAATACACTAGTGGTGTGACACGACTCCTGACTAGATACTAGCCAAGTGGGGACCTAGCATAAAAGTCTAATGTGGAGTGCCACTATACACAAACTAACTTCCTAGGATCTATACACTAGTGTAGGGGGTGGTCCAATACTACAATAACTCAAAAGAACACAAAACATTACAAGTCATAATTATTCAATAATTAAATCAAACTGTATACTAAGTTCCAACAATTTTAGAGATAGACAAAAAGCTAAATTATATATAAAATAAAGTACCAAAATGATCCTTGTTAATTATAGAAACTTATACTAATTTTTCTGGAATTTATAAACCTTCATAAATATTTATTAAAAATCAGCAAACATAAATATACTAAAAATGAGTTCTGTTTTCCTATTTTTATAAAATACCAAAAGCACTTAATAAATGCTAGAAAAATTATAATAAATTAGCTAAATTAACATAATATTTAAATACAATTTTTCCCAGATTTTTACAGAAATTAAAATATATATAAAAATTCAAAAACAGAAAGTAACAATTTTTAGAAAAATAATTAATTACAAATTAAGGATAATACATAAGCAAAATCTACAGATGTTGTCGGATGATAAAATAAATATCACCAACGTGTCCAGAACGGTCAAATCAGCTAGGATAGCCTACCCATAAGTCCAATTTGGACACAAGGGCAAAACGATAATTTCGGGTCAAAATGATGTCCGTCGTTAGACACACTTTGCACCGAAAAACGTGTCGGAATAGAAGTCTATAAAACCTAGTAAATTATATGTCCACGAATCCAGAATGATGATACGAACCCAACGGTATGTCCGAAATAGGATTCCGATATGCCGATCTCAAAATGATACGTTGACGCGACACTTGGTATCCGGTTTGCACGGAAATGCGTGCCGGAGCAAATGTCTTCAAAACTCAGCAAATTATATGTCAACGAGTCCAGAATGACGATACGAACTCAACGGTATATCCGGAATTGGATTCCGATGAGCCGATCTCAAAGTGACCCGTTGACTCGAAAAGTGGGATCCGCTTTGCACCGAAATGCGTGTCAGGGCTCACGTTCTCCAAATCAAGCAAACTTTATATGAAAACATGCCAGAACGACGCCACGAGTCTACTGGTGGTGTCAAAAATTGAATTCGGAGTCTCGGGTTCAAAAATGGAATTTAACAAGTGCAAATTAAAGAATTCGGACGGCCAATTTTGGCGTCGAATTCAACCAACCAAACGTGCTTATAATGAAACGAAACCTAAAGGAGATAGGAAGAGGGTTATACCAGCTGCGCATAGGAACTGGTAACGCGCCAACCGGAGCTGCGACGGCGAAGTTAAAAGCTGACGAAGTCGGCTCCACGAAACTGTCCAAAAATAGTTCAATTTAAAACGTCAACTTGGTGGCCAGTTTTGAGGTATCAAATGACGAAATTAACAGACGAAAATTGATAGGAGTGAAGATGGATATACCAAGATTGCGACGGAGCAAGGAGTTCGTCGATCCAACGGTCGGATCTCCCAAAAAATGCGCACGAAGTCGCTGCGACGAGGCGCCACTTTCGAGTTCAAAACTCGCGCGCGCCGACGGGATCTCGACGTAAACGCACGAAACGTCTAGGCGGCGCGTCCCGGAGGACGGTGGCCACTACAGGAAGGCCGCGCAGCCCGCGCGCAGCTGTTGGGGGCCGGCCACGGCGACGGCAGCGCCGTGCGGCGGCGCGGCGACGCACAACGGCGGCCCACGCGCGCGCGCATGTGCGCCTGCATGCTGCTGCGAACGCTGCTGCGGCTGCTGTGGTTGCACGGGGGCGGTGCTCGCCGGCCTGCCGCGACGCGGCGGTGGTCGGGGCCGAGCGGACGGTGGTGGTGGTGGTGGTTAGAGTAGTGAAGGTGGTTATGATGGTGATGGTAATGGTGTTATGATGGTGATGAAGTAGTTGATGGTGGTGGTGATGTGTTAGGGAGGAGGAGGAGATGGTGAAGGAGGTGGTGGCTGGTGGAGTGCTCGGCCGGGGGGGGGGTCGGCCGAGTGAGGGGGGGGAGAAGTGTGTGTGTAGTTTAGAGGAGAGAGAGGTGTATGTATGTATGTATATAATATAAAGAGAGAGAGGGAAAGATATATTTGAATGGGAGAGAGAGAGAGATAAAGGAGGTCGGTTTGGGGGGGTTGTCCTCTTGCTGTAAAGAGAGAGGGGAGTGGGTGATGTGGTGTTTGGAGAGAGAGGGTAAGAGAGAGATATATACATATATATGTATATATATATATAAAAGAGATATTAAATGAGATATTTGTAGAATAGAGAGAGAATAAATAGATATTTAAAATAGAAAAAATAGGAAAATTATGTAAGGTATTTGGGCAGTCATGAAAGGGCAACATAGAGCTTGGGTTCGGGTTCGGTCGAGCCAGGTTGAGTCAAAATCACCGGGTGCAATAATTGAATTAAAATAGGAATTTATAATCATGGATAAATAAATAACATGCGGGGACTCTAATAAATGGGACACAAGTTTCATGTGGGTAGTAGGCTTCAAGTGGGCCATATCCATACTTTGGGTCGTCTAGGTTGGATCGATGTCGGGTCCCGAAATTAAATTAGAAAATAAATCAGGTTTCACGGTAGATAATAAATCGGCCTAAATTGACCCGAAAGTTGTGCGAAGAAAATGGAGCACAAAATGGAGTGTCTGAGTGGGACACGAAGGTCATGGATGGAGAGCGTCTCGAGTAGATCATTTATGAGAAGTTGGTTCTGATAAAACGACTGGTCTGGTGCTCCTAAATTAAAAGTCACGATGACGTGCAAACGAAGATCAAAATAAAAGTGGGAATAATTATTCAATGATTAATTGGTCTAAGTTGACCCAAAGTTGCGCGATACAAAAAGAGCACAAGGGAACGAGTTCAAGTGGGACACGATATATCAACAGGAAGATAATCTTGCCTACTTCAAAACTCGTTAAGAGAGTTTCCAGAGATTGGCATCCCTGACGCTCCAGAAGTCAAAGTTACGGAAACGCACATTAATGATCTAAACAATTAAATAATAGAATATTTATCGAAAATAATTTATTCAGAAAATTTTAAAATAGCCCTGAAATTCAGGGGGCTTACAGCGTCTTCATGCTTCAGGTATTGCTTGTAGTATTATTTTATCGTTCTCCCACGTTCTATATATTTTTATCATCATATGCTCTTCTCATTAGCCTAGTTTTGTAAACTTATTTCATTCTCAAGTTTGCTCTAACATGTGTATTATAGGACGGTCGACTATATTTTATATCGTTAATTCTTTATTTATTTACTTATATGTGGATTGAGGTACAGTTGAGATAACGTAGGTTTCGTACACTTCTACAGCATAGTACGTCTGGATACGTCCAATAAATTGGGAACTTATTTCAGATCGTATTAGCTGGCATGCTTGCAATTCTAGTCCTATGTGCTTTAGGCGTGGACGTGACATATTTTTGTGGAGGCCTATGGAGGTCGAGATTAAACCGTTTCGGTTACATTACTGTACCGAACGAGCCTACAATTGGATATTCTATTAGAATCTCAACCACAACTGCTATTGAATTTCCTTTGATATCTACTATTGCCCTTGAATCTCGTACTTGTAAAGGACATACCTCTCTTGAACTCCTTATACCGAATTCTCGTATTTTCCTGTTTTAGAAAAATGAACATTTGTGCTTGATGAACTATTTCAATTATATTATGTAATAGAAGTAAGAGGGATATAATGTTTTAGGGAATGATTGTTTAAAGACGAGTAGGGTAGAGATAGAAACCTATATTAGATGGACCGAGTAGGTAAGAGTTGTATTCTTCTATTGTAGAAGTTATTACTTAGAGGACCTAGGAACCCATGCTTGATAGGATTAGGTAAATAGCTAAGGTGGGTAAAATTTTATAGATATTCCCCTAAGTTAGAAGTTAGAATAGAGTACATTATAGGATTTGATCCTAACGAGAGATCCTAAGATCACTAGACTAATCTATGTTACCCTTTGCCTAAGATAGAATATTGAATAAAAGTACTGGAGGGATTTTTATCGAATGCTAATATCATAATGATATGTGATCACCTAGAAGTATTAGATAGAATATGAAGGTTTGAGTTAGGCCAGACGACTATCTCTATATATGGTGAGACTAGCCTTGAAACGATCTATAAAAGAGTAGGACTAAAAGATTGACCAATAGATGTGTGTATCTATACACCTCAGCCTCGACCTTTGCTTAACAAATAGATGCACAATTTTTAGGTTTACTTATAAGAATTATAGAGCATATTGATAGTTAGAAGGACTAGAGTATTTTTTCCTTCTATCTTGTTGAAGACCTGTCCTCTATAGGAACAATGGTGAATTATTAATAATATTTCGTATAGAGTCATTGACCAATAGCCCCTTGATAGTACTTAGGACTCCTTAGAAATCCCTTGACTTTATTCCACAATACCTAAGTTTTGTATTCCTTATAGGGAGTTGTACCGTTCCTGACCTTGACCTTTGTTGTCATCACATAAGTTAGGATGGATCTAGAACTAAGGGCACCTTATTTTATGGTAGGTAATGTGAACTTAGAATACTATTAGTAGTATCGTTCTCTAGAAATCATATTCGACTAGTTTCTTTCATACCATATTTTATGTAATTTTGAGTACAGCATGGAAGACCGATCAGACGTCCAGGAGTACATTTTTAGCAGAGCACGCCTTGTACCAGACAAAGGAGGTCTTAACTTGTCAATTTTGCAGCAAGAAGAGACATGTTCACAATGATTACAAGAAGAATTTAGGATAGTGCTATTGATTATTTGTTATTATTAATATTATGTTTTGATATATTATTATATGCCTAATCTTGAGGACAAAATTTTTTAAGGTGGGTAGGTTGTAATCCCCCTGAAATTTCTAGGATATATTTTATTTTTTTATTTCTTTAATAGATATTTTTTCTACTATTACTTTTGGTCATTAAATAAACTTTTCCTTAGCTTTGATTTTAGGAGCACAAGAAATGCCAATTTCTCGAAAAGTCCTTCATATGTTTTGATCTAGACAAATCCGTATTCATTTTGGTGTATCATGTCCCGCTCAAACTCATTCCCTTTTGCTCTATTTTTAGTGTACAACTTTCGGAACAATTTAGGTCAATTTTACATCTACCATAAAACTTATTGTTTTTTCCAAATTAATTTTGGGACAACTTCGATCCAACCCATTCGACCCAATATATGGTTTTGACCTATTTTTAGCCTATTACACAAATGTCAATGGTGTCCCACTCAATAGAGTTCTCATGTGAGTTCCCATGTGCTATTTATTTTCAAATGGCACACAAGACCTATTTAATAGACATTCAGGTTCTATTTTGATTGGAAAAATTCTATCGGCTCAAACCTAGTCCAACTAGCTTGTTAGAGCCCATCCAAGGTTGCCCTAATCATAAAGGGTCATATTTGATTCATTTTTATTAATTAAATGGCAGTCGTCATTGATGAAAAGCATATTATATCTCATATTATTCTTAATTATTTCAGAATTTAAAACCTCTATTTTCTATGGTTATTTGATTCCGAACTTATATATATATATATATATATATATATATATATATATATATATATATATATATATATAAGAAACAAAGTGTCAAAGTATCAATCTTAACTTGCAGCACAAGTCACTAACTTGTCGGATATATATATATATATATATATATATATATATATATATATATATATATATATGTATATATATATATATATATATATATATATATATATATACATATATATATATATATATATATATATATATATATATATATATATATATATATATAAAAACATATATATATGTTTATATATATATATATATATATATATATATATATATATATATATATATATATATATATATATATATATATATATATATATATATATATATATATATATATATATATATATATATATATATATATTTTATATATGTATATATATATATATATATATATATATATATATATATATATATATATATATATATATATATATATATATATATGTATATATGTAAAAAAATATATATGTATATATATATACTAGTCATAACCCGTGCCCATAGGACATGGTTCATTTAAGGTATATTCCCCCTCAAAATCTTGGACCCCCAATTTTAAACAAACAATAATAATTATGAGGCCCCCATCAAAATATTAAATCACAACCATTATGAGTGCAAACCCCACTCTTTGGATTCCACATAAAACCCCACTCTCAATAATGCTCATTCTCCATAAAACCCCACTCTCAATAATGTTCATCCACAACCATTATGAGTGCAAACCCTACTCTTTGGATTCCCCATAAAATCCCACTCTCAATAATGCCCATCCACAACCGTTGATTCACCAAGATTAAATCCCAACCACTCTTTATCTTGGCACAGTCAGCCCTAGGATTCAAAAACCTTTGTGTTTTGTATAAGATATATATATATATATATATATATATATATATATATATATATATATATATATATATATATATAAAATATATATATATATATATATATATATATATATGTGTGTGTGTGTGTGTGTGTGTGTGTGTGTGTGTAATAATTGTCCAAAAAAATTATTTAATTATTTTAGAATTTAAAATGATTTATTTTATATTATAAAAATATTATTTTATGGTAATATGATACTACATATGGTAGGTATGGTTATATGTAGTTATGTACTAGTAAAACTAGTTGATTTGATACTTTGTTTTCTTAGTATATATATAAATAAATAAAGTCCAAAATTATGTTAGATTAATATTTCAGAATTAAAATGTATTATTTTTATTTTATAGAAATGTTATTTCATCATGATAGCATGATACTATGTAGATAATGGATATGGTTATGTAAAGGTTTATACTAGCTAGATTAGGCTAGTTGAGATGTCATTAAGTTGACATTGGTTGTTAGTTTTATTATATTCTTGGAGTTCTTGACCATTCGTTTGATATTGTTAGAGCGGGACCATAGTTGTACACCTTTTTTGAGGTTCCAGGCAAGATACATTACCATCATTTGTTCTGTTTAAATATTTATGTCTATTCTTATATTTTGTTTTTAGTAGTTAAAGTTGTGTGCATCTAAGTTTCACTTGGGTGACATTGATGTTGTCATCGATGACTTGGGTATGTGAGTTGATTTAGGATTAGTGGACTTACCTTTAGTGGAGAAGTTATGGATGTCACTTCTATGGATTTGATACATATTATTCCATGAAACGATGAGTGAGGATTCATATGCATGAGTTGTGCATTGACTTGCCAATGGTACGTTGACTCATTGAATAGTTAGATTATGTTTAGGTAGGATGATTTGCATTTGAGATATGGTTTGTCCGAGTCATGGATATGACTTTTGCAAGTCCATGAGCGGGAAAGACTACAAGAAGATGTATGGGACTAGCTTACAAGATTTCGTAATCGTCGGACAAGATTGCGGGATCATTAGCCTCATAGACATAGCTCATAGCATCGGCTCGTGCTCCGAAGTCGACTTGTGATTCGATGCCAATCTTTATTTACCTACCCAAATGTCCAAGGTGTTTTCAACATGTATTCACATAGTATGGTTAGATACTGTACTTACCCTGACTATAGATGGGACAATGTCTTGTCACAGAATAGTGGGCCACACCTTGTCTTGTTTAGTTGTAGGTGTGGTTCATTGTTTCAACGATAAGATAGTGGACCGTGTGGTGGTTCACTTTACCAATTTGAGTGCTAAATTGAGTGCTTCCATAGTAAGCAAAATAGCTATATTTGTTTTATGTGCTCCCCTATGAAGGACAACCTAAGCAACCCTCGAGGGGGTACATAGAGTGTGTGTCACAATTTACCCAATAAAACTAAGGCTAGTTACCAACATAAAAAATAATAACAACAATTATGGAAAGTAAATAGAGTAAGTAGTCACACACGCATACTGTGATGTATACTCGTGGAGGACTAGTCCAATCTCGAGAACTATTGCTCAATATTAAACCACTATTGAATAAATATTAGTACACGTACTTTAATCCGAATGGCACATCGACTTCTTACAAGTACAAACTTTGATCCGAAGAGCTTGCCGACTTCAGACAACCACGAGTTTTGATCCAAAGGACTCGCCGAGTTCAGCACAATGAAATGAATCATCACGTGAAAAAAACAAGCTTTACAACTCTTAAACACTTCTATCTGAGAACACACTTGGCACTTAGAAGCTAAGAGATTTGTCTTGGAGATGAGAAGTTAGGGCTCTTAAAGTAATAGATTAGAAGATTGTAAGAGAATGACTGAACAAGAATGAGAAACTCAACATCTAATTATGGATTTATGTGAACTGATTTCAGGCAGAGTTCGGTTCTCTAACATTAAAATATTCTAACTTTGGAGCATGGATCTTCAAGAAGATTGATCAATTTAGGAATTCTATTTTTGGGCTGACCGAGTTCGGTCCGAGTTCGTTCTGAGTTCGATTAGGGACCAAACTCTGGCCGAGCTCTGTCTCCCAATTTCTATAATATTGGAATTGAAAATTTGTGGACTTTTGGTTGGTTTTTGGTAGTTTTATTTGAGTGGAATTTTGAGTGCTATCTAGTTGGCAAATGTGACTCGATGTACATTTGCCCTATCTCGATGTACATTTGTCCTATACTCAAACAAAGTATAAAATACATAATAAAATGCAAAAGACTGGAAGCAGAACTTGGAAGTAGTCTTCTTGTCTTCTTGACATAGCAGTAGTGCTTCGTAGCATTCTTGATCAAGTAGCGATATATCAAGTCATGATTTTAGTTAGTTATCAAAATTGAGTTGACCATGACCGAGTGGGCCAACACCCTATTCCCCTACATCCTCGCCCTGCCATTCAAACAATGAAAAGTTTACCTTTCATAATTTGTACACACCGCTTTCATATTTATTATGGTAAATGATAAAAACAAATCCTTAATGTAAATAATGTTTGAGCTAATTACATTCCATTATTTTTGTTAATCTCTAAGGTTGCCTCATCTATAACATTAGCTGCTATCATATGTATTTTCTTAGGTCAATCCATGTTTTTCTGGTCTAGCCTACTGATAGCAACTCATTCTAGTACAATCATGTCTTTCTTATACTTTGTCCATCTACCCATCTGATATAGGAATTTGTAAGTACGCTAACATTGAGTAGGGAAAATAATTTGATAGTTGGAATTAACTTTCCAAAAAAATTGTACAAAGTACAAATTTTTTTAAAGTTATTTTAATGACTTGGTGCCAACTGATTTGGCGTGGGCAAGGGGCACGCCAAGTGACTTGGCGCGGGTAGCGTGGGTGGCATAGTAGAGTTTGGGGGGGTACACTTACGCCAAGTGACTTGGCATGGGCTAAGGGCGCCAAATGACTTGGCGTGGGCTGTTGGCGTAGGTTTTGAATGGGGTGCGCCAACCAAGTTGGCGTGGGCAAATTGGGGGGGTACTAGCAGCCAACAATGCAACATCTTTATTTCAACGTCTCTTTTCATGCCAATTGATCACTTAGCATAGGCAAATTCTATTTATTTCACATCTCTCTTCACACCAAGCTCTTCTCTCCATCTCAAAAGCTCCCTCTCCTATCACAGAAGCTAGACCCTCCATCTTCACACCTCTACACAGAAGGTCCATTTTCCTGAAACGCGACTCTCCTCTAGCTAAAAATTTGCAAAGACTTTCTTCTTCTTCATGGATCATAGCATTAAAATAGTATGCTCGTATGGAGGTTGAGTAAATGGGTTATGTTACGAAGGAGGTGAAACCCAATTTTTAACAACTTATCGCAATATTACTTCAAAAAATTTATATATTTTTAATTTTGAACGTTTTTCTATTAGTTATGAATTTATTTTAAGTATGCTTTTGGTTCTACATGTTTATTGATAGATGGCAAAGAAGCATAAAACTTTATCTTGAGATTAATTCGCAATCATCATATATTAGTTTATATGTTACTCAAGTTTCATCATTTGCTAATAGAATCAATGATGAATTTATTTCTAATTACCAGCATGTTAATACGGGTGCTAGTTTTTCTTCTCAACCAATTGCTCCCTTGCTAGATGAATATGATTAAGATGATGATGATGATGATGATGACAACGAAAATAATGATGATATAATTAAAAATACATGCTATGAGGTAGATGATGATGATGTTGATAATTTTAACACTCCTGAATTATTAATAGAACAAACATTCGATAGTCGATCAAAATTTATAAGTTTTGTAAGTAGTTTAGCAATTCAGCATAATTTTACTTGTTCAACTAGTGCTATGAATAATCCCCATGAAATTATATATACTTGTGACAAACAGAATTACAATTGGAGAGTATATGCCAGACCCATTGGAACATGCCAAATAGTTAAAGTTAGTATATTAGAAAGTCGACATTCTTGTTTAAGTGGACTTACCACAAGACGTCATCGCGTCGCTATTGCTGCATGGGTAAGACAAGAATAATTGATGTAATCAGAGATAATCAGTCATATAGTGCATTACCAATTGTTAAGGGTTTATTCAGGGAACATCGTATACATATTACATATTCTAAAGCATGGAAAGCCCGAGAGATGGCAATATGTGAAATAAATGGTAGTTATTTAGGCATATGTTAGTCTTGAGGAATATGGTTTTAGAATTATGGAGTTGAATCCAGGTAGTAGATGTTTCCTTAAGACTTCCGAAAACAACAAATTTGAAAGAATGTTAATTTATTTGTTTCAAGGCGTGCATTAATAGATTTTTAAGGGATTGTTTACCTATTATTAGTACTGATGCCTGTAAAACCCATAAATTTAGATTGCAATTTTAAATTCTAATTTGTAATTATTAAATGAATTTTTGTTAGATAATTAGTTAATATTTGTTAGTATAAATTAATTTTTCCAAAGTTAATTAATTTGGATTTTTGCATGTCAACCCAGACCCGCATCCGAATCCAATTGGAGTCTAAAATAATTATTTCTATAAATTAAATAAAGTTTTAAATAAGACTAAAATTGTTTTTAAACAAATGTTAAACATTTAGCCTTTTTATTAGGCCCAATTTTTATTTAAGCCTAGAGCCCAAAGCCTTTATATTAATAGGTTCCTTAAAAATTTATTTTTCAATTAAAAGCCCAAAAGCCTTGACATGTTAGCCCATTGGAATTTTGTTCTTATTAATAGGTTACTTAAGTTAGAGAGAGAGAAAGTGAAACTTACATTCACTTCTCATCTCATTTCTTTCTGTGGGTCTTCTGAGAGGAACCGACAGAATTTTCGGTTATGGCCGAACCTTCCTCAACGGATAAACCGACGACCTTCGGTCTTCCGAAACCGACGGCGATCCTTCGGATCCCCTCTCCGGTAGCCGCCCTATATTTTCCTATATAAACCCTCCTCTCCTTCTTCATCTCCATCTCAAACTCTATCACCATTTTTTTTCCCAATTTCTCCCAAACCACCATTTCCGGCGATCTTCCCGGAGCTCGATCCACCACCCGTGGCCGACCCCCTAGCCGACCGTCGCTCCCCGGCGAGATCCCGAGGCCAGCGCCCCTTTCCAGCGGCCTGCCGCCGACCCGCGCGGCCCCCGCGTCACCGTTCGCCGCCGACGAACCCGTCACCCGCGCCCTGCCGCCGCCCCCTGGCCGGCGCCCGACCCCCGGCAACCCGCTGACCGCCGGCGTTTGCCCCGGTGACTGTCCTGTCCGTTTCCAGTGCTGACCCGTTCCTGTTCCGAGATCCAAATCGGAACTCCGTTGTCGGTACACTCTGACCCAATTATTTTCTTTTAGTCTATGATGATACTGGTCCAACCGAGTTCCTCGGGAATCCGGGATTCCGACAACGTAACAGTTACGTTACTATTTTTGATTCCGAAGTTTCTTCGGAAACTGTGGATGCTGGATTGGGTTCTGTTGAGTTTAATATGATGGATTGGGTTTTGGAAAATACTATTCTGTGGTATATATATATATTGGAGTTTTTGGAGTTATGTTGCAGGTTTACGGTGTATTCCCAGTTTTTGGGTTGACCAAAAACAGAGGAGATGCTGCCAAAAATTTTGCAAAATAATAAAAACGATTTTTAAAAATGATTTTTGATATAAAAATGTTATTTTATAATATTTTTGGGCGACGACCTTAACAGTCACTGGGCCCCAGCGAAAATGCAAACGAAACCGGGTCCACCGGACGTTGAGGCATTAGCTGCAATTATGACGATTGGACCAAGTCTGAGATTCATTTGATAAAAATTTAATTTAAATTATTATTTTATTTAGTTATTAATTTGTAGGATAATATTCAAGACTAACCAAATGTTTTCTCTTATTTAAATTCGTGTAAATGGTCTGTAAGGGCATAAGCCCATTGTTTTCTATTTTTCTCTGTGGCCTGTAATTAATAGTGTAGTTTTCTTTCTTTTTCTGGGTTGCTGGTTTTTAGCGTAGATACGTAGAATATTAAATGAGTATGAAAACTTAGTAGTTTTCACATTAAGTTAATATTTGAAATATAAGTTTGTATTATTTAACAAATTCACGTTTTCTTGTAAAATCTATTTTTTTATATATATAAAACTCACAAGGTTTTGCTAAATAACCTGTAAATGCGAATTTCTACATAAAAGTTAGTTAGATTTTACCTCGTTCACATTGATTAAATAAATTACTATTTGATTAAATGAGTCTTTCTCACATTTTAGTTACAAATTAGTAGTATAATAAAATTATGATTTCTTATTTAAAAACAAGGTTTAACTTTACATATTTTTGCCAATAAACTGATACATATAAAGCTTTTCCGAAATTAAAATGATAAATGGTTTTCTTTCGTAATTAAGTGCAAACTCACTAGATAATCGCGTTTGTTGTGACTTTGTTGTGTTAACGTAATAAAGACTAAAATTGACTAGGATTAATTCTAGAGATTACAACTAGCACATCTAGATACAGCTTAATTTTGGTTCTAAGTCGGGAATTTCAAATGTAGGATTTCGAGGAAGTATTTGACCAAATTTCCTGGAACAAACTCTCGATCCAGTCACAAATAACCAAGGCAAGTACAGTTATGTTTGTTCGGTAATTTAACTAGTAATTGTTTTATTGCAATTTTAAACCACATTGTTACACGGAACTCTCTCCTAGAGTATTGATTGTTATTGCCTCATTGAATCTAATTGACTCGGGATATTGGGGGAGTAGTGTAGCGTCTATGACCAATACCCCTCATTGAATCTAATTGAATCTAATTGTACGAGCTTACCCCTCTCACACACGGGGATAGGCCGGATCATATCAGTGAATCATCCCAATCCGGTCATAGTCGTTACTTACTCAAATCACATTGTTTTCAATTGTAGAATTGTTAGAAAATATTGTTCAAGGTATTTCAAAATTGTTTAACATTGCAAATTTCAAATTATTATTTGAATTATTCGATATTCGTGATTGTACTTTGCTCCCTCCTGACTGGAGACCAACATTTTAGGTGATTACATCTTCGAGGATCTGATGTCTAACTCTGGCCCCGCAGAACTTGGAACCTCAGAATCATAAGGCTGGATAGTGCTTTATTTTAGTTGTGGTAATTAAATGTAATAAAAGATGTTTTTGTAATGGTTGTGGTTCTGAATAAAAGATTTTATTTTTCGTTAGAGTTTTGTCTATGTGGTTTACTACTGAATACAGCTTACTGCCGCCGTCTCATCAACGGTGCAGGCTGGGCATGATCCGGTTCGACCCAAGAAATTGGGATCGGGTCGTGACATGTTTTTAGTGGTGGCCCATGCAGGTCAGATCTGTAAATTGGTCTAGTCAACTTAGTCTAGACCATCACGCAGTTCTGTAACTTGACCTAGGAATAGTAAAGACTTTAGGAAAACAGACTTTAGAAACAACTAGAACACTTAGATAATTTACACCATGATTACATTATAGGGCCGAAATTATTTATTTAAATATTTATTTTTGCCTGCTTCCTAGGATCCCTTGTTTATTTGTACCTAGACCTTATCTAGAATAGGCAAATTGTATCCTTGAGTATCCCATGACTCTCGGGATTATCTCCTTCTAGATCTTTATCAGATTCTAGCATACTTTAGGATCCATAATCTTTTTGGAATAAGATTGAATTTTCAATCTCCTTCCTCCCTAAGCAAACCTTTCTCCAACTTCTTGGGTTGATCAAATCTTCCTTTTTCACCTTGATTTGGAATCTTGATTCATTCGCTATGAAGAATTTCAAATTCTCTTAGCAACCCTGATGAATTTTATCTACCCAATGTATTTCTATAACCATTTATTCCAATCTTTTGCTTTGACCTCCTTTCCGAATTGATTAACATTCTCGAAATAAATCATGAACCAAATTTTCTGGAATCATAAAGCCTTAGGGATATTTATGACCAGAAGAATTAGTCAGTTCATGATTCTTCTGAATAAGCTATTTTTCAACTCCAATATTGATTGCTATCTCCTAAATTATTCCAAAGACTTGAGAAAATTCTCATCTGTTGATTTCCTCCACTCAATCTTATTCTCTATGCAATCTCTTGATCAAGTCATGGCTTAGTAAGCTCTTATGATTAATATCATGAAGCTGGAACAGTCGGAAAAGTTATCATATTTTGAATCCATTTTAAACCTTGAATTTCCTTTAGTCATGGAAATATCTTTAATTGTTTAATCGTCTCAAAGCTATTTCAATCATTAGTTTTACTAGACAAATTCAAACTTGATTTTCCTTGATATCGATAAGAATTACCTTCTCTCAAAAATTTCCAATTTTCCTTAGTTGTGAAATCATACTTCTTAAAATAAATTCTGTATTCCCTGAGTGGTTTATCGGGAATATTTTCTTTGGTCCTCCTTATTTAATCTGAAGCCATAATCCTTCTATCTGATCTTGTGACTAACTCTATTAATCAAAATCAAGGTTGACCGTTTCATCTTTGGAAAAATCGGAGAACAAATACTCCTCTTAAATTTTAGAACCAGTCTCTTGAAATCTCAAACCTATACTTATTTTTGATAAGTCACTTGATCTCAGAAGAACAGTCATCTACATTTTCTATCCTGTTTAGAAATTTCAACTTGTTTGAAAATTTTAGATTCCTCTGAAATTCACATGGACAAGGTTGAGGTAATATTTAGCAACCTAACATGACTCCGCACGATTACGTGATAGTCAATTATCTAAATTATGGAAAACTGCGAGTTTATTGCAGCTAGTTGCGCACTGGCGAGGCATAAACTTTAAGTTTAAATAATGACAGATATTTGTTAGGTTTCCAAATATGATTGAAACTTTGTCCTATGTTTGATTAGCCATGAGATGGATAAAAGTTGGATGAATACTCGGTAAACCAAATTATTCAAGTTATGGAGTCAAAGATTCATTGCAGCCAGGTGCACTCTGGCGAGGCATGAATTTGAGACAAAATGACTTTGAAAATAATTAGTTTCCGAATATTATTAAGACTGTAATCATGCCATGGTTATCTTTAATTCTTTAGAGAAATTGCATTCTAGAAGTTATCCCTACTTTCAAAATTCTATCAGATTATGATCTTGTCATTTTTTTAAACCACCCTCACTATCTTAATTTTGTTGGTTTTACCTAAGTCATAAATTTTTCCACATTCCGAAAAATTTATATTATCTTTTTGTTTTCTCAAATAAATTGTTGACATCATTTTTTATTATTTATAATCTCATTTTGAAATTTTCTATCCTATGATCATTTTATCTCGACTTTACTAATGCCTAAAATGATTTTGATCACAAACAAATATTTTTATCTTAGATGATTTTAAAAAAAAAACATGCTTATAATTTTGTATTTAGCAATCATGCCTCAAATTGGACTAAGGCTAGTAAATTAAATTGGAAAGATTAATTGCAGGAATTTATGGAATACATGAATTTTGAGATATAGAAAATACTTGTGGAAGAGGAAAATCAATGATATAAATATCAGGTACTGATATGATAAAATTAGAGGTTGATAAAATTGTTGATATACATTTTAGGAAGATACATCGGATGAAAAAGAATTTTTGACTTGAAGGATGACAATTGTGTGAATAAGAAGAATTAGGATTTTAATTTTAAAAAAAAATGGAAAGGTTGGTTGAAAGATGTAATAAGTTAGAGTCGAAGAAATATAGGATTTGAGTTTAATCGTGGTATATATAAGTTTACTTGAGGATTCAGGATCAAACATGTAAATAAAGATGTAAAATCAGGATATGTACAGGATAGCCTATAATCAAAGAATATTCATCTGTGAGTAAGCAATGATAAAAACATGATGGATCATGACAAATCAAGTGTTGGAACGTAGCGTTGAAATTTATGGTTGATAAATAAGAATCGAGGCTTGATATTGAAGTATTAAGACAAGACAAAATGTAGAGTTAAATTTGAATATATTAGAAAACTGAAAGAGGTACATACTAAGTGAAAATATGGAAAACAAATTTTTTTTTTTTTTTTTTTTTAGTGATTGGCAATTTAAGAATGGAATCAGAAACTCATAATCATAGAGAATAACTTTATTTCTAAGGAGGGAAGAACGAAAGATTGATGATGGTTTTGCTATGAGACAGTTAGCCTAGTTTAGATATGAGGTTACTAAGGAAAGAATATGATTGCATGATTGTACCCCTAACATCGCCTTTAAATTTCGAGGACGAAATTTTCTAAGGAGGGAAGGTTGTAAAACCCATAAATTTAGATTGCAATTTTAAATTCTAATTTGTAATTATTAAATGAATTTTTGTTAGATAATTAGTTAATATTTGTTAGTATAAATTAATTTTTCCAAAGTTAATTAATTTGGATTTTTGCATGTCAAACCAGACCCGCATCCGAATCCAATTGGAGTCTAAAATAATTATTTCTATAAATTAAATAAAGTTTTAAATAAGACTAAAATTGTTTTTAAACAAATGTTAAACATTTAGCCTTTTTATTAGGCCAAATTTTTATTTAAGCCTAGAGCCCAAAGCCTTTATATTAATAGGTTCCTTAAAAATTTATTTTTCAATTAAAAGCCCAAAAGCCTTGACAAGTTAGCCCATTGGAATTTTGTTCTTATTAATAGGTTACTTAAGTTAGAGAGAGAGAAAGTGAAACTTACATTCACTTCTCATCTCATTTCTTTCTGTGGGTCTTCTGAGAGGAACCGACAGAATTTTCGGTTATGGCCGAACCTTCCTCAACGGATCAACCGACGACCTTCGGCCTTCCGAAACCGACGGCGATCCTTCGGATCCCCTCTCCGGTAACCGCCCTATATTTTCCTATATAAACCCTCCTCTCCTTCTTCATCTCCATCTCAAACTCTATCACCATTTTTTTTTCCCAATTTCTCCCAAACCACCATTTCCGGCGATCTTCCCGGAGCTCGATCCACCACCCGTGGCCGACCCCCTAGCCGACCGTCGCTCCCCGGCGAGATCCCGAGGCCGGCGCCCCTTTCCAGCGGCCTGCCGCCGACCCGCGCGGCCCCCGCATCACCGTTCGCCGCCGACGAACCCGTCACCCGCGCCCTGCCGCCGCCCCCTGGCCGGCGCCCGACCCCCGGCAACCCGCTGACCGCCGGCGTTTGCCCCGGTGACTGTCCCGTCCGTTTCCAGTGCTGACCCGTTCCTGTTCCGAGATCCAAATCGGAACTCCGTTGTCGGTACACTCTGACCCAATTATTTTCTTTTAGTCTATGATGATACTGGTCCAACCGAGTTCCTCGGGAATCCGGGATTCCGACAACGTAACAGTTACGTTACTATTTTTGATTCCGAAGTTTCTTCGGAAACTGTGGATGCTGGATTGGGTTCTGTTGAGTTTAATATGATGGATTGGGTTTTGGAAAATACTATTCTGTGGTATATATATATATATATTGGAGTTTTTGGAGTTATGTTGCAGGTTTACGGTGTATTCCCAGTTTTTGGGTTGACCAAAAACAGAGGAGATGCTGCCGAAAATTTTGCAAAATAATAAAAACGATTTTTAAAAATGATTTTTGATATAAAAATGTTATTTTATAATATTTTTGGGTGACGACCTTAACAGTCACTGGGCCCCAGCGAAAATGCAAACGAAACCGGGTCCACCGGACGTTGAGGCATTAGCTGCAATTATGACGATTGGACCAAGTCTGAGATTCATTTGATAAAAATTTAATTTAAATTATTATTTTATTTAGTTATTAATTTGTAGGATAATATTCAAGACTAACCAAATGTTTTCTCTTATTTAAATTCGTGTAAATGGTCTGTAAGGGCATAAGCCCATTGTTTTCTATTTTTCTCTGTGGCCTGTAATTAATAGTGTAGTTTTCTTTCTTTTTCTGGGTTGCTGGTTTTTAGCGTAGATACGTAGAATATTAAATGAGTATGAAAACTTAGTAGTTTTCACATTAAGTTAATATTTGAAATATAAGTTTGTATTATTTAACAAATTCACGTTTTCTTGTAAAATCTATTTTTTTATATATATAAAACTCACAAGGTTTTGCTAAATAACCTGTAAATGCGAATTTCTACATAAAAGTTAGTTAGATTTTACCTCGTTCACATTGATTAAATAAATTACTATTTGATTAAATGAGTCTTTCTCACATTTTAGTTACAAATTAGTAGTATAATAAAATTATGATTTCTCATTTAAAAACAAGGTTTAACTTTACATATTTTTGCCAATAAACTGATACATACAAAGCTTTTCCGAAATTAAAATGATAAATGGTTTTCTTTCGTAATTAAGTGCAAACTCACTAGATAATCGCGTTTGTTGTGACTTTGTTGTGTTAACGTAATAAAGACTAAAATTGACTAGGATTAATTCTAGAGATTACAACTAGCACATCTAGATACGGCTTAATTTTGGTTCTAAGTCGGAAATTTCAAATGTAGGATTTCGAGGAAGTATTTGACCAAATTTCCTGGAACAAACTCTCGATCCAGTCACAAATAACCAAGGCAAGTACAGTTATGTTTGTTCGGTAATTTAACTAGTAATTGTTTTATTTTAATTTTAAACCACATTGTTACACGGAACTCTCTCCTAGAGTATTGATTGTTATTGCCTCATTGAATCTAATTGACTCGGGATATTGGGGGAGTAGTGTAGCGTCTATGACCAATACCCCTCATTGAATCTAATTGAATCTAATTGTACGAGCTTACCCCTCTCACACACGGGGATAGGCCGGATCATATCAGTGAATCATCCCAATCCGGTCATAGTCGTTACTTACTCAAATCACATTGTTTTCAATTGTAGAATTGTTAGAAAATATTGTTCAAGGTATTTCAAAATTGTTTAACATTGCAAATTTCAAATTATTATTTGAATTATTCGATATTCGTGATTGTACTTTGCTCCCTCCTGACTGGAGACCAACATTTTTAGGTGATTACATCTTCGAGGATCTGATGTCTAACTCTGGCCCCGCAGAACTTGGAACCTCAGAATCATAAGGCTGGATAGTGCTTTATTTTAGTTGTGGTAATTAAATGTAATAAAAGATGTTTTTGTAATGGTTGTGGTTCTGAATAAAAGATTTTATTTTTCGTTAGAGTTTTGTCTGTGTGGTTTACTACTGAATACAGCTTACTGCCGCCGTCTCATCAACGGTGCAGGCTGGGCATGATCCGGTTCGACCCAAGAAATTGGGATCGGGTCGTGACAATGCCACTTTTCTTTCATCTACATATCAATGTATTTTATTTATTGTTTGTGCTCGTGATCCTAACTATCAATTGTATCCCATTGCTTAGGTTGATGCTCAAGGTGAAAATACTGACTCTTGGTCTTGGTTTTTAAATGCTTTTAGAATATCATTTGAAAGTTATTTTAATGAATGGAGTATAATTTCATTTATATCCGATAAGCAAAAAAGGATCAATACATGCTATGTACGTGAGCTATTTTTCTAGAATCTCCTCATTTTTTTGCATTCAACATTTTATGCAGAATATGAAGTCTATTGTGAAAGAAAAGAAATTTCATAGATTTTTAGACTCACTTGCTAGATCGTACAATCAAACAAATGCAAAGTATTTATTTGAAGTAATTAAAGCTGATAACATGACGATGTACAATTGGCTTATTGGTGTAAATGATAAAAGTCATCGTTTTGAACATTGGATTACAGCGTATGCTGCTTGTCCTAGATTAGATATTAACACTTCTAATCTTGCTGAATGTTCTAACAATTGGATTAAAAGCTTACGTGATAAACCAATAACTACACTTCTTAATGGTGGTAGAGCCAAGATTATAACACTTCATGACAAGAACAGACTCTTTGCTAGAAATTTAGACAGGGGTTATTGTTCGAAGATGTTAAAAACTATGGCATTACCAACGAGAGACACCAACAACAAATATTACGAATTGATAGTTATTTTTTTGAATTATTAGACCGTGCATCGAGTAAAACATATTTTGTACGATTAGATTTCATATTTTGTTCATGTTTAAGGTGGTATCATACTTGAATATCATGTATGCATGCCTCTTTTGCATGTCAATATTGCAGTCATGATATTGAAAGTTATTATCCTACAATATTTTTTACGGAGAGAGTAAGAAGTGTGTACGAGCCACAAATAGAACCAATTCTCGTTCCTTAAAACATTCAAGCTGCTTTGGTTAGAAGAGAAATTGGAGTTCCAGATATCAGACGCAAAGTCGGAAGACAAAAGAAGAACCGCATCAAACCACATGAATTATCGACTAGAGAACTTCGATATGGCAATTGTAGTTCGATGTAACACAACAGAAAAAGATGTACAAGTCAACCAAGAGAGTAAAATATTGTATTACCAAATTGTTTTTTTGATTTCAGGCATTGTTTTATACTCAAATTGTTTAAAATTGTTTCATAATCAAATTTCAAACATTGTTTCATAATCAAATTTCAAACATTCCAAACAATGGCTCCAAAAAAAATTATTTCATGTCATATTTCAAACAAGTACTACGTATAAGCAAGACAGATATTTAAACAGTAAAAGTAAGAGAGAGCAAACTCAAACAAAGTGATTTATTCTGGTTTTCCTCTGAGAGAACTAGTCCAGGCCCAAAAACTTTTGCTCACAGTTAATACACTATTTTAAATAGCAGTTTACACCACGTACTTTAATTCGAAGGGCACGTCGACTTCTTACACCTAATGCTTTGATCCGAAGGGCACGATGACTTCTCAACTTTGAGAAACTTGTTGAGCTAAGCTCTTACAACTCTTGCAGACTTCTAAACTGAGATTGCACTTGGAACTAGAAGGCTTGGGAGTGGATCTTCGAGATGGAAAAGTTAAGCTTTGGGAATTTACTCACTAAAGAATAAGAAGAGATGTGTTGAGCAGGAATGGAAAAATCTATGTATATTTATAGGTATTTTGTGGACAGAATTCGACCAGAGACCGAGTTCAGTCCGAGTTCGGCCAGAACTCTGCCCGAGTTTTGTTGTCAAGAATGGTATGTTCGAAACTGTTTTCGGAATGAGTTTGGTTTGATTTGGTTTGGGCTTTTTATGGATGGGTTGCAGGCTTGCATAAGTAGGCTTGTTGGGTTTATTTGAGTGGACTTCTAAATAGAGTTGGACAAGGAGCATTTTTCAATAAAGTATAAAATTACATAAGTGCTAGAATCAATAAAGTATAAAATTACACTAAGAATAACAAGTACACCTAGCATTTTTCACAACATTTGTTGAGTCTTTAGTTGGACCATATTGCGGCATATCATAACATGGTTTAGTTAATTATCAAAATAGAGTTGACTGAGACCAAATGGACAAACATCTATCGAGTGCAAGACCCATGTGTAGAAGACCGTGTTCCGATCTGTGAAGGAAGAAAACTTGTACTTGCTGAAACTATTCTACAACAGAATCTTTCTCTCTTAATTTACGCAATATAACCAATCAAAAACGTAAGAAAAGAGAGACTTTTGCTGCAGCAATGATTCTTCCTCAAGTGCATCAATGTGCAAATATTGTAATCAACCTATTGTTCAAAGCCAAATGAGACACCAATAAAGTAATCTGTGTTCCAATGACTACCGTTTACTTTGCAATCTAGGTAGTATTCCAGAAGGCAAGAACATGTTCAAGAAGACAAAGACTTGCCCTTCGCATCCGTCTACATGTCATAGGGGTCTTCTCGCAACATACATAATCGAGGAAGGAGTACGAGCACTCCATCTAATTCTAACGCTTCAAATAGATTAAGAGGTGGTCGAGGAGGTGTGCCTCTCCACCAACTTTGATAGAAGTAGGCCAAGAACCAACCAACAAGCTGATTCTTCTAAGGAGTATAACAACATACCCATTCCAGGACCAGGCCTTTAGCTGAAGATGAGGCACCATTAGCTGGGGTTAGCATCCCTCCAGAGTCTGAAACAGATAGTGTTGATTCCAGCTACAATGAACTTTCGACAACTCATTCCACTAACCAATAGTTACCAGTACTTATGTGGCTACAGGTGACAAAAATGTAAACATTGATCGTACCAATCAGCGATTGGATAATCTTGAGGTAATGATCCAAAACATGGATACTATGTTACATTATTTGATGACGATGTATACTGCCATAAATTCAACTCAACCAGCAACTCCAGTTCAACTGAACCAAGAGATAGATTACAACAATGCGTCAGCTGCTTCCAAACCTCCAAATGAAAGGGGTAGCCTCCACTTAGTGATGCTATATACCCCACCAACTATTATCCAACCGATTATTATTCCAAAAATAGTTAACTCACCTTTCTGACGCAATCAATGTCTTGAATGCCCGTATAGATTCAATAAAAAAAATAGGAAGGCGCTCAGAAGTTTGGAGGATCGTAGCAATGCTCAGCTGAGTGGGACGATGTCGTGTGCCGACCTAAGTTCAAACCTCAATAGTTGTTACCTTACGATAGACTGAAGTCACTTTGCCAACATCAGCTCTACTTCAGCTCACAAATATTGCACATACCCAGGAACAATGAGCTGTTGAAAAAGAAATTCATCGGCACTTTGTAGGGGTAGATTTTGCGTGTTTCGAAGTCTACGAATAAGTCTATCAAGAAATTTAAGGACTTTAAAAGGATGTTCCTAGCCAGGTTTTACAAGGGTGAAACAAAGGCCAATATGTCCAGCTTGATATCTACATAAAAAAAAAGAGAAGGAGCCAACGTGTTAGTTTATCAAGCGTTTCAAGTGGCTTCCTTTTGGACTTCCAGGTATCTCTCAGACCATATTAGTAGATACCTGTAGGCATAGCCTCCTTCCAGCTGTCAAATTTTGCCTGAGAGCTTCTACCTTTGACTCTTGGCCTTTGCTGACCAAGAGTGCCAAACTACTGAAAAGTTTGCCATCGACTTAGAATTGATTGGCTTTAGGAAGATAAATTCTGCAGACAAGGGCAAACAACCCCAAAATAACAATAACAACTCCAATTGCAACAATAACAAAAAGGGAAAGGACTCCCTGACTGTTGATATCTCAGCAACGTCCGCCATGCAACCAAAACTGAAGGCAAAATCAAGGCAATCCCGAGAGTACACCTTCAACGAAGAGTTTATAATGACAATTTCATATCCTAATGAAGGGAAATGAGTTGAAGCTTTGAAACATTGGACGTCCTAAATAGGCGAGTTGTACTAACTACCAAATGTATGTATACCATACGATGTAGGATTGCTATATGCTGAAAGAAGAAATACAACTGTTGATAGATCCAAAGCATGACAAAAAGGATCCCTAACATAACATTTTCCCTAGAGGATATCCTACTTAAGAACAACTACCATGATAGGTCGCTGTAATATACTCGATACGTTGGCGCTATCAAAGTTGATCGTATGTATATTGTCACGACCCGCTCCCGCATGATCGGGTACGGGTGCATGATGCACGCCCGGCGCCTGCCGTAGCATCGGTGTAGTAAGTTGTCTAGACAATCATAAGCATCTCAAACAGATATCTAACTCCAAAGAAGAATAATGATATCTGACAATGATCATACCCAATCACAAGATCTAATAGGAAGATCAAGCACAAGGTATTATAAAGAGGAGAAGTCAAATTCACAAGTAGGAGAAATGCATAAACCAAATAAAGTCACAAAGTCCTAACCAATTCTAGAGAAATCATTGAGAAAAGTGCATCATATCCAGAACATATATACAACCCAAAGTACGATGATCCGGAGACAAATTCGATCATGCCAAAATATCACTTCTATACTTTAACTAATTATCTCTAATTAAGTATGTAGGAAGTTATTTCCATTATTTTAGCAAAAGATCGCTTCTATACTTTCAGTCGGTTACCCAAAAGCATGGTCTTGGGTGGAGGGGCAAGGAGCCCTTTAAGCTCAAAAAAATGTTGAAAATGTTTAATGTTTTAACATTTTTTTGGAAATATTTAATAAAATTTTTGAATTTTATATTATTATAATACAATTTTATGGATTTATTGAATCAGAATTGGTTGAGTAGAAAATGTAATAATTTGAGTATTTTCTATCTCAAGTGGTGGCACTGCCATTGCCATCACTATCACCATCACCACTCCATAAGAATAAGAAAAAAGTGAACGAACAAATGGGTTGATGATAAAGGAGAATCTTAGACTTGAACAATGTTTCCATTGATATTGATAGTTGTCAATTACATAAAAGATTTATCCTTTCATAATTGGGACTTATTCATTACAAGAAATTAGGGTGTCTTACAACGGTTGAAAACCATTGCAAAACAATATAACCCGTGAGACCCTCTCATACTTCAAAGTTGAATAGGTTCAACTAATAATGACATGATTTGATCCTTTGTTTCCCCATCTTGCC
Organism: Iris pallida; assembly: GCA_029216955.1. Classification (NCBI taxonomy): domain Eukaryota; kingdom Viridiplantae; phylum Streptophyta; class Magnoliopsida; order Asparagales; family Iridaceae; genus Iris; species Iris pallida. Next base: position 24,638,448 of record JANAVB010003200.1, read on the forward strand.
TACCATAGCCATCACCATGCTGATAGATGCTTCGGAACATTCGAGTAACGTTCATTAGTGCAACGATGTATGGCTCCTCAAAGTAGGCGCAGGAACATCGTTCCTTGTTCAACTTTTTTCGGAGGTCATCAATCAGGCCCATGATGAACTGTCGAGCAATATCTTCTTCAACTCCGCTTTCCTCGTGCATATAGCACTGGATGGACTTTGGAACATCGCCTCTCTTCATCTCATCCTGAAATAAACAAGTAAGAATGATATATGTGAAAGTGTACGTACTAATACAATAGTAAACACCAACATACCATGGAGGTGGCCATGTCGTTCCATAGGCGAGAAATCATGAATGAAAGACGTATTATTTCTGGGTTGCTCTCCAAGTACTCCAGTGCATCTTTTGTAATCTCTTGACTTGTGAAAAAGTAGATGTGGGGTATCGCAGGTGCAGATATAGAAATCCATGCATTGTCCAAGTACTCTTTCAAGGTTGGCATGTATCCGCTATGATACCACTTTGCTTCAACCAGATATGCTCTGCATAGATCAATCCACTGCAACAAACAACAGATTCTGCTTAAGATTTTATTTGCCATTGTTCAAATCTAATATATATATATTTTCTAATATTATATATATATATATATATATATTTTTTTTTTCTAATATTATATATATATATATATAATATATATATATATATATATATATATATATATATATATATATATATATATATATATATATATATATATATATATATATATATATATATTTATATTTATATTTATATTTATATTTATATTTATATTTATATATATATATATATATATATATATATATATATATATATATATATATATATATATATATATATATATATATATATAGGGCAGAGGGATAACATTTGGATCACGAATAAACTCAAATGTTATTCCTCTGCCCTTATATATATAAATATAAATATATATAAATATATATAATATATATATATATATATATATATATATATATATATATATATATATATATATATATATATATATAAGGGCAGAGGAATAACATTTGAGTTTATTCGTGATCCAATAATCAAGATATTAAATGAAATACGAGAAATTGATTTAAAAGAAAACCAAATCAATTTTCTCAGGAAGGAAATAAGGCATACACAAATCTCTGACCAATTGAATAAGCCAAAGATTAAAGAAAAAATAAAACAGATAAGGAAGAGTTTAAGCTACAGACTTGTAGTAACCTTCCAAATGCCTTCTGGGACAGGAAACAACATAATATTTCGCTTCCTTATGTGGATGAATTTAATGAGAAAGACAACCCTACCAAGGCCAGACCTTGTCAAATGAATCAGCAATATTTAGAAATATGTAAGAAAGAAATACAAGAGTTAATAGAGAATAAATTAATAAGAAAATCCTATTCCCTTTGGAGCTGCACAGTATTTTATGTAATGAATAATGTCGAGAAAGAGAGAGAGTACCAAGATTGGTAATCAGTTATAAACCTCTTAATAAGGTTTTAAAATGGATAAGATATTCCATCCCTAATAAAAGGGATTTGCTCAACAGAATTGTTAAAGCAAAAATATTTTCTAAATTTGATTTAAAATCAGGCTATTGGCAAATCCAGATAGCTGACCAAGATAGATATAAAACTGCTTTCACGGTACCATTTGGGCACTATGAATGGAATGTAATGACCTTTGGTCTAAAGAATGCTCCTTCGAATTTCAGAATATAATGAACAAAATATTCGTTAAACATTCTGAGTTCATATTATCATATATTGATGATATTCTAATATTTTCTATTCTCTTGATGAACATTTTAAGCACTTGAAAATTTTTAAGCATTTAGTCATCAAGAATGGTTTGGTGATATCAGCACCAAAAATGAAACTGTTCCAAACAGAAATAAGGTTTTTGGGTCATAATATTGCCAATAGGACAATAATTCCTATTGATAGAAGCATTGAATTTGCTTCCAAATTCTCGGATGAAATAACTGATAATAAGCAGTTAAAGAGATTTCTAGGAGCGCTTAATTACGTGTCTGAATTTTATAAAAATATAGCGCAAGATACAAAAATTTGTATCAAAGATTAAAGAAGAATTTTCCTGCTATATTTTTATAGCATCAAAGTTTTCTTTAATCTTTGATACAAAATTTTTGTATCTTGCGCTATATTTTTATAAAATTCAGACACATAATTAAGCGCTCCTAGAAATCTCTGTAACTGCTTATTATCAGTTAGTTTATCCTATATACAACAATTTTTGACGTAAAAATTCTTGCAGAAAAAATTACGGGACGATCGGAGTCCAACCCTGGAAAAAACTAGAGTAATAGATTAGATAATTATATATATATATATATATATATATATATCTTTTATAAGCTTCTCAGCCGTTCTAATCGAATTACCACAACTACTTGGATGATGAAAATAGATTATAGACCTCCGAAGAACAAGCGACAACGAGAAGATTATCCGAAAAAATCACTCCTTCAAAGTAGCCATCCATCTCGCTTTCTCTCGCCAAAAGTTGCAAAGCCTAAATTAGGTTACTCGTTTCAAGGATTGGGTTAGGAAAAACCTATATATATATTCCCCTCAATCCCACAACAGATCTGGAACGCTCACACAATCCAACAATGTAGAAAAAAATACCAAATTCGGGTTCAGCCCGACAGACCGATTTACTAGCGCTATACTTTATTGGCGAATAAAGAATTAAAAACTATACTTTCTACAGACGGGTATACGACAGTATACTGTAGTGTATCATTGGTATACTGAGTCGGCGAATGCGGACCTAGAATCAAATATAAGCCAATTAGCTATAGCACCGGCGTATCGACGGTATACTGTAGTTTACTAGTTGTATACCCTTGCCGCTATGTTTTAAAAATAACTGCATTTCGAACTTTGCCTTCGACATCTTCAACTCCTCAAGTTTCTCCGACACATGGATGACACTTGTCATACTTCGGGGTGTTCTGCACATTTGTTGGAAACCTCACCCAACTCCAACAGATTTTGCTTCGGATCGCCTTCTTGTTCTCGAGGTAAACCTATTTTTTATCATTGTAATCAATTCCTATTATTTTAGTAGTTGTGGTGATCCATTTGGATCTGTCGGACAAGCTAGAAAGCGGTCGGTGTATTTCCTTCATTCAATAGTGAGGAACTTTCGGGTTCGACTCCGATCTTCCCGTGTCTTTTTTGTCAAGGTTTTTCATGTAAATATCGTTTGTGTTTGCATTGCGCTAGCTCTTTGGTTCGTGTATAGTGCGGGTTGTGCGTTTTACTTCGGTCTTCAACATTTTCGTCCGTGTTTTGAAACTGTGTTTATGCTGCTAGTTCCATGTCCTTTTCCAAAACAATTCTGGTTTACTCACTAGATTACTCAAATAAATCAGTAGATGGATTGTAGCTATAACTTCCAATGCAGACAATCTAATTAGTACTTAATAGCCGCTTCGAGTAACATAAAAAATTCTTGGAAGAAAGCAAGGAGAAAAAGGAGAAAAAACGTACATATTTTCTTAGGTAGGGAATAGCTTCAATGCCCTTTGTTTCGAGGATATCTTTAGCCGTTCATTGGTTGTGTCAAAGAGCCCCAGTAAACATATCTTCATATAATCGGGCAGTTCTTCCAATGCACTAGCATCCCATCTAAGCAAAAATATCAACAAAATTTATGTCATTTATATAAGTCGTTAGGCTAATTCATTGGATCAACTTAATTTGTGGTTGAAGCAAAGATCCCCTCACCTTTCAACAGCACTTGTAAAGAGCTCTAGTTCATCTAGTGAGCCATGGACATCATAAATATCATCAATAGTAGTAACAAAACAATTAACTTTAGTTAACTTTTCCCTGCATCTTTCAAACTTAGGCTCAAATGCCCATCCAAGGGAGAATAAGTAGTTCTCGACTAAGCGGTCCCTACTGAAGCTTAGCTTCTCGCAAAAGCCTATATTACTCCACCACCTGAAACATAGAATCATCGGTTGGCAATTATTAGATCGTGATCATATATATATATATATATATATATATATATATATATATATATATATATATATATATATAATTTTATTTTTTTTTATTTTTTGTGGAACCAGGTAAATTGTTTCTGGAATCGCACCCATTGGGATTCGAACTCCTGACCTCTCGGGCCGCATGCATCTTTCTTAACCACTAAGCTAGAGGTCATATATATATATATATATATATATATATATATATATATATATATATATATATATATATATATATATATATATATATATATATTATTTATATATATATATATATATATATATATATATATATATATATATATATATATATATAAAAATATATATATATATATATATAAATAAAAAAAATAAAAAAATATAGATAGATAGATAGATATATAGATAGATAGATAGATAGATAGATAGATATGGATATTGCTGGAAACAAAAGAGTAAAGTTTAATAGTAATCACCTCGACAATGTTTTGAGTTCTTTCTTGTAGTTACTTTGAACCTTGTTATAGTCTAGCTTAGCTAGTTCAAGTAGATTCGGGTCCATGTTCTCCATCTTCTGGTAGGCGTGGATGAAGTACCAGGAATGCCACCTTGGCATCCTCCAAGTAAGCGGAAGCTCCAACGAGCGAACAACATGCTCCCTTTGAGAAGGTTCTAATGACGCTGCTAGTTCCTGGAGATGTTTGGAAGCGAAATGTCTCATCTCATCCAACATGTCCTCCCCTTCTTTCGCAAGATAGGAAGCTTCATACATACTGAGTAATGTTTTGGTATCAATGAAGGTACCATTTTGGATGTCCTTGAAGACGTTCAGAACATCTGGATAAGCAATTAGTAATCAGCAACAACAAGGCATAACAATATTTAATACTAGTTGGCAAATTCCTTAATTATGTACTTTTTTTTGTGTTGCAATAATTTCTCTCTATCGGAAGAGTAAAAAAATTTCTAACCCTGTGAAACATTGTACCCATGCTCCCTTAGAAGTCTAAATAATAAGGCTGTATAACGAAGGTCTTCTTTCGCCTCCATCTTTGTCATGGACTCCACTGATTTAAATATGGTTCCTAAGACATTCTGGATCTCCTGTTCAAAATGATAGGCCACACCAAGTTGGCGAAGGGTGTCGATTAGCTCCAGCCTGAGAAAAGCTGGCTTCTCCTCATCCAACATTCGCTTGACGTACTCCTTGAGCATGTTGATCCTCGTAACATCTTTTTCCTACCAACCATTCAAAATTATATTTAGCTACTCAATTAGTAGAGGGCTTGTAAAGTTTTATGTGCATCATATATAATTTCTCATGACTACCATCGGGTCGATCTTCAAAGACTGAATGTAGCTGTTGTCCCACAAGCTTGGCTGGAAATTTGCTGATCTTCGGACTGGAATTGCATCTGATCTCTGTGCATTGGTTGTAGCTACAAGTCGGGTTTGGCTTCTCGGGTTTCGCCACATAGGAAGGGCACTAGTAGTAGTAGTAGTAGTAGTAGTAGTAGTAGTAGACATACAAGGAACAAGGGACAGAAAGAAAGAAGATGTAGCCATTTGAGTTTTTTAAATTATAATTGATCCTCAGATTGAACCTCTATATATAATCCAGTTGTCACAGCAAACTATTCTGGATGACCACAAACATACTTTTGACAAAGCCTAGTGACTGGAACATTATTTTGTTTAACTTACATAAACACGTTTATAAGTTGTGTGTCAATTTTTCTACGTAGTGTGTCAATTTTTCAACTTCTCTTTCATGTTATACTTGCCCAAATGGTTTCTAACACCTGAACTTCTTAAATTTGTCCTTCTCACATTTTGCAAAAGCCACGCCATTTGCATGTGGAGGTGTTTGGTGGGTAGGGACGGAACCAGGAAATAAGTAAATCACACACACGAGGGATGAGGATTTCCATAAATGTATTGTAAATAGCAGTCCTTAGATTATTTTATTTTTTTTAACCGTTCAGTAATTTAAAATCTAACAAAAAATTGCATAGTTTAATGATCTAATCTGAACGGACAAAAAATACAATCCATCGACTGCTATTTTGAAAAAAGAAAAATTCGTTGCCTCCAGTTAATGTGCGATTAAAATATACATGTTAATGTCCTACAAGACTGTTTAAACAAGAAACAAGAAGGAACAACCACCCTTCCCTTGCAGACAGGAAAGTTGAAGGAAAGTGATTGTTGGAAAAAAAAACGCAGAAACTTTTTCCCAAACAAGAGAGTACCTGCAAGAGAACCGAGCAATACAACGCACGAACTAAAACACCAAAATAAACCACGCAGACACAGAAAATTTTGACGTGGAAAATCCTTGCGGGAAAAACCACGGGACGATCGGAGTCCAACCCTTAGAAGCATTCACTAATGAAATAAAGGAGTACACCCTCTACAAACTTCTCCCAATCCAAATCGATCCCACAACAATTAGGAGCAAGAATAATGATTACAAAGCTATGAAGAACAAGGACGACGAGTAGATATTACCCGAACACGATCCTCCTTCGAAAATGTCCTTCAATCCTACTTCTCAACCAAAGTTGCAATGGCACTCTTGCCTTTTTTTTCTCTCTCGTTCTTCAATGTTGTGTTATGATTAGGGTTAGGAATAACCATGTATAAACCCCCTCATCCGCAGCAAAACCTGGACCGTAGGATACGATCTGACGGTGATTAAATCACCCTGAAAAATGCTTCAGTCCCGACACACAGAGTTCGGCCAGAACTCTGTCCTGACACAGAGTTCGGCCAGAACTCTCTGTTCTGGCAACAGAACAGTTCTGGAACTGGGAGGCAGAGTTCGGCCAGAATTCTCCCCTGGGGCAGAGTTCGGCCCGAACTCTGCCCCCCTCTCTCTGGCAGCTCCCGAGTGTCTCCGTCATCTCCGACTGGCCTCGTCACCTCCCCGAGCTTCTTTGACACACAGACGGCACTCGTCGCACTCCGAAATATTTTTCACATAGTTTGGAAACTCCACCCACTCCAACAGTGATCATAACAACTGTTATCTGCTGGGTCTCCATTCAAACCATGATCTCCAATATTCTGCGTGTATTCTGGGCTCAGTCGCTGGAACAGAGGTGACATTTCAGGCTCCTCATAAGTCATAAGCAAGTCAGCAGACCCATAAAATCCTCCAACTTCACAACATACATACTTGTGCGTCTTAATTTCCAAATGGTGTTAGCTTAGCTTGAGCAAACTCCAAAGCTTCTGTACATTTCCTGGAGCGGATGAGTTCAATATAGTGCGTGAATGCTCAATAGATCAAAATGCAAGTCCTTGTTTTCCTCGATTTAGTTCTTATGGTCTTGAGAGCATTCTCCTCCAATGCAAATCGGAAAATAGATTTTCGTTTGTGCATGTCCACAAAATCTGCAGACTGGTTCATCCCAGTACTAGCAAGAAATGTTTCTGCTGTTTCTTGAAGCAATTGTGCATAAGATAAGTAACGACAATGCTGCGAACACCTGAGTCATTAATAGCTGTGTGCCAATAATGGCGGGCGAGAATCCAAATCCATGTGGGCTGCTGCCGAATGAATCCGAATAAAAAGTGGACATCTTAGGGGCTGTTTGGTTGTCCGGTGGTGGCATGAAAGTGACTTGAAAAAGTGGGTTTGCTTGTAACTGCTGACTTATGCAGCATTTGGTTTCGAGTAACTCCAAGCTGCATTTGTTCCATCTGAGCTGAGTAATGATGATATTTCTCCCAACCTTTACTCCGTTCACCTACCTCCTTGAAGCGGAAGAAGTCACGAGAACTGGAGCGGGGGAAGAATAAAGTTGAAAAAAAAAGGAAAATACTGAAGGAAAAAAAAAAAGCTAAAATACTGAAGGAAAAAAAAGGAAAATACTGAAGAAAAAAAAGTCGGACTGCCGTCGAAGTCGGCGGCGGCGGTGGTGGGCCGGGCGGTCCTGTCGCCGACGATCTTGAGCTCCGCGACGGAGTTGCCGTCGCAGACGAGAGACTGGAAGGACGGAGGGCCGGTGACTTGGCATGGAAGAATAAGAAGAAGAAAAATACACAGCAAGAACAACAAACAAAAAAAATTTCTTTAGAAAGTGAATAATGAGGAAGGAGGAAAGTGAACACTACATATACATAATATACTCGGATGAGGTTTGTCTAGAGAATTCTGTGGGAGTGGTGGTTTGTTTAATTTATTTAATGGTAGTAATAGTAATAACTAATAATACAATTAAAAAAATGATTAAATTGGTATTTATATTTATATAAAAGTCTTAAATATTTAATCTACGCAAAAAGTGTCATTTTGGAAAGTTAATGTATTTTTTCCATTTAATTATGTTAATTAATTTATTAGTCTTAAATATTTTTTTAGTTTGTTTAATAATAATAATAATAATAATAATAATAATATTATTATTATTATTATTATTATTATTATTATGGTAATTAATTTAATTATTAGTTACCATTTCTCCAACTCCAACATCTACTTACCATCCAAACAACCGAACTATTTTTTTTTCCACTTGCAACAACCATCCAAACATCAAATTTATTTTTCTTCCACTTGCAGCAGACAAAAAGTACTATATCTAAACACATTTTGGAAAGTGGAATGTATTGTCAGTGAAATGAGTTACATCTCATGAAAGTGCCACTTTCACACCTTCATGCACCTACATCGAACCAAACAGACCATAAACTGGAGATTGCTTGATTGATTGGTTCCTCCACCAATGTCTACAGTGCTCACTCCCTCAAATACTCGGTTGTTGAGCAGTGCTTTATAGTCTCAACTCCCACTCATGCCCCCATCCAATAATGCAATCCCAAAATATTATTTGGTTTTCTTGTAGGACATTTTAGCTATGCTGAAAATAAATATGTTCTCCTTCTTGGCCCCTCTTTGTGAATCAGCCATATATCCCACTTTTGTCATTGATGTTGAAGGGAATATTACTTTCCATAGACAGGTTCTGATACATGCAAATTTGCGAATTTTAGTTGAATGCTTACACTAGTGTCTATATATGTGACTAAATTAGACCAACACATTACACAAAAAAGTTGAATTTATATTTGTTTCACATAATGCTTGTGCATTACATATGCATCATAAGAGCTTCATATATGTATGTTGGTACTCACAATCAGCTAGTTCTGTTGAGATGCTAAATCGTCTAGAGTCCATACTGATTGCTAGTGTCCTTGAAAGATAGCATACTAAAGCTTCTGTCACGACCCTGTAAGCTCTAGTCGAGCAATACCTTTTATGAACCTTCACAGTGTGATGATTTTATTTTCCCTTTGATGAAATGACTCCATATTTCTATGAAGTTCCCTAATTAATGGTTTCGAAATGAATGTTATGCTTCTGACACCATTGCTTGATGTAACTTCATATTCTCTATAAATTTATGGATGCTCTTGTATATTGCTTGGAATTAAGATGAAATAATTTGGTTGCTATTTCTGGTTTCTATCGCTTGTCTCCTAAATTAATATGGTGTTTTCAATTGATGGATGCAATATCTTCTTACATTATCCATGGACAAAACTGTTTGCATGTGGAAAGTTAGTTGCGATTGATGGATGACTTAAAAAGTTTTTTAACACAATGACTACGGTAAGTATTAGAATTGTTTCTGTATATGTTTGTTGCAGGATATAATTACTTTCCTGAACTTATAAACACGATCTCTACTACTGCTTATGTTTGTGCCTACTCGTATGGACCATTGAAACTACAATCTCTACTACACGTAAGACAAATTTTAGATCATGCACAATTTATATTTATATAAGATTTGTGTTGTATGTAAAGTCCTATCATTGTTTGTCTTCTAGCCAATGATCGTGAGTTTTGGCCTGGAAAACAAATGGTTCACCAAAATAAGTCATATCAGCGACGCAATTAGCGATGCTTAATCAAAACGTCGCTAAAATTGTGCAACTTAGCGACATAAAAAGTTTACGTCGCAATACTCACTATTAGTGACTATCAGCGACATATTGCGACTACAATTTGTATAACAAAAAATTTCGTTGCAGAAAAGTCGGTGGACGTCGCTATGATTTTATTATCAGCGACGTCAATGTAGGACGTCGCTAATTTTTTAGAATATAACAACGTTTAGAGACGTCCTACTCTGACGTCGCTAATTTATTTCTAATATACCGATCGAGTTTTCCTTTCCCCCCATTATCACACGAAAATTTTCCAAAAATATTTCGCACCCCCCCCCCCACGCCGACGACCCCCTGTGCTACTTTGCCGCCCCCTCCTCCTCCTCACCGCTCGTTCGCCTCCACCGAGCTCCTCCTCCGACTCCTCCTCTGTCGGCCGCTCGCCTCCACTATCGACCGCCCTCCTCCTTTTCCTCCGCTACTGCGTGCTCCTCCTCCTCTCCGGGCTACTCCTCCACCGACCCCCTCCTCCTCAACCACCTACACACGCCGACCTCCTCCTCCTCTCGGCCATCCCCTTCCTTGGTCAACCCCAATATTAGGTAAACCCTAACCATTTCTCTACTAACCATTTGACATGGACACGACACAGATACGAATACGACACGAACACATACACTGACATGACACAAACTTAATTCTGACAGAAAATAAAGATTCGATGTAAAAAAATAAGTAAAAAATTCTAACTAGTAAAAAAATTATTAAAAATTCGAGATCATTATTAAATAAAGTTATATGCTTTTACAATGTTTGGTATCATTATTAAAAAAAATTACAAGTCACAGCCTTTACAAATACTGACCCAATTCGAACAAGGTTTGGTGTAAGTATCATGAGAGTATCGGAGAAAGTCCCAATGTGACAGTAATGTGTGGTGTATATGTGAGTGAGTGATGTGGGTTAGGTAATGTATGCATACATACATGTATAATATGTGTATACATAGAGTGTGTTAGGATGTGACAGTTGAATGTCTTCTTGTGATAGTATATCCTATAGTGTGTGTCTTACCTATGAGTGTATGTTTGCCACCCATATAATGGAATTTGAAATTGGAGTTGTCCACATGTCTTTAAGTTTGAAATCATGTCTTCATGCTATTACTTTTGTAAGCCTTTGAACAATGGACATGTATCTATCTTACAGAAGTATCTAAAAATGGATATAGATTACTATTTGCGACATCGTTTGTGGATGTATAACCGTCATCCTGATGACATGTGCATTATGGAATGAATTCATTGATGGTGTACAACAGTTCCTGTAGTTCACCAAGGCGTTCCTTCAGTACATGGACGGTACCAAAATTAAGTGTCCATGTGTGAGATGTTGCAACTTGAAATATCATCCAGAAGTAGAAGTCACATATCATTTATACTCGAAGGGTTTCACGCCAAATTACTATCAGTGGACCGTGCACAGAGAACTTGTGTCTTTAGCATTAGAGTTAGAGCCTTATATAGATGCCCACAACTATGCTGCTTACGACGATGGGTGGGTGAACACGGTTTTTGATGCGGCGGGACCTAGTTTTGATCCGGATAATCATGATGCAGCCGAGGAGGCACCGAACGCCGATTCTGCAAAGTTCATAGAGTTGCTAGAGAATGCAAGGACTCCATTATATCCTGGTTGTGAGGATCATTCGTCGTTGGAGGTGGTTACAAGATTGTTGAGCATCAAGTCTGATTTTAACATGTCATAAGATTGCTACAACCGACTGATAGAGTTGATAATAGAGATCTTGCCTAAGTATGCCAAGTTGTCTAAAGACTTCTACCGGTCTAAGAGAATGGTGAGATCGCTCTGGATGGGATACGAGAAAATTGATGCCTGTCGCAACGGGTGCATATTGTACTACAAAGATGACAATGATGAAGACGCCTACAGATTTTGTGGTGCTGATCGCTACAAGGGCAGTGTTAGAGGAAGGTCTGTAGGTGCAAGAAAGCCTACCAATTAGATGCAATACTTTTCGTTGATGTCATGGGAACAGATCGAAGGCATGTTGGATCACCCATCAAATGGAGAAGCATGGAAGCACTTTGATAAAGAGTATTCAGATTTTGCTTCAGATCCGCGTAATGTCAGATTGGGGCTTTGCTCCGACGGTTTTACCCCATTCGGACGTTCGGGCTCCCAGTATTCGTGTTGGCCTGTGATCGTCACTCCGTACAATCTATCGCCTTGGATGTGCATGAAGACTCCGTATATGTTCCTCACCGTTATTATCCCAGGTCCGAACAATCCGAAGAGGAACATCCATGTGTATTTACAGCCATTAATAGATGAGTTGAACCAGCTGTAGGAAGTAGGTTCCAACATGTACGATATTTCTAGAAAGCAGAATTTTCAGATGTGGGCAGCACTTATGTGGACCATCAATGACTTTTCGGCCATGTTATTGGGATGGAGCACGCATGGCCGTCTTTTATGTCCATATTGCATGGACCACACTAAGGCTTTCTATTTGAAACACGGAGGCAAACCGTACTTCTTCGATTGTCATCGACAATTCCTGTCGAAGGATCATCTGTACCGGAGGAACTTGAATGATTTTTGTGCCGACGTTATGGAGAAGGCTAATCCACCGGCAAGATGGCCCAGATACACGATATAGAAAGAGGTAAAAATTTTACCAAGAGCTATTGAAGAGCCTGCTAAGGGCTACAAGTATGACAGATTTGGTCACACTCATAACTGGACGAAGAGGAGTATATTCTGGGATCTGCCATATTGGAGCACCAATCTGATCAGACATAACATTGATGTCATACATATCGAGAAGAATGTATTTAACAAGATAATTAATACTGTAATGAATGTAAGAGGGAAGACGAAAGACAATCCAAAGGCCAGATTGGACTTTAAAAAAAATATATAGACGGCCTGTGTTACATTTGATAGAGAAGGGGAATGGAAAGTTTAAGCAGCCAAAGATAATTTTTTTACTGGAGAAGGAGGATAAAATGAGACTTGTAGGTGGATTCAAGGCCTAAAATTTTCAGACGGGTACGTTTCGAACTTGAGAAGATGCGTCGATCTCAAGGAGAACAAACTGACGGATATAAAGAGCCATGATTGTCACGTATTCATGAAAAGGTTAATTTTGATTGCATTTCGGAAATTCTTACCCCAGGTTGTTTGGGTCCATTGACTGAGCTTAGCATATTCTTCAGAGATCTTTATTTTACTAAGTTGCTCGTCGATCGTCTAGAAAAGTAAGAGAACGATATTGCAGTAATACTGTGCAAGCTTGAGAAGGTGTTTCCTCCTGGATTCATCGACTCCATAGAGCATTTGCTAATTCATCTTTCCAACGAGGCACGGTTGGTGGGCCCATCGGTAATTGGTGGATGTACCCGTTTGAGCGGCATTTGAACCACCTAAAGAGAAAGGTGAAAAACAAGGCTCGGGTCGAGGGTTCTATTTGTGAAGCCTATGTTCTCGAGGAGATTACAAACTTCTGCTCGACGTATTTCAAACCTCATGTTGCTACTAATAGAATGAGAGCTCCGAGAAATAACAACGGATATCATGAATCTAATGATGGAATACTGAAAGTATTCAATGCATCCGAAAATCCTTCGGAGAAAATAAAGAAGAGATATTTGAATGATGAAGAGGTAAGGGCTGCTCAGTTGTATATATTACTCAATTACGACGAGGACGAAGTGGAGAAGCTAGAGGGATAAGTAATTAATGACACACTAGTTTATGTTATCTCAATGTAATAGTATAAGCTAATATTATATTACTAATCGGCGGTTGCTTCATTATTTTTCAACACATATAATGATGAGTTGAGGTTAGTTAGACCCTACATAACAGACGAAGCATTAGAAGAAGAAATGAGACGTCATTTTCCTTCCTGGTTGAGCGCATATATATATATATATATATATATATATATATATATATATATATATATATATATATATATATAAGCAGCTCGGTAATTACTCTCTTCTAATGCAACTGCACAATAAATAATTTACTATCGCTTCTTTGGTATTCAGGTCGATCGTCTAATTTCACCCGAGACTAAATCAATTAGAACTTTTGTCAAGGGACCAATTACCGCAATTAAAATATGGCTAAGTTACTGTGTGAATGGTTTTAGGTTCAAGTTGACAAATGCTCCGATCAGAGACAGCTTCCTGGATCTTTATTCTACGAAAAATAGTTGTTTGTGTATCAAATCTTTGAACTATAAAGACGTCGATCCAGACAATAATTTCTTTGGCATCTTGCAAGATATTGTGGAGTTGACATATGATTATGGCAGAGAACCTGCTAAGATCGTGTTGTTCAAGTGTGAATGGTTCGATCCGATTGAAAATCAAGATTGGAAAATTGACAAGCATGGTCTTGTGGATATAAACTACAAGCGTAGATATCAAGACTACGAACCATTTGTCCTATCAAGTTAGGCTCAGTTCGTGTACTGCATAGCTTATCCGAGACGGGGAACAATGAGGTCTGACTAGTGGGAAGTATGCAAGACTAAAGCTAGAGATACCTTTGACATTGACGAAAAAGCTTATCAGGAGGACGAGCATCCACTTATAACAGATATTGTAGATGTGGACTCCACGAAAGTTACTCATTACACGGCTAATAATGTAGAAGAGGTAGAATTATCCGAAGAGAAAGGCGAAGACAAAGGCGAAGATGAAAGTGAAGATGAGAAGGAAGAGGAAGAGGAGGTCGAGAAAGACGAACAAGATGAATATTCTAAAGATGATTGAGAGATATGTACTTTTATTTTCTTATTATGTAGACTTGGTTATTCTGTATACTTAGTTATTATCTAGTCTTGGTTATTGCCTGGACTTTGATGTTTTTGTAGAATGTACTATCTGGACTTAGATGTTTCTTGTAGAATGTACTTTTATATTTTTGACTGTAGAATGTACTATATATATGTTATTTGTTGTATCATCATATGTTGTTATCATATGTTGTTATCAAGTATGATAGGATGATGCGGATCGTTCGGCAGGTCCCAACGTGGGGGACGAGATTCTACTCTGGTACTTCCTACTGGTACTGGTTCTGGATCCTCGATGTCGAAGACTCCAGTGTATCGACCAGCTATACCTCCGACTGCCACGACGTTATATGGCAGCACTCCTAGGACGAGTAGTTCCAGGCCTGACACCCCTTCCTCGTCTAGCGTTCCTCATGCTGATACAACGATGGAGACAGATGAGCAGATATAGGAGGCTGAGCAGACGCCGGATCACTATCAACGAGATCCTGCATGCGCACCTCCGGAGGAGACGAGGACGGATATCTGGGCCGACGGTACAAAGTAAGTGTTTTGGTTTATCATACATATTGTTTATTTCCTTATTCATAATAAATTTATTTTTTCATGAATATAATTATCTTTGTATAGACATCGTCCCTCGTTAGTACAGAGACACCTAGGCCATTTTCTGAGGTACAATTATGGTGGTCGTTGGATAAAATACTCTGATGCACCGGACGATAGAAAAAACTTCTGGTTTGCGCAGTTCAAGGTAAAAGTATATATGGTTATAATTGGAATTATCTTATTTATGTATATTATATAACTGACTAAATTGTTTCTTCTAGCAAACATATTTCTATCCACAGCACCGGGCCGAGTTAATCGAGGGAATGTTTTCTGCCGTCACCACCAAGCTGATCCGTGATGCTATTAATGACCAAAAGGCTCGTGATCGTGCCGGAAAGCCAATCCAAGGTTGGATCACCCCTGATCAGTGGACTGTGATGAAGGCTAGGCTCAACGCGCCTCGATACAATGAAAGGTCTGAGACGGCCAAGGCGGCTAGGCAGAAGGCATCAAAGTGGTACGGTGGGTCGATCCCGATGACGAAATATTTTCGTCGTTTGGTATGTTTTTTATTTTAGAAATAATATATATTTTTAACAGGTACTAAATAATATATTTTTAAATAAATATTACTAAATAATATATTTTTAACAGGTAAAGAGGGGTGATGACGCCAACATGGTGACCGTCTTCCTAGTCATCCATCGGAAGGGCAAAAAGCTTATTGACGAGAGGGCCGAGCAGACTTATGTAATTATTACAATACTTATAGTTAATTTTAATACTTTATGTTAATTTTAATATAACTTAGTAAATATGCAAATAAATATTCACGTAGTTAGTAATAATAAGTACATTAGACATTAGAAATTATAGTATCTATACTTTCTAGGTTGACTATCTTAAGCTTCACGATCGGGCGGCTGCTAGTGCACCTACAGTGGGAGAGGCCGCTACTTCCTCGCAGCCCGCTCCAGCTTCGTCGGAGGACGAGCTGTGGGTGACTTCCACTGGTGGCCTCTATAGGGGTACATATTACGGTACGGGATCCTATGACGCCCTAGTTGCGACATAGTCCTCTAGGGCCTCCGCTGCTAGTGTGCATGGCCCACAGCCCTCACAGGAGTCTGCCGGAGTCCAGGAGATGGTTGACCGTCAAATTCAGTCTCTCCATGACGAGATGCTGCGACGGATCCAGGAGCAGCCCCAGTCTCAGTCGCATACGGACGATGCCACGCTCCTCGCACGATTTGATACGCTCAAGCGCAGCATAATGGAGCTCATGGATATGGCTGAGAGGACAGAGCATGGCGTTACCGATTTTAGAGTATCGACACAGTGCAGCATGACGGAGCTGCAGGCATCACAGCTGTCCATGGGCCAGAGGCTGACGTTGATGCAGGATTCGATGGTTGATAGCAGTACGAGACTGTTATCTACCATGGATTCGTTCAACCAGCGACTAGCAGCGTTGGAGCAGATACGTCCTCCGAGTGCACCTTCATCATCACCGACTCCACCGACGTCACTTCCGTCTTCATCGTCACCGACTCCACCTTCATCGGTATCGATTTCATGGGAGCAGTTTGAGCTGTTCTTATCCCTGATGTGCGGCGGTGCCTCTCCTGCTCTAGATCCGCAATAGTCCTAGTTAGGACTATTTTTGATTGTTTGTGTAGAGTGTTTGTTTGTGTGTAGATCCATGATGTTGGTTTTGAATATTATGTATTTGATTGGTTGTGTAGACTTATCTGCGTGGATAATTATGTGTAGACATTGGATATTGGTTGTGTAGTCATTGGATATTGGTTGTGTGTAGACTTTAAGACTAATGTGCTATTTTTATTATATTTTATTTTATTATTCATTTCAACTGTACATGAATTTATCGGTGTTGAGTGTTCCATCGAAGGGGTCGGCGAACTCAAAAAATTCAACGGAGGGTTGCTCCGGGTATATTCAGATTAATTGTTCATTATTAAATTGCAGGGATACCACACTAGCAGAATATGTCATTATCTTTTCTATTTTTTATGGAGATTTAGAGACGTTTAGCGACGCTATGTAGCGACTAGTACGACTTCGCTAATCGTCGTAAAACGTCGCTAAATCTGCAGAATATCACCTATAAATAAGCAGTCGATAGACGTCGGTTGCCGTAGACACGTCCCTTGGCATTGGGCAACGTTCCTCGCCATTATATGGTACGGCTTAAAGAAAGACATAGCACTCTTCGTGTCATAATGCATGGCCTATCAGAGAGTGAAAGCTGAGCACCAGAGGCTGGGCGGGGACATGCAAAACCTCACCATTCTGGAATAGAAGTGGAAGCATATCATCATAGATTTTAGTGTTGCCTTCTCGAAGACGCCAAGGGGGAACGATGTTGTATGGATCATCTTCGATCGACTAAACAAGTCAGTGCACTTCATCGTCTTCAAAGTTACTTTGAGCATCGATCGTCTAGCACAGATTTATTTTAACGAGACATTGCATCTACATGGAGTTCCGTTATCCATCATTTCTGATCGGAATAGGTGATCCTTATTATGTTTCTAGAGTAGCCTTCAATCGGCTATGGGGACGAAGTTAAAATTTAATACAACTTATCATCCTCAAACCGATAGCCAAACAGAACAAGTGAATCATATTCTCGAAGATATGCTATGGCTCTGTATAATAGACGTAAAGCTAAGTTGTGACGTTCATCTACCGCTAGTAGAACTTGCATACAATAATAGCTACTAGTCAAGAAACAGTTGGTATCGTATAAAATATTGTACGGATGGAAGTGCAGATCACCCATTTGCTAGGATGAAGTCAGGGAGCGACAGATTCTTGGCCCGAAGCTAGTAAAAAAAACCTTACAAAAAGTCAGGCTGATACGGGATAGATTAAAGCTGGCTTAGAGTCGACAGAAGAGTCATGCCGATACCCATCAGCGACCTCTCGAGTTTATGGAGGGGCCCATGTGTTTCTGAAGGTAACGCCTATGTGCGGAGTCATCAGATTTGGAACAAAAGGCAAGCTGAGTACGAGATTTGTTAGTCTCTTAAAATACTCAAGCGAGTCGCCCCAATAGCTTATTAAATTATATTATCGTAAATACTGTCGGATGTGCATGATATCTCTCACATCACACAACTGCAAAAATTTGCGCATGATCCTACCTATGTGGTAGATTCTGTTCAGCTGAACCTGAAGGCAGACTTGTCGTACGTAAAGGAATCTATCCAAGTCTTGGAGCACAAAGATAAATTACATCAGAATCATGTGAACCCTCCCATTCGTTTGCTTTGGAAGAACCACTAGGTCGAGGAGTCTACCTGGGAACTTGAGTCTGAGATGAAGAAAAAGTTTTCTTTATTATTTTCTTAGTGGTAGGTTCCATTCTTAAGTTTCGATGACGAAACTTTTTCTTTGTTGATTATACTATAGTGTCTCATCCCAACATCGTGTCCCATTTCTAGTTCATGGGAAGCACAATTAAGAAACACAATCCGTATCGATTGATGAGGACAGATTAAATTAAGATACTTTCCTCGTTATGGATTGGTTTCTTCGTAATCAGGTCCCATATTCAACGGGTTGCATCTTGAGGAAGGAATCTGCGGGCAGGTTACGAGAGACCTCTCTATTGGTTGCTTTTTGATACCCTACTTGTCCCTTGCATTGGTTTTAATGAATATATTTTCGAAAATGTTTTTGATGGATTTTATTGCTTGTGTTCTTTGAATTTTGTACTTTCTATCGAATCTGAAGATAAAGGGTAGAGTATTGATCCTTTTCTTATGTGATTACAAGTGATCATGTATGTGATACATAGTATAGAAGACCTCTTCCTCTCACCCCATTCCATCAATATAGTGAGTGGCTTTACCTTTCTCAAATCGACCGTCATGCTCTCCAATCAAGCAAATGATACGAATAACATGAAAATGCTAGATATGGTTATGCAGACACGTTGTTTTACGCTTGTTTACTTAGAAACGCAAATCCTATCTCTGTACGCTTGTTTACTTATTATATATCTAGTATACAACAGTAAATCATATAAATGCTACATATTTACTTATGTTAGGCCTACTATAGAACTGTGCTACATAGAGATCGAATCGATAAATGAATCTTGCAATGATAATGCGAAACTTGCCATTGAATGCTAAAATTGATATGTAGAACACTAATAGTGTAATGTTCCTTATGGTCATTTCATATATCATGTTTGAGTAACTAGTTTTAGTCCAACATGATCATGGACAACTTCTGTACAAGGGCAATATTTCTTCAAACGGTATCCCGGAACCACGGGACATATTCGACTATGAGGAAACACGATATCTATGCTGGATGCTTACAATGAGTATTCAGGGACTTTCAATAGATCTCGCTACCGGCACTTAAAGGATCGTCGTATAAACTAAGTTATATGTCCAGGATGGCTTGTCATGCCAATGACATCCACTAAAACAAACTATTTTATTTAACGATATCAAACTAACAGGAAAGAACATCGTAAGCTTCATACTGCAGTGAAGACTCTATCGTGGGTAAGTTACAGCATACTTTGTTCTGTTGTGCCTACCAAATATTTTCATACAATTGACTAGGATGGCTAGAAAGATTACTAAATGTACTGCATGCTTCACATAACTTCTATAACAAATGATATCGTGGGATTTAATTAGTCATTGTCACGCCCAGAACCTGAATACAGGAGAGCGGGGGACAGACACAGCCAGCTACGTACAATGAAGTGAATCTCACATCGCAATACGGTCACGGCTGTCTAGATGCATGAGGGTTTTCTACAAGCCATCAGTCTCTTAAGGTCAATAACAAGCCTAGTGTCTCAATCTCCAACAACAAGTAGATATAACAAGATGGTAGATCATCAGACATACAAAGTAAGGCGTCCCATACATTACATATTCAGATGATCATGAAGCTAGTCATACAAAATACGAAGACTAGCAAGAGTTTAAGTCATACATGATCAACCCTAGGATTTGTCAATCATGCTACAGCCCGTAGGTAGACAGTAAATAAAGTTGCAAATGAGCTAACACTTGCTCGGCGGCTAAACGCCTCAAGGAATATTTTTACAAGGGAGTGGGAGAGCAAAATAAAACCCACTCGTTGCCGGGATTCCTTCCAGTGTTCACCATCTGGCAGGAAGGTTGGGAGATCCTCGGTAGCTGCTCCGAAATCTGGCCATACAAAACCAGCTGGGTCAGACCCCAGAAAGAGCAAGTGCCACAAAGGAGGCTTCACTTAAGAACTAAAACCAGCATGTCAGCACATAAATCATAGATGAAATAACATAAGACATGAGTTAAAGAAAACATGATGATAAATGATAAGATAACTAAAGGACTATTCCGGTAACCAAGTTACAACCCGTAAACCAAATAAGGACCGGGGTTGTAACCCTTCACCTGAACAGAACTTAGCCTCGAACCAATTATCGATAAAGTAAAGCATAAACAAGCATGTCCGGAGATATCCATATACCGGATCTGGGCAAGACTAGACAAGATAGGACTCCATCCATCATTCACGGCCAAGCAAAGAGTACGGCTTGATACTTAACTAACTAGGGTTATCACAAGCTTAGTTACTAGCAAGATGCAATGAGGTACGCCTACGGCCACAAGCCCTGCAGACTATCCAGGTTATCCAGACGCAAGGTTCAAGCTTAGAGTTATCATGCCTTGTAAGGTGACTTGGATGCAACACATGACAGTGTGCATAGTAATCGTTTCATGTAGTGTCCCACATAACAGTGAGCTGGAAATGTGCCCTACTCGTCGGCAGGCTACAAGTCCATCAAGGAAGGCGCCCAGATAATGGGATTGCTTGTAGCCGAAATACCTTTCTATATGCTCTACTTGATCAATCTAGTCATTAACCTAGTCAGATTCGGTATGAATCTCTGACCGTGGTAACCAGGGATATATGTCCTAGACATGATGCGAGACAAGACTGGTTGCTTACACAAGCACATTCAATACAATCACCCACGGTGTCAAGAATTCACTTAGCATGTCAAGTTAGCCGTCGCAACAGCGTATCAAGGTTATCGTGTCAAGATTACTTGCCAAGATTACTTGTCAAGGGTGCACCACGACGGGTCACCATCATGTCATGTTACTTATCAAGATTACTTATCAAGGCAATGGTGCATCACGACGGACCACCATCAAGAGTTATCATGTCAAATTACTTGTCAAGAGTGCACCACGGCGGATCACTAATCATGTAATTCCATCAGTAAGCCTTGTTCCGATTAACATTCATAAATACTGTCATGATTATATCAGGTTCATGTCAAGTTTACATCAAAGGCGTAAGGATATAAAATGGCTGCAAATTCATAAAAGGGGAATATAGGGACATAAGGCACCCAAGGGGGGAGCAAGGGGTAGCGTACGCTCAGGACATGCGTACGCAAGGGTCATGCGTACGCTCAAGACAGCGTACGCTCAAGCCAGGGCACGCTCAAGTCTGCGTACGCTCAGGCCAGGGCACGCTCAAGTCTGCGTACGCTCAGGCCAGGGCACGCTCAAGTCTGCGTACGCTCAGGCCAGGGCACGCTCAAGTCTGCGTACGCAAGAGACACGCTTCCAACAGGAAGCGTACCCAAGTCTGCGTACGCAAGAGACACGCTTCCAACAGGAAGCATACCCAAGTCTGCGTACGCAAGAGACACGCTTCCAACAGGAAGCGTACCCAAGTCTGCGTACGCTGCGCTAAAGAGCGTACGCAGCTCAGTGGCATAAGCTAAAAAGCTCGGCACACTGCTCACTGTCTTCTCCAAACCAGCAAGAACTCTATGGTTAAACCCAAAGCTTCAAAAGTTCATAACTTGGTCAAAACAAGTCCAAATCCAACTTTTCAAAGATCAAAATTGGGTAGAAGAAAATTTCTCACCACATGGAACCATCAAAACTTAAAAACAAAGAAGTTTGATAGATCAAAACTACCAAATCCAAAAATAACTAATTTCTAGATCTACAAGATTTAAAGCCTCAAAATGGAAAATAACAAGTTCTAATGTGTCTTAGAAACATAAGGAGAAGCTAATGGACCAATAAAATGGGCTCTCTTGTAGAAGCAAATTGCACTTGCCTATGGGTGTGGAGAGTTGGGTGGAGGAAGAAGAAGAAGAATTTAATGGAGGAAGTAATGAAGAGAGAGAGTGTTGGTAGAGTTTTTAATGAGGGTGGGATGGGGTGTATTGAGGGTGGAGCATAGGCTAAGGTGTTCTAATACACATTAAACCAAACCAAACCAACCCAAACCAATTAAAACCGAGCCAGGTCAAAACCCAAAATACGAGAATACCGAAATTCCACAAGTTGAGAAAAATAAAAACATGCCAAAAATCCAGATACGAGTATAAATACGAAATACAGGAAATATAGAAAATGAGGGTGACAACTCTACCCACCTTAAAAGAATTTCGTCCTCGGAATTTAATCAAGAGGCTAGAGGTGTAGAGCAAGCTATATCAATTGCAGACAATACAGAACTAGCAGTCAATCAAGCAATCATTCATGCAAGCAAGAAACTTAAGCATAAGGCATAAGAAGACATTATACCTTACGAGTCAAACAGGTCGAGATATCACGATCGGATATCATCCTCACGCTCCCATGTTGACTCACCCAAAGAGTGATGACCCCAAGCAACACGGACTAACTTGATAGTCTTGTTCTTGAGTATCTTCTCCCTCCGGTCCAATATGGATACGGGTCTCTCCTCATACGAAAGGTTGGTACCAACAACCAATTCCGAATGATCAAGTACATGACTCGGATCCGGGATATACCGTCGTAATTGTGATATATAAAAGACATCATGTACCTCACGTAACGATGACGGAAGAGCGAGACGATAGGATACATCACCTACTCGCTCTAGAATATCAAACGGCCCTATATACCTAGGACTGAGCTTTCCCCGTACGCCGAATCGAATGACGCCACGGGTAGGCGAGATCCTAAGGAATACGTGGTCGCCGACAAAAAATTCAAGGGGACGCCGATGAGAATCGGTCCAATGACGCTGGCTATCTTGGGCAACTCGAAGATGATCTCGGACTCGTCTGACCACCTCAATAGTCCGTGTCACCATCTCTGGTCCAAGTATTTGTCTCTCACCGATATCGTTCCAAGCTAAAGGAGATCTGCACTTCCTGCCGTACAAGGCCTCGAAAGGTGCCATCTGGATACTAGCCTGAAAACTGTTATTGTACGAGAACTCTACGAGATACAGGTGATCTTCCTACGAACCACCGAAGTCGAGTGTACATGACTGCAACATGTCTTTAAGAGTCCGGATCGTGCGTTCTGACTGACCATCTGTCTGCGGATGGTAGGCTGAACTGAACTTGAGACGAGTCCCCAAACTCTCTTGAAGACTCCGCCAAAAGTACAAGGTGAATCTTGAATCTCTGTCGGACACAATACTGACTGGCACTCCATGCAATCTGACTATCTGCCTGAGGTACATCTCTGCAAGCTGATCCGTCGACTGACCGATTCTGAAAGGAAGAAAATGAGCTACCTTCGTGAGACGATCAACTATAACCCAGATGGCATCCCTCCCAGCTGGGGATCTAGGTAATCCAGTTATAAAATCTATGGTAATGTGCTCCCATTTCCATTCCGGGATCGGTTAAGGTTGAAGAAGTCCAGCTGGTCTCTGATGTTCGGCCTTAACTTGTTGGCACACTAAACAACGAGAGACAAACCGAGCTATCTCCCTCTTCATGCCATTCCACCAAAAATGCTGCCGAATATCACGATACATCTTCGTACCGCCGGGGTGAATGTAATACTGAGAACTGTGGGCTTCTGCCATGATCTTCTGTCTGATATCACCACTGGGTACATAAAGACGCCTCCCATGTCGGAGTGTACCATCTTTATGAATGCATAACTCTGGTCTCTGTCCTGCCACACATTCTATCCGAAGCCGCTGAAGCTTAGAGTCCGTGGACTGAGCTAACTTGATCCTCTCAACTATGCTGGACTGAACCTGTATACTGGCCATCAATGCCACACTGGAAGGAAGAACAACTTCAATACCCATCTTCTGAAGATCTGCTAATAACTCTGGCTGCGCCGTTAGAAAATAAACTCTGGCTCTCCTGCTCAATGCATCTGCTACCACGTTGGCCTTCCCAGGATGATACTGCAAGCTGATGTCATAATCCACAAGTAGCTCTAGCCATCTTCTCTGACGCATATTAAGATCCTTCTGGATAAACACATACTTCAGACTCTTGTGGTCGGTGAAAATCTTCACCCGATCTTTATACAAATAATGTCTCCAAAGTTTTAATGCAAAAACTACGGCTGCTAACTCCAGGTCATGGGTTGGGTAATTCCTCTCATGGTCACGAAGTTGACGTGACGTATAAGCGACTACCTTACCATGCTGCATCAAGACACATCCTAATTCCTTGCCGGATGCGTCGCAATAAACTGAAAATCCTTCCATCCCGTCGGGAAGAGTGAGAATGGGGGCCGTCATCAATCTCTGCTTCAACTTCTCAAATGAACTCTGACACTCTGCTGTCCAAGCAAACTGCACATCCTTACGGGTCAACTGCGTCAGTGGCGCTGAAATCCGAGCAAAGTCTGACACAAAGCATCGGTAATAGCCGGCCAATCCGAGGAAACTCCGAACTTCTGAAACGGTGCTAGGTACTGGCCATGTCTCTATAGCCACTATCTTCTGGGGATCAACTTCCACTTCACCTCTGATGATGATATGACCCAAGTACGAGATACGATCCAACCAAAACTCATACTTACTGAACTTCGCGTACAACTGGTGCTCCATGAGAACCTGAAGAACTACACGAAGATGCTGCTCATGCTCTGCCTCGTTCTTGCTATAGACTAAGATGTCGTCTATGAACACTATCACGAACTGGTCCAAATAGGGCATGAAAATATGATTCATGAGGTCCATGAATACGACCGGCGCATCGGTCGCTCCAAATGGCATAACAAGGAACTCCCAATGTCTATACCTAGATCTGAATGTTGTCTTCGGGATGTCCTGCTCTCTGACTCTGATCTGATGGTACCCTGACCGCAAGTCAATTTTCGAGAATACTGCCGCTCCCCTGAGCTGATCAAATAAATCATCTATCATTGGTAAAGGATATCTGTTCTTAACGGTTACAGAGTTCAAGGTACGATAATCAACACATAATCTTGATGTACCATCCTTCTTCTTCACAAGAAGCATCGGAGCTCCCCAAGGTGATCCGCTAGCACGAATGAATCCCTTGGTTCTAAGTTCTTCAATCATCTTGTACAGGACCTCCAACTCTGATGGTTCCATCCTATAGACTCTCTCTGACACTGGTGCCGTCTCTGGAATCAAATCGATTATGAACTCTATCTGTCTCTCTGGGGGCATGCCTGGAAGCTCTTCGGGAAATACGTCAGAAAACTCTTCTACAACTCTGGGAAACTGAACTGCTGCTGCTACGGCCATCCGCAATGCTGGGGAATAAGGTTCTACTCCGCCTCGAGAAAATAAAAACTCCGGCTCACCGGGAACACTAAAAATAATCTTGCCGACTTGGCAATCTATACTAGCATACTGGTCCCTCAACCAATCCATTCCTAGGACCACATCATAATCGGCCATCGGAAACTCTATCAACCTAGCGGGAAACTCTCTGCCGCTGACTATGATTCGACACGAGGAAAATACCCTATCTACACCCACAAGTCCGTTACCAGTAAGTATATTGAGCCTTACTGATAATGACTCGGGCTCCAGTCCTATCCGTGTCGCGAATCGTGCAAACGTAAATGAATACGATACACCTGAATCAAATAATACTGATGCAGAAAAAGAGTTGACGAGAATGGTACCTGCCACCACCTCACCTGATGCCAACTCCTCCTCTACGGTCAAAGCCATCGCTTGACCGTGCCCTCTGGGTGCTGGTCCCCTCTGCTGGAAACCTCTCTGACAGTTCTGAACCTGAGCCTGGACCTGGGCATACTGCTGCGGTCGCTGCTGCTGGAATGCCTGAGCCTGAGGCGGCAATGGTCTCTGAGGCTGATACTGCTGCTGCTGCACTGGTGCTGGTCCCCTCACTGAGGGACTAGTCTGGGCCGATGAGGATGAACCGGCTCTTTGTGGACAGGACCCTATCATGTGATCCGGTGCCCCACAAGCCAAACACAGTCCTTGTGCTCGGCGACATTCTGACACTACATGCCCTGGCTTTCCACAATGAGTGCAGCCCATTATGGAAGACTGCCTCCACTTCTGCTGCTGAGGATACGTCGGAGTCGAATGCTGAACCGACGTAACTGATGCTGCCCTCCTCGGAGCCCCAATGGTCAAGGCCCTAGCTGCCGGGGCTGGGGTTGAAGACTGGATCATCTGACCATGGGACCGCTTCCGTCCTCCAGTGCTGTCTACAATTCTCTGCGAGGTATACTCATGCCTCTTAGCTGCCCGCAAAACAGTATCAAAGGTCTGATGCTCAAACTGCTCTACTGCTAGAATGATCTCTAGGTGGAGTCCCTGCTGGAACCGCTGCGCTCGATCAAACTCGGTTGCCACCAAAGTGGGAGCAAACCGACTCAGTCATGAAAACTCGGCCGTATATCCATCGACCGTCCTGCTCATCTGCCTGAGATTGGTGAACTTCGTCTGTAGGTCATGCCGAGCCACAACATCAAAGTACTTGATCTGAAACTTGTCACTGAATACCGCCCACGGAACAGGCATTGCCAAACCAACTGCTATCATCGCCCACCAGGTGTGGGCTAGGTCCAATAACTGTAGACGTACCACAGCTACCTTCTCTCCTTCTGGAGTCTTGGCTGTATCTAAGATAATCTCAATGTCCTGGAGCCACGCATCGGCTGCAATAGCGTCTTCACTCCCATCAAAGAAGGGAGGATTGAGGCGCTTGAAACTGCTAGCCGCACTGTTCCCTTGATAACCAACACGGCCCATGACATCCAGTACTGCCTGGTGCAGGGCATCGCCCCGACGATCTTGAGATGCAAGCAATGTCCTGATGAGATGTAAGCCCCCTGAATTTCTGAAATTTTTTTCGAATTTCCTAAATGATTTATTCTCGATAATTAATTTTGATTTAATTAGTTATTATCATTTAATGCTCTTTACCGTGACTTGGAATTCTAGAGCATCAGGGATGCTAGTCTCTGGAAACTTTCTTCTTGAAGTTTGAAGTAGACGAGATTACCTTCACGTCGATATATCATGTCCCATCCAAACTCATTCCCTTGTGCTCCTTTTGTATCGCGCAAGTTCGGGTCAATTTAGACTATTTAAATTATTAATTGATTTCCCACTCTTTTTCTTGATCCCCATAAGCACGTTACCGTGGCTTTTAATTTATGAGCACCAGACTAGCCTTTTTCTTGAAACCAACTTGTCATGCCTGATCTACTCGAGACGCTCTTCATCTATGACCATTGTGTCCCACTCAGACACTCCATTTTGTGCTCCATTTCCTTCGCACAACTTCCGGTTCAATTTAGGCCAATTAATTATCTGCCGTAAAATCTGATTTAATTTCCCATTTAATTTTCGGGCCCGACATCAATCCAATCTAGTCGACCCCAAATATGGACATGACCCACACGAAGCCTACTATCCGCCCACCACTTGTGTCCCATTTATTTGAGCCCCCGCATGCTACTTATTTATCCGTGATCATAAATACCTATTTTTTTATTTAATTATTACACCTAGTCCATTTTGGCCCAGCCCGGCTCTACTGAACCCAACCCCAGCTCCATGTTGCCCTCCATCGTGATTGTCCATACCCCACTGATATTTTTTCCTCTACCCTAAATATCTCTTTTTATGTAAATATCTAATTCCCTCATTGTATATATATACACATATATATACATAATATATATATATATATATATATATATATATATATATATATATATATATATATATATATATATATATATATATATATATATATATTACACTCATTCTCTCTCTACCTACACTCCACACCCCATCACCAGCACATTAACTCCTCCCTTCCCCCCCATGTGGGCCGACTACATCTCCCCCCCTATTTCTCTAAATATCTCTTTCTCTCTTACTCTTTATATAAATATATGTACACCCACATATATTATATATACATATATATTTCTCTCTCTCCTCCCCTCTCATTTAATACACACAACATACACACCTCACCCCATCACAGTACACCCCCCTTCTCTTGGACGGACACCCCACTCTCTCTCTCTCTTTATTCTCACACTCTCTCTCTCTTTCTATATTATCTACACACACACACACTTATATTTCTCTCTCTCTCTTTCTTCAATAACACTCACACTCCACCCTCACCATCACCACCATGCCGACAGCCCCTTGGCCGAGCCCCCCCCCCCATGGCCAAGCTCCCCAAGCTCCTTCCTCCTCCTCTCGACTTCACCATCATCTCCTCTTCTTCTCTTTCTTCATGTTCTTCTTCTTCTTTTTCATTTTTTAACACACCACCACCTCCATCATCCACCATCACCATTAATCATTATCACCACCACTCTAACCACACCGCCACCACCTCCACCCTCTCCAGCCCCGCGCCGCCGCCGCAGCGCCGCGTCGCCGCCACACTGGCAGCGTGCGTAGGTGCAGCAGCAGCAGCAAGCAGCAGTTCAGTAGCAGCAGCGGCTGCTGTCACCGCAGGTGGCCGCGCGCCACCGCGTGGCCGGCTACCCCGAGGCCCCCGAGGCCGGGCGCACCCCCGGGCGACCTCCCCCGGGCCAGCACCTTCGTCCCCGACGCGCACGATAGGCGATTCGTGCGTTTACGTCGAAATCCCGTCGACGCGCGCGTGGGAACGGAACACAGAATTCGCGTTCGGGACGGCGACTTCGCGCGTGTTTTTCGGAAGATCCGACTGTTGGATCGGCGAACTTTTTGCTCCGTCGCAATCTCGGTATATCCCTTTTCGCCTCTGTCAAATTTCGCCCGTTAATTTCATCGTTTGATACATCAAAACTGGCCACCAAGTTGACGTTTTAATTTGAACTATTTTTGTACAGTTTCGTGACGCCAACTTCGCGGGTTCGTATCTTCGTCCTCGCAGCTCCGTTTTGTGCGCTACCAGTTCCGGTGCACAGCTGGTATAACCCTCTTCCTGCCTCCTTTAGATTTCATTTCAGTTTGAGCTTGTTAGGTCGGTCGAATTCGACGCCAAAGTTGGTCGTTCGAATTCTTAATGTTGCACTTGTAAAATTCTATTTTTGAACCCAGGACTCCGGATTCAATTTCTGACACCACCAGTAGACTCGTGGCGTCGTTCTGGCATGTTTTCATATAAAGTTTGCTTGATTTGGAGAACGTGGGCCCTGTCACGCATTTCGGTGCAAAGCGGGTCCCACTTTCTGAGTCAACGGAACTTTTTGACGCCGGCTCATCGGAATCCAATTCCGGATATACCGTTGAGTTCGTATCGTCATTCTGGACTCGTTGACATATAATTTGCTGAGTTTTGAGGACATTGGCTCCGACACGCTTTTCCGTGCAAATCGGTTTTCAATGTCCGGGTCAACGGACCAATTTGAGATCGGGTCAACGGAATCCAATTCTGGATATACCGTTGGGTTCGTATCGTCATTCTGGATTCGTAGACATATAATTTGTTAACTTTTGTGCACTTATATTTTGGCACGTTTTTCGGTGCAAAATGTGTCCAACGGCGGACATCATTTTGGCCCAAAATTACCGTTTTGTCCTGTGTCCAAATTGGACTTTTGGACAGGCTATCCTAGCTGATTTGACCATTCTGGACACGTTGGTGATGTTAGTTTCATCATCCGACAACATCTGTATATTTCTTCCCTTTTTGTGTCACCCTATTATTATAATATTTTCTCCTTTTGGTTGTTTTAGAGACCCGTCGATTTCAGTGATTTCTAAATCACTGAAATTCATAAGTTGATCTTGTAGAGGTTTATAGAGACTAGCTTGACCATGGTTAACTACTTTGACTAGACGTCGAAGTAGAGTCAACAGTTGACCTAGGTTTGATCAGACTTGACCAGCGTTGACTTTTTGACCAAAGTCAACTGTAGGTCGACCATTGACCTATTTGACCTAGATTAGACTTAGAGTTGACCGAAGTTGACCAGTTGACCAGTTGACCAAAGTCAACTGTACGTCAACCTTGACCCAGTTTGTCTTAGTTTGACTTAGTTTGACCTAGACGTTAGTATGTCTTTTGACCCTGATCAGCTCTTGTATTATTTCATCTTTAGGTCTGTGGCTTTACTCCGAACCCTGATTCATATTGATAGCAGGATCCCAGGCGAGTACATTCTCTGATAACTTATTCCCAATTTATGATAACTGTTATGATTCATGTACTTAGTGTTGATATGCTTATTCCTGACATATGGTTCTCACGGATTGGTATTCTTGGATCCCGACAAGAGATGTTTCTCCTTCTTAGGTTGGGATGTATTGTGCAAGCACCCTTGTAGCTCTTACTCGATATATGGTCACTGATTCTAGAGAAGGTTCGCGACCTTCTCATTAGAATCCCGTGCAGTGATGTGTCCTGTTTGGATCCATTCTACCAGTTGGGGTAGGGGTAGTAGCGTATGCCTGTGATCATATCCATCCCGATTCCCGAACAGTGTGAGTCATATACCGCACATATGACTTGCCAGGCCAATTTTTGACAGTTTCCCAAGCCGATCACAAGTTGAAACTGCTACTCACACACATTGGATATATATAGCTTACCTTGATTCGTGTACATGCCATGATCCCGTTCTATTTTCTTGTTCTAGCTCTAGCTTTACAGCTTACCATGCCATGATACATACATGTACACTCCATGATTCATTGTATATGCTCTATTTACAGTCTTATAGCTTTTATTCTATCTTGAGATCTGTTATGAGATATATGTACTCGTTCCATCCTGACCGGATATGTTGACAAATTTTAGGAGTAGTTGTGCCCTCATTATTGGACTTCATGATGTTGCTAGCTGAGGTGGATCTCACTATTATTCTATGTGAGTTGCCTGGTAGTTATCCTTAGTTAGTCTTGTTGTTCTTTCTTTATCTTTCATGCCTTATGATTATTATAGATTCTAGTTGTTCTAGTGATATTGTTATTATTTCTTGTCTTATCTTCCTTAGTTTTCGGGATGTGACATGAGTACACTTCTAGTTATGGATTCTTAGATGTTGTAGTTAGTATAGTATACTTGACAGCGTTCTACCGCCGATACCGCGGCGTAGGCTGGGCGTGGCCCACGTATTCGTACCCGTATATCCGGGTGCGGGTCGTGACACGTTTTTAGTGGTGGCCCATGCAGGTCAGTCTTTGCAATTAATGCGAAGTCGTGGTAGTACTTGAGCTTTTCTGTACTACTGCGAGCCTGCCCTAGGATTAAGGTTGAGTCATGGAATATTTTAGGAATTTGGTACTCAGTCACATATTAGGAACTCTTGGTAGATTCCAGGGATGACCCCTGGGAATCTTATTTCGAACTTTTCGAAACTTTTCCCATTTGTTCTGTCCGTCCTGATTTCTGAAACATCTGTCCGTTATCTACTCTATTCTTTCTTGGAATAAGTTTGTGGACCCCAGAGGGGAGGTATAAGTTGGACTTATATATCATCTAGGTTGGGGAGAGAATATGATTTATAAACCTCGTATTACGGTCGAGGTTTGTTTTAGATTATATTCCACCATTTTCTATCTTGACCTAGGTTGTACCCTCGGGACTTTTCCTGAAATTTTTCTCTGAACCCTATCTCGAAAATTGTTTCCGTTGTTTCTATTAACTTACCCTTGACTTGTTGTTGAATTTTAAATCTTAAATATTCATTGTTGACCTTTAATTTTGTTTTGGATAATTCTTTTAAGAATTGAGTTAAGATATCCTGATGAACATATTTTGGACAAGGACGATGAGAACGGTAAGTGTCTACTTTATTTATGGAGTTTAGAATTTATTGTAGTCATATTAGCTAGCGAGACATGGACATAGAGCCTGATTTTGGATATACTATCCTAGTTATGTCATTTAGGTTCTCTTGCAACCATACCGGGTGGCGTGGTAAGGAATCTAGGTGACGTGATTATAGGGTGTATACCATAGTTATGGACTTTATTGTTTATTACCGCTATGCTTACTGGCGTGGCGAGAATTCTGGCAACATGATTTGGGATAGACGTGTATGGTTATCAGATCGTATCTTAAATTGATTCACTTGTTTTAACCTATTGGACAAGAGCAGTTCCTACTATTACTTCTGTTTTCCATTCTTCTCTTCCTCATCGCATGATGATTTCCTCATCTTACCCTTACTTCCTCCGTCTTGATCAATTATGTCTTAATTCCACCAATTACCTATCTCGTATCTACTTCTGTCAGCCATACTTTGAAAACCTTGAAAATTTTAAAATTTTCACATCTTTTATCTTGGGAGAGATCGAGGAAGTATCGTAATCATCCGTCTCGGAGTAGACATTGTTGGTAGTAGTCGAAGCAGAGCGAGATGATTACCCGGCTTCCTCCTATGATCCCATATTCTGGTTTCTATGATAACAGAAGCAATTCAATTCTACATCCTTGATTTGTTTATTATATTTTGATATCGTGAGATTGATCCTCTCTGCTTAACCAATCAATTTTGGTCGTCTTGTTTATCGTGCCAAAGAGTCTTGGTTGCTGTCTAGACTCAAGATGACTTCAAATTCTATTGTAATATGATTTCCTTCTTAGGTGCTCGTGTCCAGACTTTGTTGATTTTGTTCTCCATCTTGTCCAAATTCTGATTTACTCAAAACTTGAACAATTTCAATCGTGCTGAGACTAAATTATTTATTTTCATCGTGATTGGACAATGCTATCATCACTCGTGCTTTAAACTTTCGATTCAATTCTGGCAAATGACTAAATTCTATTCCAATCACGATTAGGCTTCAGACTATCCTTGATTTTGCCGGAGTCTCATTTTCTGAATCGTGTCCCAATGATTTAACTTATCTATAATCGTGCCTATATGATTCTGTTCATATTTTGATTCTATCGTGCGAAAAATTTTCATCGTGCCTGAATAATTGTGAATTGAATATCTTAATCGTGCAAACTTGTCATTATATGATCGTGCCTAAGTTTTTGTCTAAAGCTTTCTATCTTGTTTTACCCCTACTACAACCTTAATTTCGGGGACGAAATTTTTATAAGGTGGGTAGGATGTAAGCCCCATGAATTTCTGAATTTTTTTTCGAATTTCCTAAATGATTTATTCTCGATAATTAATTTTGATTTAATTAGTTATTATCATTTAATGCTCTTTACCGTGACTTGGAATTCTAGAGCATCAGGGATGCTAGTCTCTGGAAACTTTCTTCTTGAAGTTTGAAGTAGACGAGATTACCTTCACGTCGATATATCATGTCCCATCCAAACTCGTTCCCTTGTGCTCCTTTTGTATCGCGCAAGTTCGGGTCAATTTAGACCATTTAAATTATTAATTGATTTCCCACTCTTTTTCTTGATCCCCATAAGCACGTTACCGTGGCTTTTAATTTAGGAGCACCAGACTAGCCTTTTTCTTGAAACCAACTTGTCATGCCTGATCTACTCGAGACGCTCTTCACCCATGACCATTGTGTCCCACTCAGACACTCCATTTTGTGCTCCATTTCCTTCGTACAACTTCCGGTTCAATTTAGGCCAATTAATTATCTGCCGTAAAATCTGATTTAATTTCCCATTTAATTTCCGGGCCCGACATCAATCCAATCTAGTCGACCCCAAATATGGACATGACCCATACGAAGCCTACTATCCGCCCACCACTTGTGTCCCATTTATTTGAGCTCCCGCATGCTACTTATTTATCCGTGATCATAAATACCTATTTTTTTATTTAATTATTGCACCTAGTCCATTTTGGCCCAGCCCGGCTCCACTGAACCCAACCCCAGCTCCATGTTGCCCTCCATCGTGATTGTCCATACCCCACTGATATTTTTTCCTCTACCCTAAATATCTCTTTTTATGTAAATATCTAATTCCCTCATTGTATATATATACACATATATATACATAATATATATATATATATATATATATATATATATATATATATATATATATATATATATATTTTTTTTTTTTTTTTCTTTTATATATATATATATATATATATATATATATATATATATATATATATATATTACACTCATTCTCTCTCTACCTACACTCCACACCCCATCACCAGCACATTAACTCCTCCCTCCCCCCCCCATGTGGACCGACTACACCTCCCCCCCTATTCCTCTAAATATCTCTTTCTCTCTTACTCTTTATATAAATATATGTACACCCATATATATTATATATGCATATATATTTCTCTCTCTCCTCCCCTCTCATTTAATACACACAACATACACACCTCACCCCATCACAGTACACCCCCCTTCTCTTGGACGGACACCCCACTCTCTCTCTCTCTCTCTCTTTATTCTCACACTCTCTCTCTCTCTTTCTATATTATCTACACACACACACTTATATTTCTCTCTCTCTCTCTTTCTTCAATAACACTCACACTCCACCCTCACCATCACCACCATGCCGACAGCCCCTTGGCCGAGCCACCCCCCCCCCCCATGGCCAAGCTCCCCAAGCTCCTTCCTCCTCCTCTCGACTTAACCATCATCTCCTCTTCTTCTCTTTCTTCATGTTCTTCTTCTTCTTCTTCATTTTTTAACACACCACCACCTCCATCATCCACCATCACCATTAATCATCATCACCACCACTCTAACCACACCGCCACCACCTCCTCCCTCTCCAGCCCCGTGCCGCCGCCGCACTGGCAGCGTGCGTAGGTGCAGCAGCAGCAAGCAGCAGTTCAGTAGCAGCAGCGGCTGCTGTCGCCGCAGGTGGCCACGCGCCACCGCGTGGCCGGCCACCCCGAGGCCCCCGAGGCCGGGCGCACCCCCGGGCGACCTCCCCCGGGCCAGCGCCTTCGTCCCCGACGCGCACGATAGGCGATTCGTGCGTTTACGTCGAAATCCCGTCGACGCGCGCGCGGGAACGGAACACAGAATTCGCGTTCGGGACGGCAACTTCGCACGTGTTTTTCGGGAGATCCGACCATTGGATCGGCGAACTTTTTGCTCCATCGCAATCTCGGTATATCCCTCTTCGCCTCTGTCAAATTTTGCCCGTTAATTTCATCGTTTGATACATCAAAACTGGCCACCAAGTTGACGTTTTAATTTGAACTATTTTTGCACAGTTTCGTGACGCCAACTTCGCGGGTTCGTATCTTCGTCCTCGCAGCTCCGTTTTGTGTGCTACCAGTTCCGGTGCACAGCTGGTATAACCCTCTTCCTGCCCCCTTTAGATTTCATTTCAGTTTGAGCTTGTTAGGTCGGTCGAATTCGACGCCAAAGTTGGCCGTTCGAATTCTTAATGTTGCACTTGTAAAATTCCATTTTTGAACCCAGGACTTCGGATTCAATTTCTGACACCACCAGTAGACTCGTGACGTCGTTCTGGCATATTTTCATATAAAGTTTGCTTGATTTGGAGAACGTAGGCCCTGGCACGCATTTCGGTGCAAAGCGGGTCCCACTTTCTGAGTCAACGGGACTTTTTGACGCCGGCTCATCGGAATCCAATTCCGGATATACCGTTGAGTTCGTATCGTCATTCTGGACTCGTTGACATATAATTTGCTGAGTTTTGAGGACATTGGCTCCGACACGCTTTTCCGTGCAAATCGGTTTCCAATGTCCGGGTCAACGGACCAATTTGAGATCGGGTCAACGGAATCCAATTCTGGATATACCGTTGGGTTCGTATCGTCATTCTGAATTCGTGGACATATAATTTGTTAGCTTTTGTGCACTTATATTTCGGCACATTTTTTGGTGCAAAGTATGTCCAACGGCGGACATCATTTTGGCCCAAAATTACCATTTTGCCCTGTGTCCAAATTGGACTTTTGGACAGGCTATCCTAGCTGATTTGACCATTCTGGACACGTTGGTGATATTAGTTTCATCATCCGACAACATCTGTATATTTCTTCCCTTTTTGTGTCACCCTATTATTATAATATTTTCTCCTTTTGGTTGTTTTAGAGACCCGTCGATTTCAGTGATTTCTAAATCACTGAAATTCATAAGTTGATCTTGTAGAGGTTTATAGAGACTAGCTTGACCATGGTTGACTACTTTGACTAGACGTCGAAGTAGAGTCAACAGTTGACCTAGGTTTGATCAGACTTGACCAGCGTTGACTTTTTGACCAAAGTCAACTGTAGGTCGACCATTGACCTATTTGACCTAGATTAGACTTAGAGTTGACCGAAGTTGACCAGTTGACCAGTTGACCAAAGTCAACTGTACGTCAACCTTGACCCAGTTTGTCTTAGTTTGACTTAGTTTGACCTAGACGTTAGTATGTCTTTTGACCCTGATCAGCTCTTGTATTATTTCATCTTTAGGTCTGTGGCTTTACTCCGAACCCTGATTCATATTGACAGCAGGACCCCAGGCGAGTACATTCTCTGATAACTTATTCCCAATTTATGATAACTGTTATGATTCATGTACTTAGTGTTGATATGCTTATTCCTGACACATGGTTCTCACGGATTGATATTCTTGGATCCCGACAAGAGATGTTTCTCCTTCTTAGGTTGGGATGTATTGTGCAAGCACCCTTGTAGCTCTTGCTCGATATATGGTCACTGATTCTAGAGAAGGTTCGCGACCTTCTCATTAGAATCCCGTGCAGTGACGTGTCCTGTTTGGATCCATTCTACCAGTTGGGGTAGGGGGAGTAGTAGCGTATGCCTGTGATCATATCCATCCCGATTCCCGAACAGTGTGAGTCATATACCGCACATATGACTTGCCAGGCCGATTTTTGACAGTTTTCTAAGCCGATCACAAGTTGAAACTGCTACTCACACACATTGGATATATATAGCTTACCTTGATTCGTGTACATGCCATGATCCCGTTCTATTTTCTTGTTCTAGCTCTAGCTTTACAGCTTACCATGCCATGATACATACATGTACACTCCATGATTCATTGTATATGCTCTATTTACAGTCTTATAGCTTTTATTCTATCTTGAGATCTGTTATGAGATATATGTACTCGTTCCATCCTGACCGGATATGTTGACAAATTTTAGGAGTAGTTGTGCCCTCATTATTGGACTTCATGATGTTGCTAGCTGAGGTGGATCTCACTATTATTCTATGTGAGTTGCCTGGTAGTTATCCTTAGTTAGTCTTGTTGTTCTTTCTTTATCTTTCATGCCTTATGATTATTATAGATTCTAGTTGTTCTAGTGATATTGTTATTATTTCTTGTCTTATCTTCCTTAGTTTTCGGGATGTGACATGAGTACACTTCTAGTTATGGATTCTTAGATGTTGTAGTTAGTATAGTATACTTGACAGCGTTCTACCGCCGATACCGCGGCGTAGGCTGGGCGTGGCCCACGTATTCGTACCCGTATATCCGGGTGCGGGTCGTGACATGAGACCCACCAAGGTGCCATCGTCAGGCTCTGCAGACTGGACTGGCTGAACTGGGGGCTCGGGGTCCCCAGAATGCATGACTCAGGAGGCCACTCCAGAGTGCTGGGCTTGGTCTCCAGGTTGCTGCTAGTCCACTGGAGGTGCTCCGCCTTGCTGATCGGTAGGACCATGAACAATGCCGCTGAAGGAAACGACATAGGGAATAATAAGAAAGGACCATGATAAATCGAGGATATAAACATGTTATCAGGTAAAGGATTCTGAAAGATCAGAAGGCACGAGTAGAGATCAAAGGCGAGTACTGATTGAGACATCTATCCGGTAAAACCCTCACACATCTTGATCTACAAGACCTTCATGGGCCACCACTTAAACCGTGTCACGCCCTAGAACCTGAATACAGGAGAGCGGGGGACAGACACAGCCAGCTACGTACATTGAAGTGAATCTCACCTCGCAATACGGTCACGGCTGTCTAGATGCATGAGGGTTTTTTACAAGCCATCAGTCTCTTAAGGTCAATAACAAGCCTAGTGTCTCAATCTCAAGCAACAAGTAGATATAACAAGATGGTAGAGCATCAGACATACAAAGTAAGGCGTCCCATACATTACATATTCAGATGATCATGACGCTAGTCATACAAAATACGAAGACTAGCAAGAGTTTAAGTCATACATGATCAACCCTAGGATTTGTCAATCATGCTACAGCCCGTAGGCAGACAGTAAATAAAGTTGCAAACGAGCTAACACTTGCTCGGCGGCTAAACGCCTCAAGGAATATTTTTACAAGGGAGTGGGAGAGCAAAATAAAACCCACTCGTTGCCGGGATTCCTTCAAGTGTTCACCATCTAGCAGGAAGGTTGGGAGATCCTCGGTAGTTGCTCCAAAATCTGGCCATACAAAACCAGCTGGGTCAGACCCCAGAAAGAGCAAGTGCCACAAAAGAGGCTTCACTTAAGAACTAAAACCAGCATGTCAGCACATAAATCATAGATGAAATAACATAAGACATGAGTTAAAGAAAACATGATGATAAACGATAAGATAACTAAAGGACTATTCCGGTAACCAAGTTACAACCCGTAAACCAAACAAGGACCGGGGTTGTAACCCTTCACCTGAACAGAACTTAGCCTCGAACCAATTATCGATAAAGTAAAGCATAAACAAGCATGTCCGGAGATATCCATATTCCGGATCTGGGCAAGACTAGACAAGATAGGACTCCATCCATCATTCACGGCCAAGCAAAGAGTACGGCTTGATACTTAACTAACTAGGGTTATCACAAGCTTAGTTACTAGCAAGATGCAATGAGGTACGCCTACGGCCACAAGCCCTGCAGACTATCCAGGTTATCCAGACGCAAGGTTCAAGCTTAGAGTTATCATGCCTTGTAAGGTGACTTGGATGCAACACATGACAGTGTGCATAGTAATCGTTTCATGTAGTGCCCCACATAACAGTGAGCTGAAAATGTGCCCTACTCGTCGGCAGGCTACAAGTCCATCAAGGAAGGCGTCCAGATAACGGGATTGCTTGTAGCCGGAATACCTCTCTATATGCTCTACTTGATCAATCTAGTCATTAACTTAGTCAGATTCGGTATGAATCCCTGACCGTGGTAACCAGGGATACATGTCCTAGACATGATACGAGACAAGACTGGTTGCTTACACAAGCACATTCAATACAATCACCCACGGTGTCAAGAATTCACTTAGCATGTCAAGTTAGCCGTCGCAACAGCGTATCAAGGTTATCGTGTCTAGATTACTTGCCAAGATTACTTGTCAAGGGTGCACCACGACGGGTCACCATCATGTCATGTTACTTATCAAGATTACTTATCAAGGTAAGGGTGCGTCACGACGGACCACCATCAAGAGTTATCATGTCAAATTACTTGTCAAGAGTACACCACGGCGGGTCACTAATCATGCAATTCCATCAGTAAGCCTTGTTTCGATTAACAATCATAAATACTATCATGATCATATCAGGTTCATGTCATGTTTACATCAAAGGCGTAAGGATATAAAATGGCTGCAAATTCATAAAAGGGGAATATGGGGACATAAGGCACCCAAGGGGGGGAGCAAGGGGTAGCGTACGCTCAGGACATGCGTACGCAAGGGTCATGCGTACGCTCAGGACATGCGTACGCAAGGGTCATGCGTACGCTCAAGACAGCGTACGCTCAAGCCAGGGCACGCTCAAGTCTGCGTACGCTCAGGCCAAGGCACGCTCAAGTCTGCGTACGCTCAGGCCAGGGCACGCTCAAGTCTGCATACGCTCAGGCCAGGGCACGCTCAAGTGTGCGTACGCTCAGGCCAGGGCACGCTCAAGTCTGCGTACGCAAGAGACACGCTTCCAACAGGAAGCGTACCCAAGTCTGCGTACGCAAGAGACACGCTTCCAACAGGAAGCGTACCCAAGTCTGCGTACACTGCGCTAAAGAGCGCGTGCAGCTCAGTGGCGTAAGCTAAAAAGCTCGGCACACTGCTCACTGTCTTCTCCAAACCAGCAAAAACTCTTTGGTTAAACCCAAAGCTTCAAAAGTTCATAACTTGGTCAAAACAAGTCCAAATCCAACTTTTCAAAGGTCAAAATTGGGTAGAAGAAAATTTCCCACCACATGGAACCATCAAAACTTGAAAACAAAGAAGTTTGATAGATCAAAACCACCAAATCCGAAAATAACTAATTTCTAGATCTACAAGATTTAAAGCCTCAAAATGGAAAATGACAAGTTTTAATGTGTCTTAGAAACATGAGGAGAAGCTAATGGAACAATAAAATGGGCTCTATTGTAGAAGCAAGTTGCACTTGCCTATGGGTGTGGAGAGTTGGGTGGAGGAAGAAGAAGAAGAATTTAATGGAGGAAGTAATGAAGAGAGAGAGTGTTGGTAGAGTTTTTAATGAGGGTGGGATGTGGTGTGTTGAGGGTGGAGCATAGGCTAAGGTGTTCCAATACACATTAAACCAAACCAAACCAACCCAAACCAATTAAAATTGAGCCATGTCAAAACCTAAAATATGAGAATACCGAAATTCCACAAGTTGAGAAAAATAAAAACATGCAAAAAATCCAGATACGAGTATAAATACGAAATACGAGAAATACAGAAAATGAGGGTGACAACTCTACCCACCTTAAAAGAATTCCGTCCTCAAAATTTAATCAAGATGCTAGAGATGTCGAGCAAGCTATATCAATTGCAGACAATACAAAACTAGCAGTCAATCAAGCAATCATTCATGCAAGCAAGGAACTTAAGCATAAGGCATAAGAAGACATTATACCTTACGAGTCAAACAGGTCGGGATATCGCGATCGGATATCATCCTCACGCTCCCATGTTGACTCATCCAAAGAGTGATGACCCCGAGCAACACGGACTAACTTGATAGTCTTGTTCTTGAGTATCTTCTCCCTCCGGTCCAATATGGATACGGGTCTCTCCTCATACGAAAGGTTGGTACCAACAACCAATTTCGAATGATCAAGGACATGACTCGGATCCGAGATATATCGTCATAATTGGGATATATGAAAGACATCATGTACCTCACGTAACGACGGCGGAAGAGCGAGACGATAGGATACATCACCTACTCGCTCTAGAATATCAAACGGCCCTATATACCTAGGACTGAGCTTTCCCCATACGCCGAATCGAATGACGCCACGGGTAGGCGAGATCCTAAGGAATACGTGGTCGCCGACAGAAAATTCAAGAGGACGTCGATGAGAATCGGCCCAATGACGTTGGCGATCTTGGGTAACTCGAAGATGATCTCAGACTCGTCTAACCACCTCAATAGTCCGCGTCACCATCTCTGGTCCAAGCATTTGCCTCTCACCGATATCGTCCCAAGCTAAAGGAGATCTGTACTTCCTGCCGTACAAGGCCTCGAAAGGTGTCATCTGGATACTAGCCTGAAAACTGTTATTGTACGAGAACTCTACGAGATGCAGGTGATCTTCCCACGAACCACCGAAGTCGAGTGTACATGACCGCAGCATGTCTTCAAGAGTCTGGATCGTGCGTTCTGACTGACCATCTGTCTACGGATGGTAGGCTGAACTGAACTTGAGACGAGTCCCCAAACTCTCTTGAAGACTCCGCCAAAAGTGCGAGGTGAATCTTGAATCTCTGTCGGACACAATACTGACTGGCACTCCACGCAATCTGACTATCTGCCTGAGGTACATCTCTGCAAGCTGATCCGTCGACTGACCGATTCTGAAAGGAAGAAAATGAGCTACCTTCGTGAGACGATCAACTATAACCCAGATGGCATCCCTTCCAGTTGGGGATCTAGGTAATCCAGTTATAAAATCCATGGTAATGTGCTCCCATTTCCATTTCGGGATCGATAAAGGTTGAAGAAATCCAGCTGGTCTCTGATGTTCGGCCTTAACTTGTTGGCACACTAAACAACGAGAGACAATCCGGGCTATCTCCCTCTTCATGCCATTCCACCAAAAATGCTGCCGAATATCACGATACATCTTCGTACCGCCGGGGTGAATGGAATACTGAGAACTGTGGGCTTCTGCCATGATCTCCTGTCTGATATCACCACTGGGTACACAAAGACGCCTCCCATGTCAGAGTGTACCATCTTCATGAATGCATAACTCTGGTCTCTATCCTGCCACATATTCTGTCCGAAGCCGCTGAAGCTTAGAGTCCGTGGACTGAGCTAACTTGATCCTCTCAACTATGCTGGACTGAACCTGCATACTGGCCATCAATGCCACACTGGAAGGAAGAACAACTTCAATACCCATCTTCTGAAGATCTGCTAACAACTCTGCTGCGCCGTTA
Organism: Iris pallida; assembly: GCA_029216955.1. Taxonomy (NCBI): domain Eukaryota; kingdom Viridiplantae; phylum Streptophyta; class Magnoliopsida; order Asparagales; family Iridaceae; genus Iris; species Iris pallida. The sequence goes on from JANAVB010003200.1 coordinate 24,681,235, forward strand.
GAAAATAAACTTTGGCTCTCCTGCTCAATGCATCTGCTACCATATTGGCCTTCCCAGGATGATACTGCAAACTGATGTCATAATCCACAAGTAGCTCTAGCCATCTCCTCTGACGCATATTAAGATCCTTGTGGGTAAACACATACTTCAGACTCTTGTGGTCGGTAAAAATCTCCACCCGATCTCCATACAAATAATGTCTCCAAAGTTTTAATGCAAAAACTACGGCTGCTAACTCCAGGTCATGGGTTGGGTAATTCCTCTCATGGTCACGAAGTTGACGTGACGCATAAGCGACTACCTTACCATGCTGCATCAAGACACATCCTAATCCCTTGCTGGATGCGTCGCAATAAACTGAAAATCCTCCCGTCCCGTCGGGAAGAGTGAGAATGGGGGCCGTCATCAATCTCTGCTTCAACTTCTCAAATGAACTCTGACACTCTGCTGTCCAAGCAAACTGTACATCCTTACGGGTCAACTGCATCAGTGGCACTGAAATCCGAGCAAAGTCTGACACAAAGCGTCGGTAATAGCCGGCCAATCCGAGGAAACTCCGAACTTTTGCAACGGTGCTAGGTACTGGCCATGTCTCTATAGCCACTATCTTCTGGGGATCAACTTCCACTCCACTTCTGGTGATGATATGACCCAAGTACGAGATACGATCCAACCAAAACTCGTACTTACTGAACTTCGTATAAAACTGGTGCTCCCTGAGAATCTGAAGAACTACACGAAGATGCTGCTCATGCTCTGCCTCGTTCTTGCTATAGACTAAGATGTCGTCTATGAACACTATCACGAACTGGTCCAAATAGGGCATGAAGATACGATTCATGAGGTCCATGAATACGGTCGGCACATTGGTCACTCTAAATGGCATAACAAGGAACTCCCAATGTCCATACCTAGATCTGAATGTTATCTTCGGAATGTCCTGCTCTCTGACTCTGATCTGATGGTACCCTGACTGCAAGTCAATTTTCGAGAATACTGCCGCTCCCCTGAGCTGATCAAATAAATCATCAATCCTTGGTAAAGGATATCTGTTCTTAATGGTTACAGAGTTCAAGGTACGATAATCAACACATAATCTTGACGTACCATCCTTCTTCTTCACAAGAAGCATCGGAGCTCCCCAAGGTGATCCGCTAGCACGAATGAATCCTTTGGTTCTAAGTTCTTCAATCATCTTGTACAGGACCTCCAACTCTGATGGTGCCATCCTATAGACTCTCTCTGACACTGGTGCTGTCCCTGGAATCAAATCGATAGTGAACTCTATCTCTCTCTCTGGGGGCATGCCTGGAAGCTCTTCGGGAAATACGTCAGGAAACTCTTCTACAACTCTGGGAAACTGAACTGCTGCTGCTACGGCCATCCGCAATGCTGGGGAAGAAGGTTCTACTCCGCCTCGAGAAAATGAAAACTCTGGCTCACCGGGAACACTAAAAATAATCTTGCCGACATGGCAATCTATGCTAGCATACTGGTCCCACAACCAATCCATTCCTAGGACCACATCATAATCGGCCATCGAAAACTCTATCAACCTAGCGGGAATCTCTCTACCGCTGACTACAATTCGACAGGAGGAAAACACCCTATCTACACCCACAAGTCCGTTACCAGTAAGTATATTGAGCCTTACTGATAATGACTCGGGCTCCAGTCCTATCTGTGTCGCGAATCGTGCAGACATAAATGAATGCGATGCACCTGAATCAAATAATACTGATGCAGGAAAAGAGTTGACGAGAATGGTACCTGCCACCACCTCACCTGATGCCAACTCTTCCTCTACGGTCAAAGCCATCGCTTGACCGTGCCCTCTGGGTGCTGGTCCCCTCTGCTGGAAACCTCTCTGGCAGTTCTAAACCTGAGCTTGGACCTGGGCATACTGTTGCGGTCGCTTCTGCTGGAATGCCTGAGCCTGAGGCGGCAATGGTCTCGGAGGCTGATACTGCTGCTGCTGCACTGGTGCTGGTCCCCTCACTGAGGGACTAGTCTGGGCCGATGAGGATGAACCGTCTCTCTGTGGGCAGGACCCTATCATGTGATCTGGTGCCCCACAAGCCAAACACAGTCCTTGTGCTCGGCGACATTCTGACACTACATGCCCTGGCTTCCCACAATGAGTGCAGCCCATTGTGGAAGACTGCCTCTGCTTCTGCTGCTGAGGATACGTCAGAGTCGAATGCTGAACCGACGTAACTGATGCTGCCCTCCTCGGAGCCCCAATGGTCAAGGCCCTAGCTGCCGGGGCTGGGGCTGAAGACTGGATCATCTGACCATGGGACCGCTTCCGTCCTCCAGTTTTGTCTACAATTCTCTGTGAGGTATACTCATGCCTCTTAGCTGCCCGTAAAACAGCATCAAAGGTCTGATGCTCAAACTGCTCTACTGCTAGAATGATCTCTAGGTGGAGTCCCTGCAGGAACCGCTGCGCTCGATCAAACTCGATTTCCACCAAAGTGGGAGCAAACCGACTCAGTCTTGAAAACTCGGCCACATATCCATCGACCGTCCTGCTCATCTGCCTGAGATTGGTAAACTTCGTCTGTAGGTCATGCCGAGCCACAGCATCGAAGTACTTGATCTGAAACTTGTCACTGAATACCGCCCACGGAACAGGCGTTGCCAAACCAACTGTTATTATCGCCCACCAGGTGCGGGCTAGGTCCAATAACTGTAGACGTACCACAGCTACTTTCTCTCCTTCTGGAGTCTTGGCTGCATCTAAGATAATCTCAATGTCCTGGAGCCACGCATCGGCTGCAATAGCGTCTTCACTCCCATCAAAGAAGGGAGGGTTGAGGCGCTTGAAACTGCTAGCCGCACTGTTCCCTTGTGTCACCCCCATTTCCTGTATTTCGTATTTGTACTCGTAATTTGATTTTTGGCACGTATTTTATTTTCTCGACTTGCGGATTTTGGTTTCTCGTAAATGGGTTTTTGGACCATGGCTTGGTTTTATTTTGTGGAGTTGGTTGGTTTGGTTCATCATGAGTAGAACACCTTAGCCTATCCTCCACCTCCATTCCATCACAACCACCCTCATTAAAACCCACCAACTTCTTCTCTCTCCTCCATAACTCCATTAATTTCTTTCAACTTCTTCTTCTTCCTTCTTCCACACAACTCCCCAACCCATAGGCAAGTGCACCTTGCCATCAAATAAGCACCACTTTTTATTTGTCTATTAACTAGATTAGGCCATGGAGAACAACCTTAGAACTTGACATTTTGTAATTTGGAGCTTTCATTCTTCTAGATCTAGGCTTTAACTATTTTCGAAAATCCTTGGTTTTGATCTATTAAACTTTAATTTTTGCTTGTTTTGATGCTTCCATGTGGAAGAGAATTCGATTTTACTCAAGTTAGAACTTTGAAAATCTAGATTTGGTTTTGATTTGACAAAGTTATGAAGAATTGAAGTTCTTGGTGTTCTTGGACCTGCTCTCGGCCAGGAAGAACATCCCTCTGCCTTGCGCTATTTAGCGCATGGCCGGTTGCACAGCCCCGGCCTGTGCTCTTTAGCGCAGGGCCGATTGCGCATGACCTCAGCCAGTGCTTTGCGCTGCGCTGGATTGCGCTGGCGCAAGCCATCCATGCGCAAGCCAGCCATGCGCAAGTCGACCTCTGCGTAATCCACCCTTGCGCAATCCACCCTTGCGCAATCCACCTCTGCGCAATCCACCTCTGCACAATCCACCCTTGCGCAATCCACCCTTGCGCAATCCACCCTTGCGCAATCCACCTCTGCGCAATCCACCCTTGCGCAATCCACCCTTATGCAATCCACCTCTGCACAATCCACCTCTGCGCAATCCACCCTTGCGTAATCCACCCCTGCGCAGTCTACCCTTGCGCAAGGTAACCCTTGCGCAAGGCAACTCTTGCGCAGCTCTTCCATGCGCAGTACATACCCTGCGCAGCCCAACCCCTGATTCCCCTTGTACAACCCACTTGTCTATGATGAATTGTTTATTTATTTAAGCTTGGCTCTTCTATAGCCCTATATATATTGGTATTTTATTAGATATTTTACGTCCATTTTATATCCTTACGCCTTTTGTCATGAACTTGATTTTACTTAATATGTTTGGAATGACTATTGTACATGGCATGGCATGATAAGGAACTAGCATAACACGACAGTGACCCGTAGTGGTGCACTCCTGACATGACCAACCTGACATAATAGTAGCCCGTCGTGGCGCACTCCTGACAGTACCCCGACATGAATTATCTTGATGACTTGATAGTGGCCCGTGGCGGCGCACTCCTGACTTGACTTGTAACTTGTAACTTGACTCGTATAATCAACTTGACACCGTGGGTGCTCCTGCTTGCTTGCTTGTACAATCCACTTGTCTTGTCTTACATCATGTCTAGGACGTGACTTCCTGGGTACCACGGCCAAGGACTCGCGCTAAATTGGATTAGGCTAATGATTAGATCAAACTAGAACATGGAGAATTCCCAGTCACAGGCAATCTCGTTATCTGGGCACTTTAATAGACTTGTAGCTTGCCGACGAGAAGAGCACATTTCCAGTACACTGTCATGTGTTGCACCCTCTAAGTCACCTAAGGGTACATTTGTCTCCCGGGCAATGTACCCACCTATAACTCTCAACCCGCGGAAGGATAACTGGATGGTCTGCAGGGCTTGGGACTGGAATTCTCACTTGCATCTTGTTAGTAATTAGGTTTGTGATAACCCTAATTAGTTAAAGTAGTAAGCCGTAGTATTTGTTTGGCCGATTGCAAATGGATGGTGTCCAGCCTTGTCTAAGTCTTGTCTAGCTCCAGTACCTGCTATCTCCTGAGCATGTTTGTTTTACTTGTCTTAACGATAAATGAGTAGAGACAGTGAGCTATTCAGGCGAAGGGTTACAACCCCGGTCCTTTTCTGGTTTAAGGATTGTAACCTGGCTCCCGGAATGGTTCCACGTCCCTAGTCGTTTATCGCCCTGTGGACTTTACTACTTGTACTTCTTTTATTCTTATGTTCTGATATGCTGACTTTTGTTCTTATTTGTGGCCTCCTTTGTGGCACTTGCTCTTTCTGGGGTTTGACCCAGCTGGTTTTGTGTGGCCAGATTTCGGAGCAGCTCCCGAGGATCTACCGAACTTCCAGTCCAATGGTGACAACTAGACGGAACCTGGGCCAAGAGTGGGTTTTCCTTTTTGTTTCACCCACTTATATGTAAATTTATTCTTTTGTGTCATTTAGCCGACGAGCACCTGTTAGCTCGATGCACATTTACTTACTGTCTGCCTACGGGCTGTAAACATGATTAACAAATCCTAGGGTTGATCATGTATGACTGAACTCTTGCTAGTCCTATCATTTTGTACGACTAGCTTCATGATCATCCAATATGTAATATTTGGGATGCCTTATATATATATTTGATGCTCTAATATCTTGTAACTCTGTTAATTGCTTGAGATTGAGACAATAGACTTGACCTTAAGAGACTGCTGGCTTGTAGTAAACCCTCATATCTAGACAGCCGTGACCGTATAGTTGAGATGTATTCTATTTCAATATACGTAGCTGGCTATGTCTGCCCCCGCTCTCCAGTATTCTGGTTCTGGGGCGTGACATGGTTTAAGTGGTGGCCCATGCAGGTCTTGGCATTCAAGAAATGTGAGAGTTTACCGAATAGATGTCTCAATCAATATTCGTCCTTGATCTCTGCTCGTATCTTCAAATCCCTGAGAATCTCGACCTGATCACATTGCTTGTATATCATTGATCTGTCCTGGTCCCTTCCTTATTGTTCCCTATGTCGTCTTCTTCTGCGGCATTGCTCCCGGACCTGCCAACCAGCCAGAGGAAGTTCGACAAGCACCCCAGTGCCAGGAAGATCAAGCTCAGCACTCTGGAGTAGCCTCCCGAGTTATGCTTTCCGGAGGCTCAGAACCTCCAGTTCAGACAGCTCCGTCCGTTCAACCAGCTAGACAGGATGAGGGACCTTTGGTAGGGCTTATCAGAGAACTGCTTGCATCCCAAGATCGTCGAGGCGACGCCTTGCACCAGGAAGTTCATGATGCACTAAACCGAGGAGGTCCCCAAGGGAATCAGGCGGCCAACAGTTTCAAGCGCTTGAACCCTCCCTTCTTTGACGGCAGTGAAGATGCGATTGTCGCGGACGCTTAGCTTCAGGATACCGAGGTGGTTCTAGAAGCAGCTAGGACACCTGAAAATGAGAAGGTGGCGGTGGTACGCCTACAGTTGTTAGACTTGGCTCGCGATTGGTGGACAGCTCAGGCCATAGGATTAGCGGCACCAGTCACTTGGGCGACGTTCAGAGAGAGGTTCCAGACAAAGTACTTCGATGAGGTGGCACGGTACGACCTACAGACCAGATTCACCAACTTGAAGCAAGGAGGCAGAACGGTCGATGGCTATGCGACCGAGTTTTGTAGGCTGAGTAGGTTCGCCCCCACCTTGGTGGCGATCGAGTTCGATAGGGCTCAGCGGTTCCAGCAAGGGCTGCACTTAGAGATATTATTGGCTGTGGAGCAGTTCGAGCACCAGACGTTCGATGCAGTGTTGAAGGCAGCAAGGAGGCATGAGTATACCTCCCGGAGAATTGTGGACAGGACCGGAGGCACGAAGCGGTCCCACAACCAGATACACCAATCTTCAGCTCCAGCCCCGGCAGCTAGGGAATTGACCATTGGAACTCCGAGGCGGGCGGCCTCAGTGACGTCGGTTCAGCATTCAACCCCGACGTATCCGCAGCAGCAGAAGCAGTCTTCCGCGGTGGGATGTTCGCATTACGGGAAGCCGGGCCATGTAGTGGCAGAGTGTCGTAGGGCACAGAGATTGTGTCTGGCTTGTAGAGGAGCAGACCACCAGATAGGGACCTGCCCGAATAGGGGAGGTCCATCATCATCCAACCTTTCTAGTTCTTCGGTGAGAGGACCAGTCCCAGTTCCAGTCCAGCAGCAGCAGCAGCAGCAGCAGTACCCAAGGCCATTGGCGCCCCAGGCCCAGGCCTTCCAGCAGTAGTTTACCCAGGCTCCAGTACAGAGTCGGCAGAGGGGTTTCCAGCAGAGAGGACCCGCAGCTAGAGGTCAGGCTATGATGATGACCATGGAAGAAGAAGTTGCACCAGGTGAGGTAGTGGCAGGTACTATTCTCGTCAACACCTTTCCAGCATCTGTATTATTTGATTCTGGTGCATCGCATTCATTCATGTCTGCACGATTCGTGACACGGATAGGATTGGAGCCCGAGTCATTATCAGTGAGGCTCAATATACTTACTGGTAATGGTCTTGTGGGAGTAGATCGAGTGTTTTCCTCGTGTCGGATCGTAGTTAACGGTAGAGAGTTCCCCGCTAGGCTCATAGAGTTTCCTATGGCAGACTATGATGTAGTCCTAGGCATGGATTGGTTGAGGAACCATTATGCTAGGATAGACTGCCATGTTGGCAGAGTTGTCTTTAGTATTCCCAGAGAGCCAGAGTTTTCATTTTCCAGAGGCACAGTAGAGCCATCTCCTCCAGTATTGCGGATGGCAGTAGCAGCAGTGCAATTGCCCCGGATAGTTGAAGAGTTTCCAGATGTCTTCCCAGAGGAACTTCCAGGGATGCCACCAGAGCGGGAGATCGAGTTCACCATTGACTTGATTCCCGGGACAGCACCAGTATCAGAGCGAGTCTACAGAATGACGCCTTCAGAGTTGGAAATTTTGTACAAGATGATTGAAGAACTCAGGACCAAGGGATTCATTCGTGCAAGTGGATCGCCTTGGGGAGCCCCGATGCTTCTTGTGAAAAAGAAGGATGGTACGTCCAGGCTATGTGTTGATTATCGTACCTTGAACTCAGTGACAATCAAGAACAGATACCCTCTCCCGAGGATAGATGACTTGTTTGATCAACTCAAGGGGGCTTCAGTTTTCTCGAAGATAGACTTGCGGTCAGGATACCACCAGATCAGAGTCAGAGAGCAGGACATCCCGAAGACGGCGTTCAGATCTAGGTACGGGCATTGGGAGTTTCTAGTTATGCCCTTTGGAGCGACCAATGCGCCGGCAGTGTTCATGGACCTCATGAACCGTATTTTCATGCCTTACTTGGATCAGTTTGTGATAGTATTTCTTGATGACATCCTGGTCTACAGCAAGAGTGAAGCAGAGCACGAGCAGCATCTCAGAGTTGTCCTCCAGATTCTCAGAGAGCACCAGTTGTACGCCAAGTTCAGTAAATGCGAGTTCTGGCTCGATCGCATTTCTTACTTGGGTCACATCATTACCAGAGGAGGAGTGGAAGTAGATCCCCAGAAGATTGTGGCTATCGAGGCATGGCCAGTACCCAGCTCAGTGGCAGAAGTTCGCAGCTATCTTGGATTGGCCGGCTACTACCGGCGGTTCGTCTCTGATTTTGCAAGGATTTCAGCGCCGATGACCCAGTTGACCCGCAAGGATGTGCCGTTCGTTTGGACAGCAGAATGTCAGAAATCATTTGAGAAGTTGAAGCGAGGTTTGATAACGGCTCCTATTCTCACCTTTCCAGATGGGACCGGAGGATTCACAATTTATTGCGACGCTTCAGGCAGAGGATTGGGATGTGTTTTGATGCAGCATGGGAAGGTAATTGCTTATGCGTCACGTCAACTCCGTGATCATGAGAAGAATTACTCGACCCACGACTTGGAGCTAGCAGCAGTAGTGTTTGCACTTAAGTTGTGGAGACACTACTTGTACGGAGACAGAGTGGAGATATTTATTGATCATAAGAGCCTGAAGTATATTTTCACCCAGAAGAATCTTAATATGCGGCAGAGAAGATGGCTCGAGCTACTGGTGGACTACGATGTGGATTTGCAGTATCATCCAGGGAAGGCCAACGTTGTAGCAGATGCGTTGAGCCGGAGAGCCGGAGTTTATTTCCTGACAGCGCAACCAGAGCTATTGGCAGATCTTCAGAAGATGGGTATAGAAGTTGTTCTTCCTTCCAATGTGGCCTTGATGGCCAGCCTACAGATTCAGTCCACCATAGTTGAGAGGATCCGGACAGCATAGTTAACAGATTCCAAGATTCAGCGGCTCAGAGCAGAGTGCGAGGCAGGGAGAAGGCCAGAGTTATGTATTCATGAGGATGGTACACTTCGACACGGCACGCGTCTTTGTGTACCCAGTGGAGATATCAGACAGGAAGTCGTGGCAGAGGCTCACAGTTCGCAGTATTCCATCCACCCAGGCAACACGAAGATGTACAAAGATATTCGTCAACACTTTTGGTGGAATGGTATGAAGAGAGAGATAGCCCGGTATGTCTCTCGATGTTTGGTTTGCCAACAGGTCAAGGCTGAACATCAGAGGCCAGCTGGACTTCTTCAACCTTTACCGATCCCAGAATGGAAATGGGAACACATAACCATGGATTTCGTGACTGGGTTACCCAGATCTCCGGCAGGCAGAGATGCTATTTGGGTCATTGTGGATAGGCTTACCAAGGTGGCACACTTTCTTCCGTTTAGAGTTGGACAGTCGATGGCGCAGCTAGCAGAGATGTATCTCAGGCAGATCGTCAGACTTCACGGAGTGCCAGTCAGCATAGTATCAGACAGGGATACGAGATTCACATCCCACTTCTGGCGCAGTCTTCATCAAAGTTTGGGGACTCGTCTCAAGTTCAGCTCAGCGTATCATCCGCAGACAGATGGGCAGTCAGAGCGTACTATACAAACCCTCGAAGATATATTGCGGTCGTGTACCCTTGACTTCGGTGGTTCGTGGGAGGATCACCTGCACCTGGTAGAATTCTCGTACAACAATAGTTTCCAGGCCAGTATCCAGATGGCACCCTTCGAGGCTCTGTATGACAGGAAGTGCAGATCCCCGTTAGCATGGGACGATGTCGGAGAGAGGCAGATGCTCGGTCCAGAATTGATTTCTCAAACGGTTGAAGTGGTCAGGAAAGTCAGAGATCACCTCCGAGTTGCTCAGGATCGCCAGCGCCATTGGGTCGATGCTCATCGGCGTCCCTTAGAATTTGCTGTCGGCGACCATGTATTCCTTAGGATCTCGCCTACCCGCGGCGTCATTCATTTTGGCGTACGGGGAAAGCTTAGTCCTAGGTATATAGGGCCGTTCGATATTCTGGAGCGAGTAGGCGATGTGTCCTATCGTCTCGCTCTTCCACCGTCGCTAAGTGAGGTACATGATGTATTCCATGTATCCCAATTAAGACGGTACATCCCGGACCCGAGCCATATCCTAGATCATTCGAAATTGGTTGTTGGTACCAACCTTTCGTATAAGGAGAGGCCCGTGTCTATATTGGACCGGAGAGAAAAGACGCTCAAGAACAAGACTATTAACTTAGTCCGTGTTGCTTGGGGTCATCACTCTCTAGGTGAGTCAACGTGGGAGCGTGAGGACGACATCCGATCGCGATATCCCTACCTGTTTGACTCGTGAGGTATAATGTCTTTCTTATGCCTTACGCTTTCCCTTTCCTTGCTTGCATTGTATGATTGTATGATTGAACTGTTTAGTGTAGCTTGTCTGTGCTTAGTATAGCTTGTCGTGGCAATCTCTAGCTCCTTGATTAAATTCCGAGGACGAAATTCTTTGAAGGTGGGTAGAGTTGTCACCCCCATTTCCTGTATTTCGTATTTGTACTCGTAATTTGATTTTTGGCACGTATTTTATTTTCTCGACTTGCGAATTTTGGTTTCTCGTAAATGGGTTTTTGGACCATGGCTTGGTTTTATTTTGTGGAGTTGGTTGGTTTTGTTCATCATGAGTAGAACACCTTAGCCTATCCTCCACCTCCATTTCATCACAACCACCCTCATTAAAACCCACCAACTTCTTCTCTCTCCTCCATAACTCCATTAATTTCTTTCAAATTCTTCTTCTTCCTTCTTCCACACAACTCCCCAACCCAAAGGCAAGTCCACCTTGCCATCAAATAAGCACCACTTTTTATTTGTCCATTAACTAGATTAGGCCATGGAGAACAATCTTAGAACTTGACATTTTGTGATTTGGAGCTTTCATTCTTCTAGATCTAGGCTTTAACCATTTTCGAAAATCCTTGGTTTTGATCTATTAAACTTTGATTTTTGCTTGTTTTGATGCTTCCATGTGGAAGAGAATTCGATTTTACTCAAGTTAGAACTTTGAAAATCTAGATTTGGTTTTGATTTGACAAAGTTATGAAGAATTGAAGTTCTTGGTGTTCTTGGACCTGCTCTCGGCCAAGAAGAACATCCCTCTGCCTTGCGCTCTTTAGCGCATGGCCGGTTGTGCACCCCCGGCCTGTGCTCTTTAGCGCAGGGCCGATTGCGCATGACCTCAGCCAGTGCTTTGCGCTGCGCTGGATTACGCTGGAGCAAGCCATCCATGCGCAAGCCAGCCATGCGCAAGCCGACCTCTGTGCAATCCACCCTTGCGCAATCCACCCTTGCGCAATCCACCTCTGCGCAATCCACCCTTGCGCAATCCACCCTTGCACAATCCACCCTTGCGCAATCCACCTCTGCGCAATCCACCTCTGCGCAATCCATCCTTGCGCAATCCACCCTTGCGCAATCCACCTCTGTGCAATCCACCCTTGCGCAATCCACCCTTGCGCAATCCACCTCTGTGCAATCCACCTCTGCACAATCCACCCTTGCGCAATCTACCCCTGCGCAGTCTACCCTTGCACAAGGTAACCCTTGCGCAAGACAACTCTTGCGCAGCTCTTCCATGCGCAGTACATACCCTGCGCAGCCCAACCCCTGATCCCCCTTGCACAACCCACTTGTCTATGATGAATTGTTTATTTCTTTAAGCTTGGCTCTTCTGACAGTACCCCGACATGAATTATCTTGATAACTTGATAGTGGCCCATGGCGGCGCACTCCTGACTTAACTTGTAACTTGTAACTTGACTCGTATAATCAACTTGACACTGTGGGTGCTCCTGCTTGCTTGCTTGTACAATCCACTTGTCTTGTCTTGCATCATGTCTAGGACGTGACTTCCTGGGTACCACGGCCAGGGACTCGCGCTAAATTGGATTAGGCTAATGATTAGATCAAACTAGAACATGGAGAATTTCTAGTCACAGGCAATCTCGTTATCTGGGTGCTTTAATGGACTTGTAGCTTGCCGACGAGTAGAGCACATTTCCAGCACACTGTCATGTGTTGCACCCTCTAAGTCACCTAAGGGTACATTTGTCTCCCGGGCAATGTACCCACCTATAACTCTCAACCCGCAGAAGGATAACTGGATGGTCTGCAGGGCTTGGGACTGGAATTCTCACTTGTATCTTGTTAGTAATTAGGTTTATGATAACCCTAGTTAGTTAAAGTAGTAAGCCGTAGTATTTGTTTGGCCGATTGCGAATGGATGGTGTCCAGCCTTGTCTAAGTCTTGTCTAGCTCCAGTACCTGCTATCTCCTGAGCATGTTTGTTTTACTTGTCTTAACGATAAATGAGTAGAGACAGTGAGCTATTCAGGCGAAGGGTTACAACCCCGGTCCTTGTCTGGTTTAAGGATTGTAACCTGGCTCCCGGAATGGTTCCACGTCCCTAGTCGTTTATCGCCCTGTGTACTTTACTACTTGTACTTCTTTTATTCTTATGTTCTGATATGCTGGCTTATGTTCTTATTTGTGGCCTCCTTTGTGGCACTTGCTCTTTCTGGGGTTTGATCCAGCTGGTTTTGTGTGGCCAGATTTCGGAGCAGCTCCCGAGGATCTACCGAGCTTCCAGCCCAATGGTGACAACTAGACGGAACCCGGGCCAAGAGTGGGTTTTCCTTTTTGTTTCACCCACTTATATATAAATTTATTCTTTTGAGGCGTTTAGCCGACGAGCACCTGTTAGCTCGATGCACATTTACTTACTGTCTGCCTACGGGCTGTAAACATGATTAACAAATCCTAGGGCTGATCATGTATGACTGAACTCTTGCTAGTCCTATCATTTTGTACGACTAGCTTCATGATCATCCAATATGTAATATTTGGGATGCCTTATATATATATTTGATGCTCTAATATCTTATAACTCTGTTAATTGCTTGAGATTGAGACAATAGGCTTGACCTTAAGAGACTGCTGGCTTGTAGTAAACCCTCATATCTAGACAGCCGTGACCGTATAGTTGATATGTATTCTATTTCAATATACGTAGCTGGCTATGTCTGCCCCCGCTCTCCAGTATTCTGGTTCTGGGGCGTGACACCTTGATAACCAACACGGCCCATGGCATCCTGTACTGCCTGGTGCAGGGCATCGCCCCGACGATCTTGAGATACACGCAATGTCCTGATGAGACCCACTAAGGTGCCATCGTCAGGCTCTGCAGGCTGGACTGGCTGAACTGGGGGCTCGGGGTCCCCGGAATGCATGACTCGGGAGGCCACTCCAGAGTGCTGGGCTTGGTCTCCATGTTGCTGCTGGTCCACTGGAGGTGCTCCGCCTTGCTGATCGGTAGGACCAGGAACAATGCCGCTGAAGGAAACGACATAGGGAACAATAAGAAAGGACCATGATAGATCGAGGATATAAACATGTGATCAGGTCAAGGATTCTGAAAGATCAGAAGGCACGAGTAGAGATCAAAGGCGAGTGCTGATTGAGACATCTATCTGGTAAAACCCTCACACATCTTGATCTACAAGACCTGCATGGGCCACCACTTAAACCGTGTCACACCCCAGAACCTGAATACAGAAGAGCGGGGGACAGATACAGCCAGCTACGTACATTGAAGTGAATCTCACCTCGCAATACGGTCACGACTGTCTAGATGCATGAGGGTTTTCTACAAGCCATCAGTCTCTTAAGGTCAATAACAAGCCTAGTATCTCAATCTCAAGCAACAAGTAAATATAACAAGATGGTAGATCATCAGACATACAAAGTAAGGCTTCCCATACATTACATATTCAGATGATAATGAAGCTAGTCATACAAAATACGAAGACTAGCAAGAGTTTAAGTCATACATGATCAACCCTAGGATTTGTCAATCATGCTACAGCCCGTAGACAGACAGTAAATAAAGTTGCAAACGAGCTAACACTTGCTCGACGGCTAAACGCCTCAAGGAATATTTTTACAAGGGAGTGGGAGAGCAAAATAAAATCCACTCGTTGCCGGGATTCCTTCTAGTGTTCACCATCTGGCAGGAAGGTTGGGAGATCCTCGGTAGCTGCTCCGAAATCTGGCCATACAAAACCAGCTGGGTCAGACCCCAGAAAGAGCAAGTGCCACAAAGGAGGCTTCACTTAAGAACTAAAACCAGCATGTCAGCACATAAATCATAGATAAAATAACATAAGACATGAGTTAAAGAAAACATGATGATAAACGATAAGATAACTAAAGGACTATTTCGGTAACCAAGTTACAACCCGTAAACCAAACAAGGACCGGGGTTGTAACCCTTCACCTGAACAGAACTTAGCCTCGAACCAATTATCGATAAAGTAAAGCATAAACAAGCATGTCCGGAGATATCCATGTACCGGATCTGGGCAAGACTAGACAAGATAGGACTCCATCCATCATTCACGGCCAAGCAAAGAGTACGGCTTGATACTTAACTAACTAGGGTTATCACAAGCTTAGTTACTAGCAAGATGCAATGAGGTACGCCTACGGCCACAAGCCCTGCAGACTTATCCAGGTTATCCAGACGCAAGGTTCAAGCTTCGAGTTAACATGCCTTGTAAGGTGACTTGGATGCAACACATGACAGTGTGCATAGTAATCATTTTATGTAGTGCCCCACATAACAGTGAGCTAGAAATGTGCCCTACTCGTCGGCAGGCTACAAGTCCATTAAGGAAGGCGCCCAGATAACGGGATTGCTTGTAGCCGGAATACCTCTCTATATGCTCTACTTGATCAATCTAGTCATTAACCTAGTCAGATTCGGTATGAATCCCTGACCGTGGTAACCAGGGATACATGTCCTAGACATGATGCGAGACAAGACTGGTTGCTTACACAAGCATATTCAATACAATCACCCACGGTGTCAAGAATTCACTTAGCATGTCAAGTTAGCCGTCGCAACAGCGTATCAAGGTTATCGTGTCCAGATTACTTGCCAAGATTACTTGTCAAGGGTGCACCACGACGGGTCACCATCTTGTCATGTTACTTATCAAGGCAAGGGTGCGTCACGACGGACCACCATCAAGAGTTATCATGTCAAATTACTTGTCAAGAGTGCACCACGGCGGGTCACTAATCATGCAATTCCATCAGTAAGCCTTGTTCCGATTAACATTCATAAATACTGTCATGATCATATCAGGTTCATGTCATGTTTACATCAAAGGCGTAAGGATATAAAATGGCTACAAATTCATAAAAGGGGAATATGGGGACATAAGGCACCCAAGGGGGGGAGCAAGGGGTAGCGTACGCTCAGGAAATACGTACGCAAGGGTCATCCGTACGCTTAAGACAGCGTACGCTCAAGCCAGGGCACGCTCAAGTCTGCATACGCTCAGGCCAGGGCACGCTCAAGTCTGCGTACGCTCAGGCCAGGGCACGCTCAAGTCTGCGTACTCTCAGGCCAGGGCACGCTCAAGTCTGCGTATGCTCAGGCCAGGGCACGCTCAAGTCTACGTACGCTCAGGCCAGGGCACGCTCAAGTCTGCGTACGCTCAGGCCAGGGCACGCTCAAGTCTGCGTACGCTCAGGCCAGGGCACGCTCAAGTCTGCGTACGCAAGAGACACGCTTCCAACAGGAAGCGTACCCAAGTCTGCGTACGCAAGAGACACGCTTCCAACAGGAAGCGTACCCAAGTCTGCGTACGCAAGAGACACGCTTCCAACAGGAAGCGTACCCAAGTCTGCGTACGCTGCGCTAAAGAGCGCGCGCAGCTCAGTGGCATAAGCTAAAAAGCTCGGCACACTGCTCACTGTCTTCTCCAAACCAGCAAGAACTCTATGGTCAAACCCAAAGCTTCAAAAGTTCATAACTTGGTCAAAACAAGTCCAAATCCAACTTTTCAAAGGTCAAAATTGGGTAGAAGAAAATTTTCTACCACATGGAACCATCAAAACTTGAAAACAAAGAAGTTTGATAGATCAAAACTACCAAATCCAAAAATAACTAATTTCTAGGATCTACAAGATTTAAAGCCTCAAAATGGAAAATGACAAGTTCTAATGTGTCTTAGAAACATGAGGAGAAGCTAATTGAACAATAAAATGGGCTCTCTTGTAGAAGCAAGTTGCACTTGCCTATGGGTGTGGAGAATTGGGTGGAGGAAGAAGAAGAAGAATTTAATGGAGGAAGTAATGAAGAGAGAGAGTGTTGGTAGAGTTTTTAATGAGGGTGGGATGTGGTGTGTTGAGGGTGGAGCATAGGCTAAGGTGTTCCAATACACATTAAACCAAACCAAACCAACCCAAACCAATTAAAACCGAGCTATGTCAAAACCCAAAATACGAGAATACCGAAATTTCACAAGTTAAGAAAAATAAAAACATGCCAAAAATCCAGATACGAGTATAAATACGAAATACGAGAAATACAGAAAATGAGGGTGACAGTCATTCACCAGTATATGGCAATGTACTAACTCTCATTTCCACAGGTGCTCTGAACGACACTTGAACCTTTTGAAGCCTTGCTCGAGTGTGAATGCTTGCTCAACTTTTGATCCTGTACTAGTCCAACGGAAATGACTCAACTTTTTTCGAATTCTAAGTGCAATGAATGTTTTTGTTGTATAAAGGAGTATGATGTATGGAACGCTATCTCATCAGTGTTCATTTTGTGTCAAGTTTGTAAGCACAAACAATAATCCTTGTAATCGAGTCTTGTAAATGATGTTCATTATCAATAACACAAAGTGTTCTTCTGTACAAGTGTATAATTTCTCTGCATACTCAATTTGTCATTATGTTTCGGAAAATTTTGTGACATTGCTTTAAGCGAGTGCAACTTAGGCTCGCATGACATCATGTCTGCAGGAAGACTATCGATTCTAAAAATTGGGACATGACAGCTATTACTCTAATGCAGACAATTAATTAGTAGTTAATAGCCTCTTTGAGTAAAATAATAGAAATCCTTTGGAAGAAAGCAAGGAGAAAACCATACATATTTTCTTAGGTAAGTAATAGCTTGACTGCCGTTTATTTCGAGGATATCTTTAGTCGTTTTGTTGGTTGTATCAAGGAACCCCAGTAAACATATCTTCACATAGTCGGGAAGCTCTTCCAATGATCCCGTCTAAGCAAAAAAACATCTAGAAAATTTGTATTAGTATAATCGTTCGTTAGGATTTATTGGATCAACTTTGTATGCTTAACGTAAAGTGTTATTCTCAAAATAGGTCTTATATGGAACAACGTTAGTAAACAGAGTGATTTTGTATATGATTTGCTTACACACTTTATATATGAGGAATTTTTGAAAATTGCTTCTCTTGAAGATCGTGAAGTCTCTGTCTCGAAGACGGAGAAATATGAAGATGCAACTCTACTAGGATGATAAAGGTTATCGTTGCTCAAAGCAAGATTCGTCCTACTGCGATCTGCTTCCAGGAACCAGCAAGGTCGAACAAGAACTTCTGGAACACTCGATGTTACCTCCTGATTGAACTCGCAGAACTCCTTGGACTCTAATGGCAAGCAACCTCTCAACTCTCTTCGTCTCTTAATTTCTGAGTAAGTCGTCAAATAAGGCACGAAGAGAGTATTTATAGAGATGGGTTAAAATTCGTAACTCTAATCCTAGTCATACACTGACTGTGGAACTATAGGATCGAATCATAGAAATATTTAATTGAATCAACTTGAAAACCCACAAAAATTGGATCTGCAATATTGATTCAATCTTTCCATAACCGCCTGAATATACCAATCAGCGCCTAATTACTGTATAGGCTCACGGATGCACATGCGCGCGTGAACTAGAGCAGCAGCCCATAGGCACAAAACGTAGGAGAGCAAGCGCACGCGGCCACACAGAGCCGCACCTTGCCTGTGCGTAGTCTGCGCCTATCACACGCCTACCTATGCCTGCACACGTACCTGCACTCATGCCAGCCCATGGGCCTCGCCCATACACTAAGCCTATACACCTAGTGCATACGACTCGCGCATAAGACGAGTGCGTGAGCACAACAATAATTTATAAAGTGCCACGCACCGGTGCTGACGTGCACCAACAAAGTGCCACTTTGTGCCTTTGAGCCCGAGCCCGAGTCTGAGACGCTACGGGGCTTAGCTCCAAAAGAAATAATCTCATGAGCATGACAAAAAGCATAAATGCTTTCTTTATGGATTTAGCCTTCTTTCTACGAGAAAAAATCTCTACATGGCCCTCATATGCGCGTCTCAACACAAGCAAAGCTTTATATATATATACTCACCATTTGATGTGAGCAATATAGGACTATCTTTCTAGTCACCAAGGTAAATCACCAACATATCTCTATATATATGGGTTGAGCGTTCCCCATAGTGGTTGTCCATCATGTATTAGGATAGATGTCGCTACGACTTGAATCTTTCTGCATGGGGTTAAATAACAGCATGATACAAGAATGGACTAGGCCTTGAATTCTGCACCACGAATGAAATTCTCTCCACTCACATAATGACATCAACCATGCTTTTGGGTGCACTTTTAAGGCCTTGTGCTAGCCTGGTTTCGGTGTACATATATTGGATGTCTACAAGGTTTCCTTCAAGAGACTGGCATGCATCTATATCCATATACTCTAGGTCAATTCTTTTAAAGTGTCTTGGCATGAGCCTTTCGCTTCCTTGTGGTGCTATGCTATGGTATGGCCCAAAGTGGAGACAATGCCTCATGTGATATCATAACACTGTAGGATGAGGTCCAGCCTCTTTGTAGTGCCAAACTACTCAACATGAAGCCTTTCACTTCCATAAGGTGTTACGCCGCCATGACATAGATCACAAAGCCGAGGCAATACATCATATGGTGTCACACCATTGTAACATAAGGCCCAGCCTCTTGTAGTGTTGCCTACCACTCTTCATTCTACAGCATTAGGCCCACTTGGCTATGTGTTGTGCTATGCCATTGTGACTTGGCCCGAAGTCGAGGATTTACACTAGGTACCTCATATAGAGTCAACCCACTGTAGCATGGAGTACTATGCTCCTTTGTAGTGTTGTTCTACCCATGCTTCATGTAAAGCATGCCACACATCCCAAATGTCCGAGAAATTATTAAGGCTTACAAGCTATCCTCTTACAGTATAACGCTCCAAGTCCCAAAATTTGTAGGACCAGGAACACGAATGCATGCCAGCAGCACTTCACCATTGGGCCAACTACATCACAAGCCCATTTTCGAATACTTAAGTTGTAATCATGATAACATCCAGGAACATAACACTAGTCCACAAGTATACATCTAATAACTATCGACAGAGTCCACAAAGATATGAAGTCCAATAATAAAATTGTCTCAAATATCCAACAGTAAAACTAATGATGTCTGTGCAGGTAAAACATCACGAAACCACAGAGAAAGAAACAACATAACTATCAAATACAAGTCTGAGGAAATAAAAGGAAATAATATAGCATGTCTAAATATAAAAATGACATGATCATGAGAAATCCTCTGGTACTATCTCATCTGCCTATGTCGGTACGTCTCTGATCTCAGCTCCTAAACCAGAAACCTCCGGGTAGGCTTCAGCTTTGTCTGAGCCTGGGAAATAGCCAATTCCTTAGGGGAGTAGCAAAGTACATGATATACATGCTATGGTACTGATATGGAAATATGAACTAAGGTAATCTACTGTATCCGTCTATGTGCCATGCAAGTGAGAAACTTTTCTAAAATACCAGACCCCTTCCACCAAGGCTCACAAGCACCTCAGCAAGATATTATCCCCAATACCGTATCGTGGAACTAAGGACAATCAATTCCTGACAGTGATAATCCTCTACTCTTCTACAGAGCTAATGGTCACTAAACAATGGGCCACTCAATAATAGGTCTGATATTATAGTCAAATTCTCCCCAATCTCCATGTCTAGAATCTAGTATTGTCAAGTCTGTACAGTCATCTCGATAACAACAAAAATAATAATGAAAAATCTATAATGCTAGTACGAGGTCAATACCACAAATAATCATATAAATCTCACATCATGAATGTGTCGGTGACTTGTTGTCAATCGTGTCAATGGATACAGTCAATATGCATGCAATGCCTAATGTCAATACTCGGTGTCATCATCATGACATCAGTACCCGTCTTTGAAATGAACACTAAGTATCGACGTACCTATATATAATGATAATCCAAATGAACAACAAGAAAGTAAAGGAACAATCTGTAACCACGGCAAAGCACACTTGCTTGTAACTACTGTCTGCGGGTAGGCCTGACCTAACTCCAGTGTCCTTGTCACTCCTTCCAAGCTCATCTATAATAATATATATATTTAATATTCTATACCATCGTACCATATATAGATTATATTAGCATCTACGTCTACTAGTTGCCATAACGTTGATACAACACTATATTTAATATATAAGTACCAACTCCTCTCATGAAATAATTTATAACTATCAAAATAATATATTCAAATTCTGCAAATTATTTATAAATACCTATATATTACCAAAATTATGTTTTCAAGGGTGGAATTCTTTCACAAGAGGTCCTATGTCAATACTACACATGGATACCATAATTCGACCTATTAGTTTAGTTCCAAAATATTAATTAATTAAAATTATTAAATTCTGTAAAAATCTAAATAAAATAGTTCAAATAGTATTTATAGCGTTAAATGTTGCTCGAAAAATAGTTTAATAGAGTTTCATGGAGTATTGACACTTTTATACACAAAGAACACAGAATTTTTTGGAGTTTGGTGATACAGCAAATGTCAAGAATTTTTAAAAATAGCAAACAAATTCAAAACCTAACAAATAGAATTGTGTTGGAAAACTCTCGACGTCTAGATTCTGAGTAAAAATATTATAACGATCGAAACTGACCTTAGATAGGTGAAAAATGGTTTGCAACAGAACTTGTCATTTCTGGACACCCTATTATAGAATCGACGCCACGGGCAAACCTCTTTGAACTATGTGATCCAGTGGCTAGAGATTGGAATAGACACATAAATGTAACTATCATTTTTTGTTTGAGTTTAATTGGATGAGAAAAAGTGGATGTGTAACGCCCCAGTCCCAAAATACGTAGGACTAGGATACGTATACATGCCAGCTACGTATCGAGAGGACTCCGGTCCAGCTCGAATACGTATAAGTTGTCTGGTTGTTCTATAATCTACTACATCTCAATCCACATAATATAATAAAATATCAAGAATGAACAATATGGTTCGTGGTCTGCAGCCTACTAGCATACATGTCCAAATAGACTCGAAAGGAAATATGAGTCTATTAAAGTAGGCTAATAAGCAGAATATATCAAGAATAGAATATGCAGCACGAAAGAATAATAAAATATGAACTTAAATATATATACGTGAAACCCCAGAGAAACAATCATCAATCCTCCAATGCATTCTACCTCGATAACTTCAAATAATACCTGGAGAGATCACCAGGTCCTCAGGGGACTAACAAGACACATAATATACATGCCTACTATACAATAAATAACATGCGAGAAAATAGGGATAACAACTGCTACAAAAGAATAAGGATCTCATGGAAAGACTCTATAACCATGACATGTCATATAAAATAATACTAAGAATGACCATAAAGTGAATCGAATGACCCTAGCCCTGTCGTAGTACTCCCGGTTCTATAGCTAGTAGCCCTGCCGCGGTACTCCCTAACTATAGTGAGTCTCTATTGTATCCCTACCGTAGGTCTCCCGTGTCGAGAGTGGTCAAGTAGTCAATCCCAGTATCGTAGAGGGTCAAGTCAAAGTAATATGTAACCCGAAGTCAAGACAAAGTGTCATGGCTAGGTGATCGAGGCAAGTTACTCAAGTAATGACATTGTCGAAATCATGTGTGGAACCATATAGATACAACTAATGATAAAGATAAGTGATAACGGTAAGAGGCAAAAAACAAATCATGGCAAGATAGCAAATATGGAAAAGAAAAGGAGACATAAACAAGAAGGATAATAAGAGCATGCATGAAAGTAAACTGTATAAGTTGGTAAGGTGTACTTGCCTGGTGTAGTGCGTAGAACCAACAATCCAACACTCAGTGAACCACAAAAGTCAAACCATCGCAATAATCTCTGGACGCTGAAACTAGACATTTCCAACATTTTCAAAATAAGCAAAATAACAAGGATAGCCTACCTATAAGTCCAATTCTGGATACAGGGACAAAACGGTAATTTTGGATCAAAACGGTGTCTGTCGTTGGACCCGTTTTGTACCGAAAAAATGTGTCAGAGTCTATGGTCGCTAAAGTCATCAAACTATATTTCTAAAGATCCAATTTGACGAGACAAACCCAACGTATGTCCAAAGTTGGATTCTGGTGGGCTGTGCACAAATTCGTTCGTTGGGACGGGTCGCGGGGCCCACAAAACGATGATTCGGTCAACTGTCTCAGAATCGGACCAAACTTGGCATACAGGACCAAAAAATGGTACGATCCTGTTGTCACAAGTTTCGTATCGATTTGACGAACGTGCACAAAGTAATTGGAAAATTTCAAAAAAGGTCGATATTGTGAATTTCGACGGATACACATCAAATTCGTCGCACACACGCAACCAATTTGAATTTCGCAAAGCCCACGTCCGCGGAGTCAATACGCACTTTTGATGCAAGTGGTTCGCGATGAAGTCGTCTGCTTTGACAGGACGGACCCCATATCGGTGGTTTTTTCCCTAAAAATTTTAATTTCGAAAATTATTTTTTCGCAACATTACAATCAAATACCTTTCCATACAGTGAATGAAAAATTAATTTACAAGAAAGGCTTCCAAGGGCTAAAAGTGCTCTAAAAAGTTTATTTAAAAAATTTGATAGAAAACTATTGGATTGACGAGAAACAGTCAACAAACTGCGGTACCTGGATTGATCCCCTTTCATGTTTCAGGGTGGTTTTTCTTCGACTTTGTGTTTTCGTGCCGATGGTGTTGCTACATTAGAATCTAATTACTAGGATTTCAAGAAGGTTACCTAGGCTGTACCTAGAAATTTACGGAAGGGAAAATGGTGCTTCCTACGTCGAGAGAGATGTAGGTAAAGGAAGGTACCTGGAAGAGGAGCACTGTTGCGGCTGCTATCCATATGTGCACGCGGCCAGCGATTGGGGGTGTCGAGGGATGGACTGGGGGTGTCAGGCTTAGCTTGGGATTAGGGTTTCTCAACTCCTTATCCCCCTTTCTCTATTGGTTATATATGAACCGATGGGTTTTTCTTGGGCTGCGTGGGTTTGGACAGGATTTTCCATCTCGCGAGATTTTGATTCCAAAATTGCGTTAGATTTTTGTTTTCTTTTTTTTCTTATATTTTTTTTTTTTTAATTTTCTTTTTTTTCTTATATATATGTATTTATATATTCAAAATTGTATTAATAGAAATCAATTTATAAAAAATAACTATTCTTTTATACATAATTTATACATATCTTTGTGTGTAAATATATGTGTACTTTCATTATTATTAGTCTGTAAATATCTAACAAATATTCAAAAATTCCATATGTAAATTTTAATAGAATATAACATATATATTATATATAACAATCCTTATAGAATAAAATAATACTTATTCGAATAATAAAATATATGTCTATATGGATGCCTGTAGACGCACTACATAGCCACATGGCTTGGGTTTGACTTGGGTCGAGTTTGACTACTTTAGCACAACTCCTATAAAGTCCAAAATTCTCAATAATTACTAATTAACTATTTAAATGGTTCAAGTCACAATTTTGACTTATTCTTCTAGAAAGAACCCACATATGGCTTGGCCTTCCTTAGCATTGCTAATACACTAGTCAAAGCACATGCCTTCACTATCTGTGCCCAAATTCTTGGTCGTTATGCATCTCAAACTTAACATGACTAAGGCCATACATATATAGTATTAGGCAATTATAAATATAATTATATATACAAAATGGTATTCAAACCTATTTGGCCGTACAACATCCCAAAATAATATTCAAAATACTTCTACTAAGTCATGGCATCCTAATAAATAATTCTACTAAGTCTCAATATATTTTATAGTCAAATCGAACTCGAAAAGTCAACCAATGGGTCTCATGTGTCATTCGCAAATAAATAGCACATGGAAACTCGATTGAGTGGCACACCCTTTGCATGTGTGTCGTAGGCTCAAAATAGGGTCAAAGCCATATATTGGGTCAAATGGTTTTGATCGATGTCGACTTTCGAACTCACGTTGGAAGTTACGTCTAGATTTACGATAAATAATCAAATGGCCTAAATTTGACCCGAGGTTGTGCAAAGTCAAAAGAATATAAGGGTATAAGTATGGATGGGACATGATATATCAAATTAAAGGTGGACTGGCCTACTTCGAAACTCGTGAAGGACGTTTCGAGAGATGGGCATGTCTTGTGCTCCAAAAATCAAAGACACGGAAAAGTACATATATAATCATAATTAAATACACAATATAACCTAATAAATAGAAATACCATAAAATAAAATAAAAAAATAATTCCCAAAAATAAGGGTCCTCACAGGATGAAAGTTTGTCTACAAGTTGACTAACCTACTGTAACTTTTCAGACATCAATTTGGCAGAGTTTCGTCCTAAGTAGTACATCGTGCACCTCTCCAATGGCCGAAAGATTGCTCCTACTGTTGCTAGGTTAGAAGAGAACATCGAGGGGGTCACGAGAGTGTGGTGGGTGGCATGAAAATCAAGAAGAAATCATATTTTTGGTGGAAGGGGCGTCGGCTATGGGGGGGTCGGCCACATGGCTTGGCCGCTCGATTTGGGAGGATTTATAGGTAGTAGGTGGTTATAAGAGAGAGGGGGATGGTTAGGGCTTGATAGTTATTTATGCTAAAAGGGTCTGGGCTTTGGTTTGAACTAATTTGGACATGATTTGGCCTTTCAAACATAACTAATGGTAATTGGTTTCCTATTTTAGAGAGTTGTTTGACCAAGTCAAAAATTGATAATATATTGCACATGGCTACAATTTAATCTCTAAAAATCACCTAAATATATGTCTACTTGGTTTTGGTAATCTTAGTTTGACTCTTACTAGTAGGGTTGACTAGGTTAGGGTCCGAGTAGTATTTCTAGTCAAATTGGACCCGAAATCAATTTAATGAGTCTCATGTGCCATTTGCAAATAAGTAGCACATGAGAACTCAATTGGATGGTACACTCTAGGCATGTGCATCATAGACTCAAAATGGGTCAAAATTATATATTGGATCAATGACTTCGATCTATGTTAAGTCCCAAACTCAAATTGGAAGCTGGGGCTAGAATTATGATAAATGATCAAATGGCCTAAGTTGACCCAAAGTTGTGCAAAGTAAAAATAATATTGGGGAACAAAATTAAATGAGACATGATATACCAAATTGAATGTGGACGTGTCTAGAATTCAAATACGGAATTGAATTTGAGAAAATGATTTTTTTATGCTTCAAAAATCAAAGCTACGGTAAACTACTAATATAGTCACTATTGACTTTATATTTAAAATATCCACATAAAATATAAATAATTTAAAATAAATTCTAAAAAATGAAGGGGCTTACACACAGGACTTTGTTCTATACAAAGAATAAACTGTAGACAACAATGGTTATGGATCCATAACCTTGTAGTACCCCAAAGAATTGCCCACTTATAGTGGTTTTGGGTCCAAAATCCTGCAATATATTAAAGGACTGCCCATTAACAGTGGTTCTGGGTCTGTGTCCCGTAATATCCAAAGGACTAGTCCACTAACAGTAGTTCTGGGTCCGTGACCTGCAATATTCAAAAGATTACCCACTACACCTGATATTCTTCCAACTAATGATCCTTCTTTGAACTAAAAGCTAGATGTCTAGTAGATTTTTCTTTGAACTAATAGCATAAAACTTTATAGTAGAATTATAAAGACACAATATCAGAGCATCTTCAAGCCAATTTCACATGTCGTATCTTCCACCACCTGGCGCTTGAGACCTTTAGTGAACGGATCTTCCAGATTCTCCTGGCTCCGAACATTAACCACGAAAATGACTCATGTTTTGATAAGATTATTTACCGCCATGTACCTTAGATGCACAGTCCTCTTCTTGTCATTGAAGAGGTCATTCGATGATATTACAACAATCGCCTGGTTGTCATAGTATATCGGTACTGTTAGTATCTGTCAACAACTATTGGAAGATCATACATGAGCTCCCAAAGCCATTCTACTTCATCTACTACAACCACCAGTGCATAGAACTCAAATTTTGTAGAAAAGTGTGAGAGCATAGTCTACTTATTCGACTTCCACAATATAGCAGCTCCACCTATGAAAAAGACATCCTCCCGTAGAGCTTTCATTTTCTACTTCTGAGCACCAACTTGCATCACTGAAGCCCTCTACCACAGTTGGATCTCCTACAGTAGTGCAGTGCAAACTTCTGAGTCCACTTGAGGTATCTTATGTCCCTCTTCATAGTTTTCTAGTGCTCCATACCTGGATTGCTCGTGAACCGACTCAGCATCCCCACAGAAAAAGCTATATCAGGCCTTGTGGCAGTAGTTGCATACATCACTCATGATGATGGTGGAATACTCCAGCTGTCTGACGCTTTCCTTAGATTTGGTTTCAGTTTCTTGTCACACCTATATGGCGTATCGGTCTCTAGAAGATCCTGGTACCCATAGCATGTGATTATCTTCTTAATATAATGAGACTCTGACAATGCCACTCTAGTTTTCGTCTGGATGATCTTTATCCCTAGGATGACATCAACTTCCTCCAAGTCCTTCATACTAAACTTAGATGAGAGGAAATACTTTGTCTCAGTGGCACTTGCTAGATCTGTACACAAGATTGGTATGTCATCCACGTATAGACAAATGACAACTCCTCTTCCGTTAGTGAACTTTGTGTACAGACACTTGTCCGTCTCGCTGAGCTTGTAGCCGTTTGATCTTATGACTTTGTCAAACTTCTTATGCCACATCTTAGGAGCTTACTTCAGACCATACAGTGATTTCACCAACTTGCAGAATTTGTCTTCGAGGCCCTTGACGATGAATCCTTATGGCTGTTACATGTAGATCTTTTCGGTCAAGTCACCATTCAAGAAAGTAGTTTTGACATCCATTTGATGAATAACTAGCTTGTGAATTGCACGGAGAGCAATCAACATCATGATGGTCGTCATCCACGCTACTGGAGCATATGTGTCAAAATAATCGATCGCTTGCTTCTTGGAAAATCTCTTGGCTACCAACCTAGCCTTGAACTTGTTAACTGTTCCATCAACCTTCATCTTCTTTTTGAAGATCCATTTACATCTGATTGATTTTTCTTCTTCAGGAAGATCGACCAACACCCACGTGTTGTTGGAGGTTATCGAGTCATACATATCATTAATAGCCTTCTTGCAAAAGATAACGTCTCTCGTCTTCATCGCCTCAACATAGATAAACGGATTTGCTTCCACATGACAGGTGATGAAATCTTCTCTGAAATCCTTCTACCTCCTAACTTGCTTAGATATAGGTTCTGCGAGCTTTGGTTTAACAGTTATTTCTGTAACAATAACTCCTTCTTGGACTACATCTTCTATATCTTTGTAAGGAGGTTCAACTTCCAATGCACCGACTACTATTCTCTGGAATATCCGCAAGAACAATATTCTTGTATCTTGTAAATTTATCTTCAAAGAATTCTATATCGTGATATTTAATGATATGATTTTATTCAATATCAAGGAACCTCCGAGCATCACCCTTATCGGTATAACCCAGGAATGTAGTCTTCGTAGTCCTTGTTTTCAGCTTTTGAATCTTCAAATTCGAAAGCTTCACATACGCCAAACACCCCACATTCGAATAACATTCAAGTTTGACCTTGAACCAGAGTTCATGAGGAGTGACATCGAAAGTTGCATGCGGCACTCTACTTAGAATGAAAGTAGTTGTAAGCATCACTTCACCCAGAAGCAATTTGGAAGACCCTTAGTCAACATCATTGAGTTCATCATCTCTATTAACGTTCTATTCTTCCTTTCTTCATTACCATATGATTGAGGTGAGTTCAGAGCATTTGTCTCATTGACAATTCTATGTTCTCTACAGAATGATGCGAATTCATGAGACATATACTCTCTACGTCGATTACTTCTCTGTTTGATGCTCGGCTTCTGCTTTGAAGTCCTTAAATTTCTCAAATACTTCATCTTTAGACTTGAGCAAACGTGTAATTTAAGAAATCGTCGATAAAAGTAATAAAATAGTTTATCTTGGCCTTTGTGGAGAACTATTTAAAGTCACAGATGTCTGAGTAGACCAGCTCCAGAAGATCTGTACTTCGGTTTACCCGTTTGAACAGTTTTCTAGTGATCTACGTCTGTGCACACACCTCACACTTCTCTAACTCCATACCCATATTATTTGGAGATAAGTCCCTAGACTAGACATCTTATTTATTCTTTTACAATGAACATGTCATATTCTATTAAGCCACAACTCAAAAGAACAATCAGAAGAAGATACTGCATTTATAATCTCCATTGGAGTTACAAGTTGAAGTTTGAACATCCCTTCAGTACAAAAAGCCTTCTCGAACTATGTTCTTTTATAAGATATAACAACCTGACCAGTGTTGATGTCCATCCTCAAGCCTACGTTACAGAGCAGACTTTCTGATATCAGGTTCTTAGCTATAGCAGTTACATGTTTCACATTCTGAAGCGTCAGTGACTTTACCGAAGTCAGTTGCAGTATCACCGTCCCGATCCTAAGTACTTCAGCTTGTGTCTGGTTCGCCACCACAACCTTCTTAGAAATAGGTTGGTACGTATTGAACCACTCATTCTTTGAACAATCATGGCACTGATGCACCAGAGTCTATCCACTAGTCCATGTCAACACTAGTTGATTCAACCTGCACAATCATAGAAACAAATTTAGCCTCACCTTGCTCTTTCTGTTTAGGTTTTTCCTTGCAGTCCTTTCTCTAGTGGCATTTCTTGCAATAGTTGAAATAAGTCCTAGGTTCATTAGACTTGGACTTGAACTGATCCGACTTCACCTTCAGATAGTGAACATCCTTCTTCTTATGATAGGGAGCATGCTGCTTCCCTTTAGAGTTTTCTCCTTGCACCATGTTGGCCTTTGCCATCTGCTTGGACAAAGTTTCCACTTTGAGTTGAGTCTTTAACTCGTTTTCAACATGAATCCAGTGCAAGAGGCGCTCAATATCCACCTCTATCTTCTTGCGGTGTATGTCCGCGATGAAGTTGCTCCACCCAGGCAGAAGCTTGACGACTATACCCCCAACGACGAAAGTATCGACCAAGGATATGTTGTCATCCTCAAGTTTTGGACGTAACTTAAGGACCCTCTTGACTTGAGACAACATCGTCTTGTCGTCCAAAAATCGCATCCTTAGACCTACTCGGCCACTTGGATTCTTATTTCTGTTTTCATCTGCATTATAGAGATTTTCTATAGACTTCCAGACGTCCTTTGCATTGACCGTCTTTCTGTAATACTACACCAAAGAATCCTCCATAGAGTTCAAGATGAGCAACTTGCAGAGGTTGTTATCTCTCCTCCATTTCGACTGTAAAGCAGTGGCTTTAGCGACCCTTTAAACAGTTCTACCTTCTAGAATTAAAGGCTTTGGATATGTCAACACGTATTCAACGCTCACGAGTTGAAGATTAAGGATGACCTTTTCTCTTCCATACATTGTAATACTTCCCGTTAAACTTCTCAAGTTTGTTAAAACTTGTATCAATAAGGTTTGCACGATTGTTCTCCATTGGATTTGGCTCTTGCTTTGAGATTTTTACTCCCAAAACAAATATTATATGGAAGAGCGTAAGTAGACAGAGTGATTCTACAAATGAATTTGCTCACACACTCTATATATGAGGAACTTCCAATAATTGCTTCTCTAGAATATCCTGAAGTCTCTGTCTCGAAGACGGAGGAAGACGAAGACGCAACTCTGTTGGGGTGATAAGATCATCGTTGCTCAAAGAAAGATTTGCCCTACTGCGATCGTCTCCTAGGAAACAGCATGTTCAAACAAGAACTTCTGGAACACTCGCTGTCACCTCTTGACTGAACTCGCAGAACTCCTTGGACTCCAATGGCTGTGGTCTCTCAACTCTCTTTGTCTCTTAATTTCTGAGTAAGCCACCAAAGAAGGCACGAAGAGAGTATTTATAGAGTTGGGATAAAATCCTAACTATAATAATAGTCGTACACTGACTGCAAAACGATAGGAACAAATCATGGAAAGATTTAACTGAAGCAAATTGAAATCTCACAAAAATTGGATTTGCAATATTGATTCAATCTTTCCATAACCCTTTGCGCCCTTGATTTATGAGTAAGTGCAAAGTGCACCAACAAAGCGCCACTTTGCACCCGAGTCTGAGTCACTAAGCCCCCTCAGGGCTTAGCTCCAAAGAAAATAAACCCATGAGCATGACAAAAAGCGTAAATACTTTCTTTGCAGATTTAGCCTTCTTTCCACCAGAAAAATACCCCCACATTGTACCCATCTGCTCACCATACCTCATGTGCTTATCTCAACACATGCAAAATTTTATATAAAGATACTCACTATTTGATGTGAGCATATGGGACTATCTTTCTAGTCACTAAGGCAAAACACCAAACAAAGATCCTCTCACCTTTCAACAACACTTGTAAAGAGCTCTAGTCCATCGAGTGAGCCATGGAGATCATAAATATCATTAATAGTAGTAACAAACACTACCAGAATAAGTCATTTTAGCGACACCTAAAGACATCGCTAAAACGCCTAAAGACGTCGCTAAACCAATTTAGCGACGTATTTAGCGACGTCTTCCTCTTGTCGCGGAAACCTTAATAGCTGTTTGGAAAGTCGTCGCTGATCGTCGCCAATACCGACGTTTATCGACGCAAAGATACGTCGGTAATATACCGACGTTTACCATCGTTTCGTCGATGAAATAGCAACGTTTATGATATCGCTATACGTCGATATTCCTTGGAAAAATTACTAACGTTTTTGATGTCGCTATGCGTCGGTATATATTACCGACGTTTTGTGATGTCGCTATACGTCGTTATATCCTGGGAAAATGAGGTAAAATCCTGGGATATTTACCGACGTATAGCGACGTTTGCCTACGCATAACGACGAAACTGACGTCGCTATACGTCGGTAGCCTGGCAATATATGCCAGTTTAGCGACGTCTACCGACGCAATGTGCCATCGGAAAGCGTCGGTAAACGTCGGTGGACGTCGCTAAATTTGAAAAAAAAATTACAGTTAAAGTTTTCTCCACAGAATCATTTTCTTCCTGTAGTTTAATCTAAAACAAAATACACAAGCACATTTTATCCCTGGGTTCGCCGACCCCTTCGGTGGAACACTCAACACCGGTAAATTAACATCCAAATGAAACGAATAACAACATAAAATAACTAAAGTCCACACAACATATATAAACTAATATCCAAATTGTCATGGGTCTACACAACCAATAACCAATGTATCTACGCAACCAACAAACAAGTGTCACAAACAAATACAAAGAAAAACAAGTACTCAAATACTCAATACAAACAGTCCTAAGTAGGACTACTGGGGATCTGGAGCAGGAGGAGGTGCGCCAGTGATGAAGGGCCAAGAAAAGCTCATAGTGCACCTGTGAAATCGACACCGATGAAGAAGGTAGTGAGGTCGGTGGAGTTGGTGTCGATGAAGAAGGCAGTGGCGCCGGCGGAGTCGACGACGATGAAGACGCACCCGGAGGACGATAACGCTCCAACGTTGCAAGTCGCTGGTGGTATGAATCCATGGTAGATAACATTCTAGCACTGCTATCAGCCACCAAATCCTGCACCAATCTCAGCCTCTCGTCCCATGGTCATCTGTGATGCCTGCAGATCCAATACGCTGTGCTCCGTCGACGCTCTAAGATCGGTGATGCTCCGCTCTGTCCGCTCAGTCACATGCCAGGAGCTCCATAATGCTGCGGTCGAGCGCATCCAATCATGCTATAAGCGCAGGCTCATCCGACTGGTGCTGAGACTGGTCCTGAATTCGTCATAGCAACTCATCCCGGAGAGACTCCATCATCTGGTGGACTCGGACAGACTCCTAGGACGGCTGTGGACCATGCACACTAGCGAGGGATGCCCTAGAGGACTGGCTCGCAACTAGGGTGCCATATGATTCCGTACCGTAGTACGTACCCCTACGGAGGCCACCAGCGGCGGTCATCCACAGCTCGTCTACCGACGGAGCTTGAGTGGGCTGCGAGGAAGTACCGGCCTCTCCCGCAATAGGTGCACTAGCAGTCGTCCGATCCAGAAGCCTCTGATACTCGGCCTAGAAAGTATGGATAGTACTCTACGATTTCTAATTTCTAATTAATTATTTATTATTACTAACTACATGAATATTTATTTGCATGCATATTAAGTTATATTAAAATTAACACGAAGTATTATAAATAACAAATAGTATTGTAATACTTACATAGGCAAGCTCCGCCCTCTCGTCAATAAGGCCTTCGCCCTTCCGATGGGTAGCCTGGAAGACGGTCACCATGTCGGCATTACCGACCTTCCTTACCTGTAATTAAATATATTATCTTAGTAATAATTTATCAGATTTGCATTAAAATAATATTTCTTAAAGAAAAATATATACCAGATGACGGAAATGTTCGTCATCGGAATCGACCCACCGTACCACTTCGAGGCATGCTGCCTAGCCGCCTTGGCCTTCTCGAACTTTTTCTTGTACCTTGGCTCGTTGAATCGAGCCTTCATCGCATCCCAATGATCAGGGGTGATCCAACCTTGGATCGGATTTCCGGCACGATCACGCGCCTTCTGATCATTGATAGCGTCGCGGATCAGCTTAGCAGCGACAGCAGGAAACATCCCCTCGATCAGCTCGGCCCGGTGCGGTGGATAGAAAAACATATCCTAAAAGAGTACGCAAACCAAATATTTTTTAGTAGTATACAATATGCATAAATCAAATGATTCATGTTAAAAGAAAATCTATTTTAACCTTAAAGCGCGCAAAACCAGTAGGCCTTCCTATCGTCCGGAGCATCCAAGTAGTTTCTCCAAGGACTCCCATAATTTTGCCTCAGGAGCTGGCCTAGGCGTCTCTGTACCAACGGGGGACGATATCTATACAGACATCTTATATTCATGAGAAAAGTTAATTTATGATAAACACAGAAAAAAATGATAAACCAAAATACTTTGTACCGTCGACCCTATATCTCCGTCCTCGTCTCCTTTGGAGGTGCGTAGGCATCATCTGCCTGATACTGGTCGGCCGCCGGCAGTAGCCTCCTCCATCTGCTCATCTGCCTCCATCGTCGTATCAGCAGGAGGAACGCTACTCTCGGGAGCAGTCTCAGGCCTGGAACTACTCGTCCCAGGAGATATGCCACGTAGCATTGTGGCGGGCGGAGCTACTGTCCGATACACAGGAGTACTGGGCGACGAGGATCCAGAGCTGGTACCAGTAGAAGGTACCGAAGAAGAACCCCGTCCTCTAGCAGTACCACCAGTAGGTATAGAAGGAGTATCCTATCCTCTGCCAGTATCAGTACCCCGTGCCCCATGTCGAAAAATACGGAACAATCCTGCGATGACCTGTCATGCCTAATAACAACATATAATGAGATACAACAAAGATAACAAATAATAGAGACTAGAAATATGAAAGTGCAACAAAGACAAGATAATAAGCAAGACAACATATGATGATATATTTTACAAGAAACATCTAAGTCCGGATAGTACATTTTACAAGAAACATCTAAGTTCAGATAGTACATTCTACAAGAAACATCTAAGTCCAGATAGTACATTCAGATAATAACCAAAACTAGATAATAACCAACTCTACATAATAAGAAAATGAAAGTACGTCTCTCTCAATCATCTTCAGAATAATCATCTTGTTCGTCTTCCTCGACCTCATCTTCACTTTCATCTTCCCCTTCGTCGGCTTCGTCTTCCTCTTTGGATAATTCTACATCTTCTACATTATGTGTCGTGTATGCGTACTTCTGTGGAGTCCATATCAACAATATTGGTTACAAGAGGTAGCTCGTCCTCCTGATAAGCTTTTTCGTCAACATCAAAAGTATCTCTAGCTTTAGTCATGCATACTGCCCACCAGTCAGACTTCGTTGCTCCCCGTCTCGGATAAGCTGTGAAGTACACGAGCTGAGCTTGAGTTGCTAGGACAAATAGTTCATAGTCTTGATTATCTACAAGACCATGCTTGTCAATTTTCCAACCTTGATTTTCAGTCGGATCGAACCATTCACACTTGAACAACACGTTCTTTGTAGGTTCTCTGCCATAATTATATGTCAACTCCACAATCTCTCGCAAGATGCCAAAGAAATCATTTCCTGGATCGACGTCTTTGTAGTTCAAAGATTTGATACACAAACAACTATTTTTTCGTGGAATCAAGATCCAGGAAGTTGTCTCTGATCAGAGCATTTGTCGACTTGAACCGAAAGCCATTGACACAGTAACTTGGCCATATTTTAACAAAAGTAATTAGTCCCTTGGCAAGAGTTCTAATTAATTCAATCTCGGGTGAAATTAGACGACCGACCTGAATACCAAAGAAGAGGTAGTAAGTTATTTATTGTGCAGTTGCATTAAAAGAGGCCAGTAATTACCGAGCTGCTTATATATTCGCTCAACCAAGAAGGAAAATGACTGTCTCATTTCTTGTTCTAATGCTTCGTCCTTACATTCTCCAGCAACTCCATGAACTGTGCAGCATCGGCGTTCGGTGCCTCCTCAGGTGCATCATGATCGTCCGGATCGAAACTAGGCCCCGCCACGTCAAAAATTATGTTCACCAACCCTATCGTCGTAAGCAGCGTTGTTGTGGACATCCACATAAGGCTCATACTCCGATGCTAAAGACATAAATTCTCCGTGCGCACTCCACTGATAGTAATTTGGCGTAAAACCCTTTGAGTATAAATGATACATGACTTCCACTTCTGGATGATGTTTCAAGTTGTAACATCACACACACGGACACTTAATTTTGGTACCGTCCATGTACTGAGGGAACGCCTTGGCAAACTGCAGAAACTGCTGTACACCCTCTATGAATTCATCCCGCACACCGTACATGTTATCAGGATGACGATTGTACATCCATGAACGATTCCATAAGTAGTAATTCATATCCATATCCAATTGAGGATAATTCTGTAAGATAGATACATGCACATTGCAGTCAGTGAATGAATGTTAAGGCAGTTTAGATATGGGTGTGCAACATAAACTGTTCATTCATTCCATATATTACAAACAAAGAATTTGAAGGAAGAAACAAAAACAACTGTGTTGGGACTAAAACAACTGTCTTATGTCAAAGTGTCGTATCCGATAGACCGATACTAATCCGATACGGTTGATACTAAGTACATACGGTCAAGGTATAATTGTACTTGTAGGAGTACACGACACTAAGTACATACGGCCGATACTAATACGATACGGTCGATACTAATCCGATATCGATTCTGATACTCATCCCAATTTCTCCCCAACCTCTTGTAAAAAAGGTGTCTGTCGAGGTATAATTGTACTTGTAGGAGTACACGACACCAACTGTCCAATATCGACCATTTGGGTCTACAAGAGTTACTTTACCTAGTTTGTCAAGAAAGGTAAAACTTTTAAAATTAATATCCAATATCGACCCTTTGGCCTGTGCTTGAGCAGTATCCTAACTCAAACTATCTATCCTAACTAATAAATTAATATCCTACTTTAACGTCTACTAACTGTCATATTCCTTCTAACATAAACTAATATCCTAATCTAAACTAACACTTTAACTAAAACTAATATCTAAACAATGCTAATCATGAACTAACACCCTAACCTGGAAGTCCATACTACTCAAGCACAGGCCAAAGGCCAAGTTATAAGGCAAAACGTAGGCAACTGCCTGTAGCTACAAGGCAAAACTAAATGTTGACGGTATATATACCGTCAACATTTAAAAAGTTTACTTGTCTTGACAAAATGAGTGAAGTAACTCGTATAGACCGAAAGGATACTCTATACACTCGATGTAATACGATATACCAATCATACCTACACTTCTTGGATACTCTATACATTGTAGGTACTAGGATACTCCTTAGTATATTAGATATCAAAATCACTTAGTATGACACAAATATGAGTGTGCATTTCATATAAGAATCTAAACATAAACTACATTCTTGGAAATAATATCAATCATGTTAGCAGACCACCTATTCATGCAACTATCTCATACTGACAATTATTTTGAGTAACCTCTTTCATTTCTCTATCGATACATGCCAAAAATACTCTTTACCACATAAAATAACACTAATATTTAGACTGTGTTAGCACAGCAAATATAACATACTCACCATCTATACATAGAACCCATAAATTAGAATATATGCATCTCAACATATCATAGGTCACAGTAGCTAGCCGAGCTAAATACCATAGCTTCCCATTGAATAGGAAGTCTTCCAACTCTATCAGCTATGATCTAGTACTTCTCTAATCACATTGAATGGGAACATATACAACTCTATTGTAGTAAATCATTTAACAAGCTAACAAAACACAAAGAATTTCTACTGTATTGAATCCCAGAATCAATCTCCTTCCCGCCATGGTCGACTCCCATCCCGGACACGCCACGCACACCCCCTGAGTCCAGATAACCTCTAGCACACGACACTCCACTACACACACCAATTAATTAGGATACGACCCGACTGCATCACGAGCTATCTGGAAACAGGACACAACCATCCTCCATCCAAATATCGTTCACAAAAATGAACTCGAGACTCAAAACAAAATTCTGAGTAGAAATACTCCAAATTCAATATACTTGTTCAGTGTGTGTGTATGTGTCCGTCTGTGTTCGTGTTTATTTGTTTGTCTGTATCCGTGTGTATGTGTGTCTGATTAGGGTTAGGGTTTACCTGATCAACGAGGAGGGTGGCAGGAGGGGAGGGGCGTTGACCGACGAGGGGTGGCCGAAGAGGAGAAGAATCCTAGTGGAGAAGGAGGGGTCGGCAAACGATTGTCGGGCTTCGGCGATGGCGAGGGGGAGCGGCGATGGCTAGAGGTGGTGGAGGTGGCTGGAGATGGTGGACGTCGGGCTCCGGCGAAGGGCGAGTCGTGCGGTGGTCGAACGAGGGGGTTTGAAATTTTTGGGGAACGAGTGGGGGGAAAAGAAATGAAGCCAGAACCCTATATTAAAATATTAGCGACGTTACTAAAGACGTCGATAAACGTCGCTATTATTTGATATGAGCGACAGTAAAAACACTTACGTCGGTAAACGTCGCTATTACTAGTCAAATTAGTGACGTTCACTGACTTATCAGCAACGTTATTTTTTTAACTTAAAAGACGTCACAGTAACGTCGTTGATCGTCGCTGATAGCGACGATCAGCGGCGTTTTATTTATGCGTCGCTAATTCCCTTAATGGTAGCGACGTTTTCAATAAACGTCGCTAATTTCGTCGGTAATATGACTTATCTTAGTAGTGAAAACAATTAAGTTTAGTTAACTTTTCTCTGTATCTTTCAAAGTTAGGCTCAAATGCCCACCCAATGGAGAACATGTAGTTCTCGACGAAGCGGTCTCAATTGAAGCTTATATCTCGCAAAAGCCTAAATTACTCCACCACCTGAAACATAGAATCATCTGTTGGCAATTATCACAAAATCAACGTATATATAGATATAAGTGAAGTTTAATAATAATCACCTCGACAATGTTTTAAGTTCTTTATTGTTGTTGCTTTGAAGCTTGTTATAGTCTAGCTTACCTAGTAAAAGGAGATTCCGATCCATGTTCTCCATCTTCTGGTAGGCATGGATGAAGTACCAGGAGTGCAACCTAGCCGTCCTCTAAGTAAGCGGAAGCTCCAACGAGCGAACAACATGCTCACTTTGAGAAGGTTCTAATGACGCTGTTAGTTACTGGAGATGTTTGGAAGCGAAATGACTCATCTCATCCAACATGTCCTCCCCTTCTTTTGTAAGATAGGAAGCTTCATACAGACTGCGTAATGTTTTCGTAGCAATGAAGATACCATTTTCGATGTCCTTGAAGTTTTTCAGAACATCTGGATAAGCAATTAATAATCAGCAACAACACTATTTTATATTAGTTAGTCCCAAAATATCTCCGTATGAACACACAGTAAATTCCAAAAGCATATGGAAAATTAAATTCTATAGGTTTTATTTATCCAAAAATTTCTAAATTTTCCAAAAAAATCTAAAATAACAAAATAAAATATTTAGAACTATCTAAGGACCCTAATGACCATACACAAGATAATGTTAAGATATTTCACCTATAGGCTTAGGCACGAACCCTTGTGATCCCAAATTCAAAAGCCTAGTTTAATGATTCTAACCATTTCTTATTTAATGATAATAAAAAAATAAAATAAAAATATCTCCAAGATTAAAATAAATTTTTAGGAAAGAAAATGGTACACCATAGCCATCACCATCACCACTCCATAAGAATAAGAAAAAAAAAGTGTACGAACAAATGGATTGATGATAAAAGAGAATCTTAGACTGGAACAATGTTTCTATTAATATTGATGGTTGTTGATTACATGAAAGCATTGTCCTTTCGTAATTGACACATATTAATTGGTTGGTAATAAGTCTCGTGAGACCCTCTCATACTTCAAAGTTGAATAGGTTCAATTAATAATGACATGATTTGATCCTTTGTTTCCCCATCTTGCCTACCATAGCCATCACCATGCTGATAGATACTTCGTGACATTCGAGTAACGTCCATCAGTGCAACGATGAATGGCTCCTCAAAGTAGGCGCAGGAACTTCTTTCCTTGTTCAGCTTTTTCCAGAGATCATCAATCAGGCCCATGTGAACTTTCGAGCAACATCTTCTTCAACACCACTTTCCTCGTGCATATAGCACTGGATGGACTTTGGAACATCGCCTCTCTTCATCTCATCCTGAAATAAATAAGTGAGAATCATATATGTGAAAGTGTAAATAATAATACAATAGTGACACCTATATACCGTAGAGGTGGCCATG
The DNA here is from genome assembly GCA_029216955.1 of Iris pallida. Taxonomy (NCBI): domain Eukaryota; kingdom Viridiplantae; phylum Streptophyta; class Magnoliopsida; order Asparagales; family Iridaceae; genus Iris; species Iris pallida. Next base: position 24,720,545 of record JANAVB010003200.1, read on the forward strand.
TCGTTCCATAGGCGAAAAATCATAAGAGGAAGACGTATTATTTCTGGGTTACTCTCCAAGTATTCCAGTGCTTCTCTTGTAATCTCTTGACTTGTGAAGAAGTAGAGGTGGGGTATCACAGGTGCACTTATAGAAATCCATGCATTGTCCAAGTACTCTTTCAAGGTTGGCATGTATCCGCTATGATACCACTTTGCTTCGACCAGATACGCTCTGCATAGATCAATCCACTGCAACAAACAACAAATTCTACTATTTGTATGGTTTTATTTTTGGCCGTTCAAATCCAATATATATATATATATATATATATATATATATATTGACCGTTCACATGCATTGTCCAAGTACTCTTTCAAGGTTGGCATGTATCCGCTATGATACCACTTTGCTTCGACCAGATACGCTCTGCATAGATCAATCCATTGCAACTAACAACAAATTCTACTATTTGTATGGTTTTATTTTTGACCGTTCAAATCCAATATATATATATATATATATATATATATATATATATATATATATATATATATATATATATAAACAAATATGAGCAATACGCATCAATAGAAAGTTTATTTTGGCAGTATCATGGAAGTTGCCATGTAGAAGTGTGTCATCTTGTCTACAATAGAAGTGTGTCATCTTGTCTACAAATTTACTATGGCGACAGAGGATTGCAAAGAGTTATTATGGATGAAAAAGTTTTTGTTGGAGAAGGGGCTAAAGCAAGAATAATAATTATAAGACAATTTACATTTAGAAGAACCCTACATTTCATAATCGATCCAGGCACATTGCAAAGCTCATTGCCTCCAATTCTCAGAGCTTCTCCGACAAACAGATGGCGCCCGTCGCACTCCGGGGTATTCTCTACATAGGACCCAACTCCAACAGATTCTCTATCGGAACATCTTCTTGTTCTCAAGCTTGGTAAACCTATTTCTCATCATTGTATAATCAATTTATTTCTATTGTTTGAGTAGTTGTGGGGATCCGTTTGGATATGTCGGAGAAGTTAGAAAGTCTGCGGTGTATATCCTTTATTCAATAATGAGACCTTTTCGGGTTGGACTCCGATCATCCCGGGTCTTTCTTTTTCAGTCAAGGTTTTCTACATAAATATCGTTTGTGTTTGCATTGTGCTCTTTGGTCTGTGGATAGTGCAGGTTGTGCGTTTTACTTATGTCTTCAATATTTTCATCCGTTTTTTAAACGGTGTTTATTCCTCTACTTCCAAATAAATCAGCAATTGGATTGTAGTTATAACTCTCAATGCAGACAATCTAATTAGTACTTAAAAGCCGCTTCCAGTAGAACAATAGAAATCAGTTAAAGAAAGCAATGAGAAAAATGTACATATTTTCTTAGGTAGGGAATAGCTTGAATGCCCTTTGTTTCCAGGATATCTTTAGCCGTTTCATTGCTTGTATCAAAGAGCCCCAGTAAACATATCTTCATATATTCGGGCAGTTCTTCCAATGTACTAGCATCCCATCTAAGGAAAAAAAAAACATCCAGTAAATTTGTATTAGTATAATCAGTCGTTAGGCTTCATTGGGTCAGCTTTGTGGTTGACGCAATGATCCCCTCACCTTTCAACAGCACTTGTAAAGAGCTCTAGTTCATCTAGTGAGCCATGAACATCATAAATATCATCAATAGTAGTAACAAAACAATTAACTTTAGTTAACTTTTCCCTGCATTTTTCAAACTTAGGCTCAAATGCCCATCCAATGGACAATAAGTAGTTTTCGACTAAGCGGTCCCTACTGAAGCTTAGCTTCTCGCAAAAGCCTAGAATACTCCACCACCTGAAACATAGAATCATCGGTTGGCAATTATTAGATCGCGATCATATATAATTCAATATATATATATATATATATATATATATATATATATATATATATATATATATATATATATATATATATATATTATTTTTTAATTTTTTTTGTGGAACAAGGTAAATTATTTCTGGAATCGCTCCCACTGGGATTCGAATTCATGACCACTCGGGCCGCATGCATCTCTCTTAACCAATAGGCTAGAGGTCATTTGCTATATATATTGCTGAAATAGTAATCACCTCAACAATGTTTTGAGTTCTTTCTTGTAGTTACTTTGAACCTTGTTATAGTCTAGCTTAGCTAGTTCAAGTAGATTCGGGTCCATGTTCTCCATCTTCTGGTAGGCGTGGATGAAGTACCAGGAATGCCACCTTGGCATCCTCCAAGTAAGCGGAAGCTCCAACGAGCGAACAACATGCTCCCTTTGAGAAGGTTCTAATGACACTGCTAGTTCCTGGAGATGTTTGGAAGCGAAATGTCTCATCTCATCCAACATGTCCTCCCCTTCTTTCGCAAGATAGGAAGCTTCATACAGACTGAGTAACGTTTTCGTATCATTGAAGGTACCATTTTGGATGTCCTTGAAGACGTTCAGAACATCTGGATAAGCAGTTAATAACACTATTTAATACTAGTTGGCAAATTCCTTAATTATGTACTTTTTTTTTTGTGTTCCAATAATTTCTCTCTATCGGAAGAGTCAAAAAAGATTCTAACCCTGTGAAACATTGTACCCATGCTCCCTTAGAAGTCTAAATAATAAGGCTGTATAACGAAGGTCTTCCTTCGCCTCCATCTTTGTCATGGACTCCACTGATTTAAATATGGTTCCTAAGACATTCTGGATCTCCTGTTCAAAATGATAGGCCACACCAAGTTGGCGAAGGGTGTCGATTAGCTCCAGCCTGAGAAAAGCTGGCTTCTCCTCATCCAACATTCGCTTGACGTACTCCTTGAGCATGTTGATCCTCGTAACATCTTTTTCCTACCAACCATTCAAAATTATATTTATCTACTCAATTAGTAGAGGGCTTGTAAAGTTTTATGTGCATCATATATAATTTCTCATGACTACCATCGGGTCGATCTTCAATGACTGAATGTAGCTGTTGTCCCACAAGCTTGGCTGGAAATTTGCTGATCTTCGGAATGGAATTGCATCTGATCTCTGTGCATTGGTTGTAGCTACAAGTCGGGTTTGGCTTCTCGGGTTTCGCCACATAGGAAGGGCACTAGTAGTAGTAGTAGTAGTAGTAGTAGACATACAAGGAATAAGGGACAGAAAGAAAGAAGATGTAGCCATTTGAGTTTTTTAAATTATAATTGATCCTCAGATTGAACCTCTATATATAATCCAGCTGTCACAGCAAACTATTCTGGATGACCACAAACATACTTTTGATAAAGCCTAGTGACTGGAACATTATTTTGTTTAACTTACATAAACACGTTTATAAGTAGCGTGTCAATTTTTCTACGTAGTGTGTCAACGTAGCAAGACCTGAGTCATTAATTGCTTGATTGATTGGTTTTTCTCCTCCTTTCATTCAGCCCTTTTTTCTTGGAAAAGTTAATTGTATAACTATTAAAGAACCTGTACATCAGTCAACAACTATAGTGTTTGCCTCGGCAACCCATCCCCATTGCATCACTTTCTATGTTGTACACTGTTGGGTTTTGGTCTTTTACAATATGAATTTTAGTCCCACATCGACTAGACCAAAGGAGTTGTATCTCTATATATTAGCTTTGCTAGTTTAGAGATGCACATGTGGTGTGGAGGTGCACATGGGTGTGCCATGTGGGGTTATTTTTCTAATGGGAAAAAGGCTAAATCAACAATTAAAAGCATTCATGCTTTTTGCTCTTGGAAAATTTATTTCCATGGGAGCTAAGCCCTGTAGCGACTCGGACTCATGGGCTCATGAGGCGTAATGTGGCGTTTTGTTGGCGCACTTTGCACTTTAGTTGCGCGAGCCACTTGCGCTGCCACGTTGCGCAAGCCCAGTTGCGCTGCCCAGCCCAGGTTGCGCTGCACGTCCAAGTTGCGCTGGGTTGCGCTGGGTTGCGCGGGTTGCTCGGGTTGCGCGGGCGCGGGTTGCGCTGCGTGCGCCGTGTGCGCAGTGTGCGCAATGCGTGCAGTGCGCGCAGTGTGCGCAGCTCAGTGTCGCGTGGAGTGCAAGGAGCGCAGGGTGCGCGCAGTTGGCGCAACTTGCAGCAGAACGTGCGTTTGCATGTTCTGGACGGTTGCTACATGTTCGGGGTGGTTATTACCACGTCCCTAACTTTGTGGCAACCGAACATTTGCTGCAGGGCTTATATAAGGCATCCTCTCTCTCAAGGCGTACATACACAATTAAGAGAAGCCACCACAGAAAGTTTACGAAGTGTTTTTTAACACAAGTAAACAGAGAATTCAGAAGTGTTCTTTAACATTGTTCTGATCGGAATTTGCTTGCGAATTCCAGCAGCCTTCGAGATAGAGGAAAGGCGCCGCACCAGCGTTGCTTTTGTACGGGAGTTCGTGTCCATCCAAGGAGTCAGAAGAGCAGGAGTGTTCCAAAGTTCTCCGACGAACTTGCTGGTTCCTGGAAGCTATTCGTGTTGGGCGAATATAGCTTTGAGCAACGGTGATCATTCACCCCAGCAGGCTATCTTCCACCTTTCGCCTGTCATCTTCTTCACTGCTGTGATTACGAAATCTTTTTAGATTCTCGTATATCATACGTCGCTGTGGATTACGAAATCTTTTTAGATTCTCGTAGTACTTTAAACGAGATCTTTTTAGATCTTCGTTTTACTCGTGCAACCTTCCTAGAAGTATTGCGTTGGAACATTATTTTTATAATTGTTTCATCTTCTCAGTTTTCCATCGAAAAATTGTGCCCCGGCACTAACAATCTCAAAGCTATATTGCAACGATGGAAAATCTTAATGCTTCACTCCTCAACACTGACTTCTGTAAGTTAGAAAAGTTTGATGGAGAGCATTATCAAGTCTGGAAGAGGAAGGTTTATCTCACTCTTCAACTCAGAGACGTTGATCACGTGCTGCTTGAAGAGGAACCTACTGTTCCAGATACTCGGTCTGCTGCCGCAATCACTGCGGCTACTAAACTTCAGGCCAAGTGGAGAAGGGAGAATAGCATTTGCAGGCTGCTTATCCTGAATGCTATGGAGGATTCCCTAGCAGAATCCTACAGTAAGAAGACTATAGCCAGAGACATATGGGAGTCTCTGGAGAAACTGTACGAAGAAGACAAAAACAGGAGCAAGATATTTGTGGTTGAAAAATATCACAAATTGCTCTTTGAGGACGAGAAGTCCATGCTACCGCAGGTAAAAGAATTTTTGAAGCTGCGACAGAAGTTGGAAGACAAGGCGATGCCCCTCCCCGACAAGTTTGTTGTTGGAGGGATTGTCTCAAAGCTCCCCGCTGGGTGGAGTAAGTTCTATGCAAACATGCATAGGAAGAAGCTTGAGATCAGCCTGGAAGATCTCTTGCAGGAAATCTATGTTGAGGACCAGATGCGGACTCAACTGAAGGTAGACACACTGTCCAAGCAATTGGCTAACGCCAATCCGGTTCATACCAAGGAACCAAGGGAAAAGCAGGCGGCTTCCCACAGCAAGAAGAATGACCCTAACAATCTGAACGTGAAGGGGACTTCCTTCAAGCGAAAGAAGGCAAAGTCTCAGATGCCTTGTTTCAAGTGTGGCAAGAATGGCCACTTCAAAAGTGAATGCAAAGCAAAGACCAAGCAATCAGAGCAAGGAGAGCCTGGTAAGGTATCTATGATCACTGATGTTGTTGCTATGATTGCGCAGGTTGATGCGGTAAGGACTGACTCTAACTGGTGGGTAGACACTGGAGCATCCTGCTATGTCTGCTCCAGTAAGAAGTGGTTCACCACCTACACCCCTACTTCTGAAGTAGTATGATGGCGAACCAGGCACAAGCCGAAGTGCTCGGGATCGGGACGGTGGTGTTGAAGCTGACTTCGAGGAAGTCTCTGACGCTTCAAGGCGTGAAGCATGTACCTACTATTGCCAAGAACCTGATCTCGGAAGGCCTACTCTACAATGCAGACCTCAGGATGGACATCAATGCTGGCCAGATGGTGATGTCTATCAAGGGAACATATTTCGGGAAAGCTTTTTATACCGAAGGAATGTTCAAAATTCAGCTTGTAAATCAGTCCAATGTAATTAATATGATTAATGAAATCACTCATTCTGCTTATACTCTTGAGTTGTGGCATAATAGACCCGGACATGTTCATTGTAAACGAATAAACAGAATGTCTAGTGTAGGACTTATCTCCAAGTGTGGGTGTAAGATAGAGAAATATGAAGTTTGTGCTCAAACAAAGATCACAAGGAAACCCTTTCCTCGGGTTAATCAAAGTACAGATCTTCTGGAGTTGGTACACTCCGATATCTGTGATTTCAAACAGTTCTCTACAAAGGCCGGGATGAAGTATTTCATAACCTTCATCGATGACTTCTCAAAGTATGCGTTCGTCTACTTGCTGAAGGCTAAAGACGAAGCATTCGAGAAGTTGAAGGAGTTCAGAGCCGAAGTTGAGCGGCAGACTGGACAACAACTCAAAAGGATAAGAAGTGATCGAGGTGGGGAGTACAGGTCTCATGAATTCGTATCGTTCTGCAAAGAACATGGAATTGTCAATGAGACTACGGCTCCGTACTCTCCTCAATCAAACGGAGTAGCAGAGAGGAAGAACAGAACGTTAACAGAAATGATTAACTCAATATTGTTGACTGCTGGTCTTCCTAAGTGCTACTGGGGAGAAGCTGCGTTGACGGCCACTTTTATTCTAAATAGAGTGCCTCATGCAACTTCAGACGTTACTCCTCATGAACTCTGGTTCAAGGTCAGACCTAACTTGAATGTCATTCGAGTGTGGGAGTGTCTGGCATATGTCAAGTTTCCAGATCTGAAGATTCAGAAGCTTGGGACAAGGACTACTAAGACGATCTTCTTGGGGTATGCCGAGAAGAGTAATGCTCGAAGATTTCTTGATATTGAGTCAAATCATATTATTGAATCTCGTGACGCAGAATATTTTGAAAACAAATTTGTAAGGCACAAGAATATTGTTCTTGCGGATGTTCCGGAGAACAATGAGGGTGCGCAAGAAACTGAAGTCTTCAATGATGATGTGGTCCAAGAAGATGTTGTTGTTGAAACAACGATTGAACCAGAACAAGCTGATCCGTCAGCTAAGCGTGTGAGGAGGCCGAAGGACTTCGGAAGTGACTTTGTCACCTATCATGTGGAAGTTGATCCGCTTACCTATGATGAGGCGATGAAGACCAGAGACGCAGTTTTCTGGAAGGAGGCGATTGACAATGAAATTGATTCCATCACCTCAAATAACACTTGGGTGTTGGTTGATCTTCCTGAAGGAGCGAAATCCATCGGATGCAAATGGATCTTCAAGAAGAAGATGAAAGCAGACAGAACTATTGACAAGTTCAAGGCTAGGTTGGTAGCTAAGGGGTTTTCTCAGAAGCAGGGGATTAACTATTTTGACACGTATGCTCCAGTAGTCCGGATGACCACCATCAGAATGTTGATTGCTCTCGCAGCAATACATAAGATGGTGATACATCAGATGGATGTGAATACGGCTTTCCTAAATGGCAAGCTGACCGAAGAGATTTACATGCAATAGCCAGAGGGACTTGTCATCAGGGGTCTTGAAGACAAAGTCTGTAAGTTGGTAAAATCTTTGTACGGTCTTAAACAGGCTCCCAAGATGTGGCATGAGAAATTTGACAAAGTTATAAGGTCAAATGGCTACATGGTCAGCGATACGGACAAGTGTGTTTACACGAAGTTCGCTGATGGAAGAGGTATGATCGTTTGTCTGTACGTGGACGACATGCTTATCCTAGGTACGGATATTAGTGTGTCACGGAGACAAAGAAATTCATCTCAAGCAAGTTCAGTATGAAGGACTTGGGGGAAGCTGATGTGATCTTAGGGATCAAGATCATCCGGACAGACACTGGACTAGCGCTGTCACAGTCTCATTATATTGAGAAAATGATCACTCGTTATGGGTATCGGGATCTTCCAGGGATCGATACGCCGTACAGGTGTGATCTGAAGCTGAAACCTAATTCAGGGGAAAGCGTCAAGCAGCTGGAGTATGCAAGCGTAATCGAAAGTTTGATGTATGCTGCTACTGCCACAAGGCCTGACATAGCTTTTACCGTGGAAATGCTGAGTCGTTTCACGAGCAACCCAGGTGCTGAACATTGGAAAGCTGTGAAACGGGTTATGAGATATCTCAAGAAGACTCAGACATATGCACTGTACTACAGCGGAGATCCGCCGGTAGTGGAAGGCTACAGTGATGCCAGCTGGTGCTCAGAGGTAGAGAACGAGAGGTCCACAGGTGGATTCATTTTTACAATGGGTGGAGCTGTTATATCGTGGAAGTCGAAGAAGCAGACTATGCTATCGCGGTCATCCATGGAATCTGAGTTCTTTGCACTTGATACCGCAGCTGAGGAAGCAGAATGGCTTCGAGAGCTCATGTATGATCTTTCAGTGGTTGAGGCACAAATACCGGCGATAGCGATATATTGCGACAACTAGGCGACTGCGGCGGTGCCATCAAATGACCTCTTCAACGGAAAGAAGAGGACTGTGTGGTTGAAGCACAGGACAGTACACGATCTTATCAAGAGAGGTGTTATTGCAGTGATTGATGTTCGGAGTCAGAAGAACCTGGCGAATCCGTTCACCAAGGGCCTCAAGCGCCAGCTGATCGATGACACAGGTTGTAAAATGGGCTTGAAGTCATTCTGATATTGTATTATTGTATTCCTACCATAAAGTTTTATGCTATTAGTTCAAAGATTTATCTACTAGGCATCTAGCTTTTGGTTCAAGGGAGGACCACTAATCGGAAGAATATCAAGAACGGTAGGTACATGTTCTATTGGGCATGGAGAGGTTACGGACCTATAACCACTGTTGTCTACTGTTGTTTTCTGCGAAAAATAGTTCCTGTGGGAAGGTTGGCTTAATTGTCCTAATGAGTTCTCAGGCAGAGTGAATGCCTGGTGTGCTTTACAGGAAGCACGGTAGAGCAGCACTACAAGGAGTGAAACTCCATGCTACAGTGGGGTGACTCCACGATGAAGTTCCTATATGTGGGGTGCTGCCCAGGAATAGGATAAAGCCTCGGCTTTGCAGGCCAAGTCACAGCGGCGTAGCACCGCAAATAGGCAGTTAGCCTAATACTGTATGTTAAAATAAAGAGGGGTGTAGTCAGCACAACAAAGAGGAAGAGTTCCTCATGTTACAGTGGTACGATACCACGATGAGGTACCCGGTTAAGGATAAAGCCTCGGCCTTGCAAGCCATGTCGTTGCGGCGTAACACCGCAAGGGAGCCTAAGGCTTCATGCTGGGTAGTTTGGCACTACAAAGAGGCAGTTGCCTCATGCTACAGTAGTATGACACTACAAAGGTTCCCAGATATGGGGTGATTCCCAGGGAGGGGTAATGCCTTGGCTTTAAGCCATGTCATAGCGGCGTAGCACCGCAAGGGAAGCGCAAAGCGCTTCATGCCATGTCGCTTTATAATGACCTCACCTATAGTGTATGGACAAAGAGATATCAGGCCGTCTCTTGAGGGTAAACTTGTAGACGCCCAAAATTATACACTGAAACTAGGCTGGCACAGGACCTTTAATGTGTAGCCAGAAGTGTCACGACCCGCACCCACTGTGAGGGTACGAGAACGTAACAACGCCCAGCCTACGCCGCAGTGTCGGCGGTAGAACGCTATCCTAGGTCAATCATCTAACAATATAAAGGTACCTGTACAGTATATACACTCCTAATGGAGGTGACATAACATAACAGTCTCAATCACATCTAGGGCAGATACAGAATACTAAAGATAGATAGAGATATCAAAAGCACAGTGTAATACAATTAAGAGAGAGAAAAACTAAGTGTCTAAGATAACAACTCAAGAACATCCAGCTCAATACAAGTCTCTAATATATATACAATATCTCAGAAGAACAACTGAAAGTCAAATAATAATGCTGAAAGAAAACTAAAACCTAGCTATCTAGCCTAAACTATGGGAGTAGCATCCTGAACTGCAGCTGGGTCCTCCAGAGGAACCAGGTCGCAGGTGTCGTCTAATCATGCTCCATAATAGGTGGTACATAGGGCCTCCTCCTCATCCTCTGTAATATTTTTAACAAGTCCAGTCAGGACAAGAGCGAGTACAGTACATCTCAACAGATCATAGCAGGTTAGACAATATAATCATGCAGTAAAGTAAGATACGTGAACTGAAGAAATACAGTATGTAAACAGAGAGAACTGTAATAGAAATATCTACTATACATAGAGAGCTAATAGTGACTAGTGAGTCAGAGTAAAATATAAACATGTGAATGGTATAGGAGATTCATGACTACGGCTAAGAGAGTGATTCATGACTACAGCTTCCGAGATAATATTCACATGTCTATTTCCACTCCCACATCCCTAATCGATACACAAAGATCTGTTCAAGTTATTTTAAGATTCGTGAAACTTCACATGGCTCATAAAATGAGTGATACGTGAAGGTGATTCATGATGGCTCTGTGAACATGAGAGTACATGTGTCACAAGCGATTCATGAATCAGAGGAAGCATAGAGATACGTGATGATTCGTGAAACGCACAAAATATGCAGTATCCGATGCTCCCGAGGGGGATAACATCTCATGAAAAGATCCATATAGTACCAATCCGTGTGACCAACGTGACAGTATCAAGTAAAGTAATTTAAAGCAGGAAAATAATTCTAAACAGGATATGAAATGATCAGAGAATGTACTCGCCTGGTATCCTGAACGTCCGAAGAGAATATACTGTCCGAGGAGTGGTGTCTATCTCCTATAGAACAATACAAGTCACAACAAGTCTAAAATAAGGAAATAGACTGCTACAATGCATCTACATGAAGTTTAGGGTCAATTTAGGCTAAAGTCAACCTTTGGTCAACTATAGTCAACCCTAACAGTCAAACTAGGTTAGTTCTAGTCTAAATAAGTCAAACTAGGTCAACACCAAGCCAAGCCTATACCAAGCCTATGCCAAACCATATATCAATATCATATATCAATATCAATATCAATATCAATATCATATATCAATATCATATATCAATATCAATATCAATATCAATATATCAATATCATATATCAATATCAATATATCAATATCAATATATATACATATTTACATACATTCATATAGCATACATACATATGTATTTACATGTATTTATACATAGAGAAATAGAGAGGGGGGTTAAGGGGTAACATAGATGTGTGTGTGATGAACTATGGACTATGGACTAAGTTTAAGGTTAAAGAGCAACATGGCATCATCACACAAGTTTAGGGTTCATTGAATCTCAGAAATTTAACATAGGCAATATCATGTTAAGGTTTACATATAGGAAACTCACTGAAATCTCAGGTTAATGAGTTCAGTTTAGTTTTCAAGTCAATCCCTACATTCAACCAAATGAAATACATAACCCAAATTTTTCCAAAACTAAACTATCATTCAACTCAGATTTTTTTGGTAAACCAAATCTCAGGTTTTAACTTATGAAAACCATAGGTTTTACAGTGCATAATCTCAGGTTTCTCAGGCATTCACACATTTCAATATTAGGAATACAAAACACAGTTCAAAACATGACTGAAATATCAGGATTTCATTCCAGAATTAATTCCTATTACAACAATCAAAAACTCATAATCAAAAGGAATCTATCAAGCATTTAACATATATGTATACACCACATAAACCCAAACTGATTTAGCATTCCATTTTCAGAATTTAAACAGTGTGTGTGTGTGTGTATGTGTGTTCATGTGAACTAATCAACCAAACAGTATGTGTGTGTGTGACAGGTTTGTGAGGGGAAAATATGAGGGTGTGACAGTAAAAGGGATTTTGTGTGTGTGTGTGTATAGGAGGAGCTACCTGTTATGTGTGTGTGTAGGGATATAGAGTGAATCAGTGAAGGGGCACTGTCTTATGTTCCAGTCCAGTCCAAGTGACAGTGAAGGAGAGTGGGAGTGAGGGAATGTGAGCGCAATACTAGAATTATAATGTGTGTCAAATGAGTATACAGGGAAGTAATAGGATGTACATCCCACAAGGATGTAATGGCTCAGTCCTCAGGTTCTAGTGACAGTGAATAAATTCCCAGAAAATTAGTGTACTAAACAGTGTTGAAAATCTCAGGAAACAGTGACAGTGTGTAGAGCTATATGAGAAAATAGTGTTCAATAACAATTCTCAGGAAAAGGGTACTGTACAGTGACTTAATTCTCAGATTTGAATCCAATATCAAATCTCAGTCTTTATTACAAAAACAGTGAAACCTAAATCTCAGTTATCTGTTTAAACACCAAAACCCCTATCCCAAATCTCAGGTTCATACACAAGAGAAATTCTCAGGTTTTCATCAGTTTACATGTATTAAACATAATAACCAAATACAGTTTTCAGTTTAAGAAATCCCAGTTTTCTCATTAAAAGCAAATAGCTCAAGTTTACATTATGTGAATTTCAGATAAGTACATATGTAGACATCAACAAATCAACATAATTAGCATTAAATTTTATTTTAAACATCATTTAAAAACTCTAAAAAATCAGGACTGAACACCATAGTATCAGAGAAAATAAGGAATGATAGGGAATTTGGATTTCGAATGCAATTAATCATTAAAATTGTGAAACAAGGTTGGTAATAGATGACATACAAGTGAGGGTGCATGAGGGTGTCCTCGTGTCCAAGAATTGGACACGAATCGTGTCCAGAAATACACGTGTTCACAGACACGAAACAGTGCACGAAAATCATCGTGCACGCGTGCACGTGTATCCCACACGCGACACACGACACGACACGTCACGTGCGCGTGTCCACGTGTTCACCTAGGGTAGACCTAGGTCTGACACACACTGCACCGTGTCCACGAGTCCCACAGACACGATACGACATGCGTATCAGTGGTGTCTGTGCACTCGTACAGCAGCCCGCGCGTGGCTCGTGCGACCAGTGCGGGGGCGATTGTGCCACGCACACTCCACGAGGTGCTCCCAAATTTTGGGAGCACGGTCGCAGACATTGCCCCTAGGCTCACACAAAAATTTGTGTCTCGACGTTTCCGGTATCACGAGTTCTGGCCCCCGATGGGTAGGACACGGCCTAGGGGCTCGTGCAGCGTGTCCACGTGCAAAAACACGACACAAAAGGACACAAAATACTAGGACACCTTCACAAAAGTTAATGTACACATCAAGATCTACAAATCCATGTAATTACATTTCAAAAATATGAAAATAAATTTCTATGTGGCATTTCTACAAACACCTAGTGTATCACTATGATACGTGTCCGATATGGACACGATATGGACACGAATTGTGCCCAAATTTCGGGGACAGCTAGGAAACCCTAAAACCTAACCTTATATGCAAAGAAATCAGGAAAAACTATGAGTTTTGATGATTACCTATTGAGTATCAAAAATCAAGAATAGCTTCAAAGAGGGGATTCCAAATGGCAACTCCAAATCTCCAAATTGCATACAAACTGAGGTGCTCCTCCAAAATCAGTATATAAACATAAATTAGATCCTATTGCAAAAGACTAGGACTAAAAAGGAGCTAAAATGAATTAATTAGGAATTTCTAAGGTTGGGGATTTACCTCTTTCTAAACTTGAGATCTATTTTCAAGAGAGGCCAACCCTAAATGAAAGAGGCATTAAATAGGGGTGGGAATCCCTAGGTTGGCTGCCATGGGTGGGCTAGGATTGGTCTTGGGCTTAATTCATGGGCCTATGGCTTAAACACTAGGCTTTAAATTGCTAAGTCATAAGTCATTGACTTAAACCATAAGTCATGAACTAACTTCTCTTAAGTAATACTTCCTACCTTAAAACTAATTCCCAATGACTAAAAGTAGGTTAACTAGAGTTAGACTAGGGTCACCAACTAGGGTTAGTTCTAGGTTAGTCTACAAGTCTCAACTAGTCATGACTAACACAACACATAGCAATATTTAATTAATATTAAAATCAAACAAATTCCCATAAATCATAATAAATTCAAATAAATCTTAAAATACCCAAAATACCCTCTAGGCTATAATGTACTAGTCAAACATCCTAATCACATGGCTAGGCTCTAAGGTTACACTAGTCAAACACCAAAATCATAAGTCATGATCTAAAATAGTTTTAAAATGATTAAAAATCACCAAAAATCATATTATCATTTAAATATCATAATTAAATAAATTAAAATATAAAATTTCGAAATTACCCTTATTTTAGAAACTGGGTGTTACAAGTCTACCCACCTTAGAAAAATTTCGTCCTCGAAATTAAAATGGTAGTAGTCTTCTAGGTCAAACACCCCACAATCAAAGTCTCAAACATACCGTCAGATAATCATATGCGTCTGTCCAAAATCATGATACTCCGAATCTTCGTCATGCTAGTGAGCAAGGCTACGATAATCATAGAGTCCTCGACTAAGGTACATACCTCTAGAATTATAGTATTTAAAATTTTCGCATTGCCGCATGCTTGGCAGCAAAAATCTTAAATTTCCACACCCGAGAAATACATCCAAAATATGACTATATGTACTCACAATGCCAGCTATCATGACTATAGAAGACTCTAGATTCCATAACTTAAGCGACCTAGCCCATACGACTCATCTCGGAAGAAAACCAAATTGAAAAGAATGCCAGATCAAAACTTATCAACAATTAAGGAAGCAGATAAGAGCAGATGGAATTGAATTTCAAGATAGATATAATGAGGCAAGGTGGGAATGGAATCGAAAAGAACAGAACCTGCAAGCACCTCTCCCACTGCCTGAGCATCCTCGACTGTCATGGCGTAAGCTCGCCCCTGCTGGCCTCCCCTAGCCTGATGCTGATGCTGCACAAATCTCTGTTGCTGCGTCAGTAACGGTCCCCGCTGCTGTCCTACCGGAGCCTTGGCTCCTCCTCCTGGTGCTGTGCCTATATACTGGGAACACTCCCTCAGCTGGTGGTCCGCTGCTCCACATAGTAGGCACCTGCCCAGCCTCCTCCTGAACTCACCCCATCCATGCCCCGGCTTCTTGCAGTAGGGGCAACTGACTGTCTGCTGTCTGGGTGCCTGATGCTGTCTGGGCTGCTGCTATCCCTGCTGATGGCCGTGACCCTGGAACTGCTGCTGAAACTGCTGCTGAACGTGCGGCCTCTTGGTCGATCCTCCGTTACTGCTGCCTCCCTGGGAGTCTCGTCCCCTCTTGAGCCTAAGCTCAAGATCATCCTCCGCAGCTAAAACGTCCACCAGGATCTCCTCATAGGTAGCACTGCGGGCGTTCTTGGTGTAGGACTTGACCTCCTTTACCAAGCCCTTCCGGAACCTCCGGGCCTTCGTCGTCTCTGATAAGTCCTCCATAAATCTATTCAGGCGGCAGAACTCTCCTGCGTACTCCTCCACGGACTGGTTCCCCTGGACTAGGGCCTCGAACTGGGTCTCGAGGGCTCCCAGCGCTGCGTCTGGAAAGAACTTATTCTTGAACAGCTTCTTGAATGTTGCCCAAGTCTGTCCTGCTGTACCGACCCTCGGGTCGGTCTGGTACCATATACGGGTCAGATCCTGCATCATGCTGGCCGCTGCCTCTATCTGGAGCCTCGTCGGGATCTCAGCCAACCTGAAAATCTCCTCCATATGCTCGATCCACTCATCGGCATACAAGATCCCCTCTGTCCCTCGAAAGTCTCTCGGGTGCATCTTCTGGAAATCTTGGATGCCCTTCTCCCGTGGCTGGTACGGCTGCGGGGCTGCCGCTGGCTGAGCTACGACTCTCTCTACCGCAGTCATTGCCAGCTCAATGCCTCGTGTGAGCTCTACTGTGTGCCTCTGCTGCTGCGTCTGCTGACCCTCCATGTACTGTCGGAAGAAGGCTAACAGCTGAACGGCATCAACTGTCCCTGCAGGTAGCTGCTGCTGCTGAAGAAGTACATCTGGAATTACCGGACTTGGCTCATGCCTCACTGCTGGTGGGGCTCCTCCAAAATCTGCCGAAACGCCTACCCCAGCTGGCATGACTGGGGCTGCGGTACCAGGGGCTGGCTGCTGAGTATGAGAGGTGGCAGACCTCTCATCGGCGTCCTCCTGGCCCTAGCGATGCGATCGCATCTCAACCATCCTGGAGACACAGATCAAAAGGAAACAATTGCTGAGAATGAGTCAAAATACCAAAGGAGGACAGTTTAAATTCAAGGAAGACAATAAGCGGCAAAATGTAGATATACGGAATCTGAATAAGAGTTTTTCCTATTTGTGATTGAGTAACTTCAAAAATATCCTAATCCTACTGCAGGCTGTAGTGATACTCTAGTTCGAATACCACTACATAAACTCGACCTGCATGGGCCACAACTAAAAACGTGTCACGACCCGCACCCACTGTAAGAGTACGAGAACGTAACAACGCCCAGCCTATGCCGCAGTGTCAGCGGTAGAACGTTGTCCTAGCTCAATCATCTAACAATATAAAGGTACTTGTACAGTATATACACTCCTAATGGAGGTGACATAACAGAACAGTCTCAATCACATCTAGGGCAGATACAGAATAGTAAAGGTAGATAGAGATATCAAAAGCACAGTATAATACAATTAAGAGAGAGAAAAACTAAGTGTCTAAGATAACAACTCAAGAACATCCAGCTCAATACAAGTCTCTAATATATATACAATATCTCAGAAGAACAACTGAAAGTCAAATAACAATGCTGAAAGAAAACTAAAACCTAGCTATCTAGCCTAAACTATGGGAGTGGCATCCTGAACTGCAGCTGGGTCCTCCAGAGGAACTAGGTCGCAGGTGTCGTCTAATCCTGCTCCATAATAGGTGGTACATAGGGCCTCCTCCTCATCCTCTGTAATATTTTTAACAAGTCCAGTCAGGACAAGAGCGAGTACAGTACATCTCAACAGATCATAGCAGGTTAGAAAATATAATCAAGTAGTAAAGTAAGATACGTGAACTGAAGAAATACAGTATGTAAACAGAGAGAGAACTGTAATAGAAATATCTACTATACATAGAGAGCTAATAGTGACTAGTGAGTCAGAGTAAAATATAAATATGTGAATGGCATAGGAGATTCATGACTACGGCTAAGAGGGTGATTCATGACTACAGCTACTGGGATAATATTCACATGTCTATTTCCACTCCCCCATCCCCAATCGATACACAAAGATCTGTTCAAGTTATGTTAAGATTCGTGAAACTTCACATGGCTCATAAAATGAGTGATACGTGAAGGTGATTCATGATGGCTCTGTGAACATGAGAGTACATGTGTCACAAGCGATTCGTGAATCAGAGGAAGCATAGAGATACGTGATGATTCGTGAAACGCACAAAACATGCAGTATCCGATGCTCCCGAGGGGGATAACATCTCATGAAAAGATCCATATAGTACCAATCCGTGTGACCAACGTGACAGTATCAAGTAAAGTAATTTAAAGCAGGAAAATAATTCTAAACAGGATATAAAATGATCAGAGAATGTACTCGCCTGGTATCCTGAACGTCCGAAGAGAATATATTGTCCGAGGAGTGGTGTCTGTCTCCTATAAAACAGTACAAGTCACAACAAGTCTAAAATAAGGAAATAGACTGCTACAATGCATCTACATGAAATTTGGGGTCAATCTAGGCTAAAGTCAACCTTTGGTCAACTCTAGTCAACCCTAACAGTCAAACTAGGTCAGTTCTAGTCTAAATAAGTCAAACTAGGTCAACACCAAGCCAAGCCTATACCAAGCCTATGCCAAACCATATATCAATATCATATATCAATATCAATATCAATATCAATATCAATATCATATATCAATATCATATATCAATATCAATATCAATATATCAATATCATATATCAATATAAATATATCAATATCATATATCAATATCAATATCAATATCAATATATATACATATTTACATACATTCATATAGCATACATACATATATATATTTACATGTATTTATACATAGAGAAATAGAAAGGGGGGTTAAGGGGTAACATAGATGTGTGTGTGATGAACTATGGACTATGGACTAAGTTTAAGGTTAAAGAGCAACATGGCATCATCACACAAGTTTAGGGTTCATTGAATCTCAGAAATTTAACATAGGCAATATCAGGTTAAGGTTTACATATAGGAAACTCACTGAAATCTCAGGTTAATGAGTTCAGTTTAGTTTTCAAGTCAATCCCTACATTCAACCAAATGAAATACATAACCCAAATTTTTCCAAAACTAAACTATCATTCAACTCAGATTTTTTTGGTAAACCAAATCTCAGGTTTTAACTTATGAAAACCATAGGTTTTACAGTACATAATCTCAGGTTTCTTAGGCATTCACACATTTCAATATTAGGAATACAAAACCTAGTTCAAAACATGACTGAAATATCTAGATTTCATTCCAGAATTAATTTCTATTACAACAATCAAAAACTCATAATCAAAAGGAATCTATCAAGCATTTAACATATATGTATACACCACATAAACCCAAACTGATTTAGCATTCCATTTTCAGAATTTAAACAGTGTGTGTGTGTGTGTGTGTGTGTGTGTGTGTGTGTGTGTGTGTGTGTGTGTGTGTGTGTTCATATGAACTAATCAACCAAACAGTGTGTGTGTGTGTGTGTGACAGGTTTGTGAGGGGAAAATGTGAGGGTGTGACAGTAAAAGGGATTTTGTGTGTGTGTGTATAGGAGGAGCTACCTGTTATGTGTGTGTAGGGATATAGAGTGAATCAGTGAAGGGGCACTGTCTCATGTTCTAGTCCAGTCCAAGTGACAGTGTAGGAGTGTGGGAGTGAGGGAATGCGAGCGCAATACTAGAATTATAATGTGTGTGTCAAATGAGTGTACAAGGAAGTAATAGGGTGTACATCCCACAAGGATGTAATGGCTCAGTCCTCAGGTTCTAGTGACAGTGAATAAATTCCCAGAAAATTAGTGTACAAAACAGTATTGAAAATCTCAGGAAACATGTGACAGTGTATAGAGCTATATGAGAAAATAGTGTACAGTGACTTAATTCTTAGATTTGAATCCAATATCAAATCTCAGTCTTCATTCCAAAAACAGTGAAACCTAAATCTTAGTTATCTGTTTAACACCAAAACCCCTATCCCAAATCTCAGGTTCATACACAAAGAAAATTCTCAGGTTTTCATCAGTTTACATGTATTAAACATAATAACCAAATACAGTTTTCAGTTTAAGAAATCCCAATTTTCTCATTAAAAGCAAATAGCTCAAGTTTACATTATGTGAATTTCAGGTAAGTACATATGTAGACATCAACAAATCAACATAATTAGCATTAAATTTTGTTTTAAACATCATTTAAAAACTCTAAAAAATCAGGACTGAACACCATAGTATCAGAGAAAACAGGGAATGATAGGGAATTTGGATTTCGAATGCAATTAATCATTAGAATTGTGAAACAATGTTGGTAATAGATGACATACAAGTGAGGGTGTCCTCGTGTCCAGAAATACACGTGTTCACAGACACGAAACAGTGCACGAAAATTATCGTGCACGCGTGCACGTGTATCCCACACGCGACACACGACACGTCACGTGCGCTTGTCCACGTGTTCACCTAGGGTAGACCTAGGTCTGACACACACTGCACCGTGTCCATGAGTCCCACAGACACGATACGACACGCGTATCAGTGGTGTCTGTGCACTCGCACAGCAGCCCGCGCGTGGCTCGTGCGACCAGTGCGGGGGCGATTGCGCCACGCACACTCCACGAGGTGCTCCCAAATTTTGGGAGCACGATCGCAGATATTGCCCCTAGGCTCACACAAAAATTTATCTCGACGTGTCCTGTATCACGAGTTCTAGCCCCCGATAGGCAGGACACGGCCTACGGACTCGTGCAGCGTGTCCACGTGCAAAAATACGACACAAAAGGACACAAAACACTAGGACACCTTCACAAAAGTTAATGTACACATCAAGATCTACAAATCCATGTAATTACATTTCAAAAATATGAAAATAAATTCCTATGTGGCATTTCTACAAACACCTAGTGTATCATTATGATACGTGTCCGATATGGACACGATATGGACACGAATTGTGCCCAAATTTTGGGGACAGCTAGGAAACCCTAAAACCTAACCTTATATGCAAAGAAATCAGGAAAAACTATGAGTTTAGATGATTTACCTATTGAGTATCAAAACTCAAGAAAAGCTTCAAAGAGGGGATTCCAAATGGCAACTCCAAATCTCCAAATTGCATACAAACTGAGGTGCTCCTCCAAAATCAGTATATAAACATAAATTAGATCCTATTGCAAAAGACTAGGACTAAAAAGGAGCTAAAATGAATTAATTAGGAATTTCTAAGGTTGGGGATTTACCTCTTTCTAAACTTGAGATCTATTTTCAAGAGAGGCCAACCCTAAATGAAAGAGACATTAAATAGGGGTGGGAATCCCTAGGTTGGCTGCCATGGGTGGGCTAGGATTGGTCTTGGGCTTAATTCATGGGCCTATGGCTTAAACACTAGGCTTTAAATTGCTAAGTCATAAGTCATTGACTTAAACCATAAGTCATGAACTAACTTCTCTTAAGTAATACTTCCTACCTTAAAACTAATTCCCAATGACTAAAAGTAGGTTAATTAGAGTTAGACTAGGGTCACCAACTAGGGTTAGTTCTAGGTTAGTCTACAAGTCTCAACTAGTCATGACTAACACAACACATAGCAATATTTAATTAATATTAAAATCACACAAATTCCCATAAATCATAATAAATTCAAATAAATCCTAAAATGTCCAAAATACCCTCTAGGCTATAATGTACTAGTCAAACATCCTAATCACATGGCTAGGCTCTAAGGTTACACTAGTCAAATACCAAAATCATAAGTCATGATCTAAAATAGTTTTAAAATGATTAAAAATCACCAAAAATTATATTATCATTTAAATATCATAATTAAATAAATTAAAATACAAAATTTTGAAATTACCCTCATTTTAAAAACTGGGTGTTACAAGAAGCACATGTAACTACATTATGTGAGTGGGAAGAATTTCAGCTATGATGCAGAATTCAAGGCTTAGTCCATTCTTGTATTATAGTCTGTTGTTTGATCCATGCGAGAAGATTCAAGTCGTCAGCGACATCTCTCCTAATACATGATGGACAGTTATTGTGGAGAACACTTATACTCATATATAGAGATATGTGGGGGATTGTTGGGTTTTGGTCTTTTACAATATGAATTTTAGTCCCACATCGGCTAGACCAAAGGAGTTGTATCTCTATATATTAGCTTTGCTAGTTTAGAGATGCACATGTGGTGTGGAGGTGCACATGGGTGTGCCATGTGGGGTTATTTTTCTAATAAGAAAAAGGCTAAATCAACAATTAAAAGCATTCATACTTTTTGCTCTTGGGAAATTTATTTCCATGGGAGCTAAGCCCCGTAGGGGCTTAGCAACTCGGACTCGGACTCGGGCTCATGGGCTCATGAGACGTAATGTGGCATTTTGTTGGCGTACTTTGCCCTTAGCACGTCAGCATCGTCGCTAGACGCATAGTGCACTTTAGTTGTGCTCGTTGTGCGAGCCACTTACGCTGCCATGTTGCGCAAGCCCAGTTGTGCATGTCCAGTTGCGCAAGCCCAGTTGCGCTGCCAGGTGCACGCCCAGGTTGCGCTCAGGTTGTGCTTGGGTGCGCTGGGTTGCACTGGGTTGCGCTAGGTTGCGCAAGGTTGCGCTGGGTTGCGCGGGTTGCTCGGGTTGCACGGGCGCGCTGGTTGCGCTGCGTGCGACGTGTGTACAGTATGCGCAATGCGCACAGTGTGCGCAGCTCAGTGTCGCACGGAGTGCAAGGAGCGCAGGGTGCGCGCAGTTGGCGCAACTTGCAGCAGAACGTGCATTTGCATGTTCTGGACGGTTGCTACATGTTCGGGGTGGTTGTTACCACGTCCCTAACTTTGTGGCAACCGAACAGTTGCTGCAGGGCCTATATAAGGTATCATCTCTCTCTCAAGGCGTACATACACAATTAAGAGAAGCCACCACAGAAAGTTTACGAAGTATTTTTTAACACAAGTAAACAAAGAATTCAGAAGTGTTCTTTAACACTGTTCTGATCGGAATTTGCTTGCAAATTCTAATAGCCTTCGAAATAGAGGAAAGGTGCCACACCAGCGTTGCTTTTGCACGGGAGTTCATGTCCATCCGAGGAGTCAGAAGAGCAGGAGTGTTCCAAAATTCTCCGACGAACTTGCTGGTTCCTGGAAGCTATTCGTGTTGGGCGAATATAGCTTTGAGCAACGGTAATCATTCACCCAGCAGGCCATCTTCCACCTTTCGCCTGTCATCTTCTTCGCTGCTGTGATTACGAAATCTTTTTAGATTCTCGTATATCATACGTTACTGTGGATTACAAAATCTTTTTAGATTCTCGTAATACTTTAAACGAGATCTTTTTAGATCTTCGTTTTACTCGCGTAACCTTCCTAGAAGTGTTGCGTTGGAACATTATTTTTACAATTGTTTCATCTTCTCAGTTTTCTATCGAAAAATTGTGCCCCGGCACTAACATACACTATACCAATGTCTACAGTACTCATTCCCTCAAATACTCGGTTGTTCCGTTCCCTCCATATATGTCAACACAGGAGACGCCAATCTAATACACACCCCTCGGAACCATAGCCCTCCTCTATTGCTTGCATTCCTGATCATGCTAACCACCGTGTCGATATCACGAACATCATGCGCTCGTGTTGGGTTTCAGACAATTGTTGGATGCGTGTGCAAGCGTTTGTCAACGCATCTGACCAAAACAAAACTCCGTCTAACGGACACCAAGCATAAGATGAAGACAAATTGTAGGCTGTGCATGATCCGACTGGACTCATTACATTGGGATCGGGTCGTGACAAGGGCGCCCTCAAAGCGTCACCAAACATAAAAGTTGGATTTTTATAGATGACCCTATTAAAGCCCATATAAGCGATCACTGTTGATCATGTATTGCAATAGATCTCTGCGTTGCCTGGCAATCAGTTCTTGCTTTTCCTTCGGCTAGTCTTCGTTTATTCGGGCAGTTAGTTATGGAGTCTATAACGTTGACAAAGTTGCATGCCGATAGAAGATCCATAAGGTCATCAACGAGGGAATTTATTGACAACGAGACTACGAAAGCATTGTTTTTAGATGCGTAAGAGTTTACGTGATTTGAAAATATAAAAATTCAAGAGATGGAACTTCTACACAGAAAGCATCTTGCTAGAAGAAGCCATGAACAAACAGTGAGCTCGTGCAGGTACTTCCGACAATAATTATCTGACAATTCAGAAGTTCCAAGTCTTTGTGTTTCTCTGCACGCCCAAACGTGATGCACAGAGCAAGTTATTGCCTACTCGTACAGAAATCTTGAGGATTACAAAACCCCAATGAATGCATAGACTAAGCCATCTTACTCGTGCAGAACGTTATAAATTAAGTTGTAAACCCCAACGAATGTGTAGAGTAAGCCATATCTTACTCGGGCAGAATGTTTAAGGATTATAACATCCTACGCATATGCAGAGCAAGCCATGTCTTATCCCCATGTGTGTAGGATGGTTTTTGTGTGTAGGACAACATATGCATCATTTTTGTGTTCTTCTGCGCAAGACTGCATGTGCGTCGTGTCTATGCATTCTTCTTGTTTTATGTATCTCTCGGCCATAGTGTTTAAAAGAGAGAGAAGAAAAAAAATATATAAAAGAAAATAGCAAGCATAGTGAAGAAGAAACAGGAAGATGAAGAGTCTCTAAATAGTCTTCATACTTTCGATTGTCAACTGGATATGGTCACTCTTATTTGACCTAGGTTGTGCCACCGTCACAAAAGCACTCGCGGGAGCCTTACCCTTGTCATATTTCTTCGACGAACCCTTGGGTGCTAGGTGGATGTCTATTAAAGAGAACTTCTCTTTAACCAGGGCTGATACAAATATAAACTGGAGTGGACTAGAGTAAATTTGGTAGACTAGATGTAGACTAACTCCTACAGAAAAAATCAAAAGTTTAAAAAAAAAAAACTATATGAAAAAAATGAGGAAAAATTTTTTGGGGGTGGGCTGAACAGCCTGAACTACCTGGATCTGCCCCCGTCTTTAAGAGACAACAGTGTATGTTATCAAATATTGGATAGTCAATGTCAGTATACAGTACTTACGAATAGAATTCTCTTCTTCCTCCTCCTTTTCCTCCTCCAATGGAGTTTGATCGGCAGAATCAGATCATCGTCGGCTTCGATGACTAGTCCGACCTATTCGTCCCCGAGTCTGACCACTCGACCTCCTTCGTCGGGAGCCCTACTCCGTTTTCCACTAAAATGCCATCTCTCTCCTCGTCCGGGTGAATCGATCGATCAAAGAACCTAAATATCATTGATCGATCCTTCGATTTAATTCATTTATTTATTGGTTGATTTATCGATCTAGTATTATTTGCTTGCAATCTCAATATGTTCCTGATCTGCCTAGCCGCGAACTACATCGATCAGTTCCTCTCCAAGCACAGAATCCCTATATTTTCAATTTAAAATCATTTTTTCTGATTCTTTTCCCGATTTGACCTATTTTTTGATGCTTCGAGAGAGAAGCAATGGTGGAGGTACAACAAAAAAAATTTGATAAAAACAATATTATTTAACAAAATTTTGGACTTTCTTTATATTTGAGATTGACCCCTCTTTTAAATTCATGTGTCCGTCCCTGCTCAAGAATACAAATCCCCAACCATTGATGAATGATTCTAGAAGGCAATGCTGTTTGTATATGTGATCTAGGAATGAGGAAGCAACTTGTGAGACAATGAAGGGATGAGAGGGGGCCAAGAAATAAAAATACTTTATTGAATCTGATTACTCCTTTTAAGTATACCCATTACTAGAGTGGCCAGCAGCCAATTGTAGGAGTAACTTCAATTCAAGAGGCTCACTATCATAAGTAGCAGCAACATACCAAGTAGACAAGCTGGTTGGACAGTGGAGAGAGCCTGCAGGGAAGCACCAAAATCTACTAATCCGGAAAGCGCATTGACAACTTTGTTGCCTTTGACCCTCTTATATCGTAGCCAGGGCCGGCCCACGGGGTTGGATTGTCCTATCCAGAACTAGTTTTTGGTTGTCCTTTGACTCTTATTGTGGGCTGATCCTGGAGGGTCCCCACGACCCTTACCTCTTGTGGGGTCATGCTAAGCCTGGAGGTTGTCCCAAGCGGATGAGGGTTGTCCAAGCCTGATGTCTTGTCTGGCTTACCCTTGGGTCGGCCCTGAACGTAGCTCATAATCAAAACCATGGAGTTTGGCAAGCCATTTTTGCTGCAATAAGGTATGTATCTTCTGCTCGAGGAAGTATTTAATAGATTGATGATCAATGTGGATAATAGCTTTAGAGTAGAGGATGCTTCCTCTGCCTCAGGAGTCCAATGAAAGGAGTTCTTCTTCTTCAGCATCAAAATCAATGGCTTAGCAATTAATCCATAATGCAAGAGAAACCTTTTGTAGCAGCCAGTTAATCCCAAAAAAAATAAAAACCTTAAACAGCAACACCATCTCTCGAAATTATATGGCCTAAATATTCGACCTGAGGAAGGGCAAAATGGCATTTGGAAGCTTCAGAATAAAAAGAATCGCCTCGGAGGGCTTGAAAGACAATAGTGATATGCTGGATGTGATCATTGATATTCTTGCTATAAACCAAAATATCATATATATAAAAAAAACTCGGACAAACTTCCTCAGTAGAAAGTTGAAAGTTGAAACCCACAAATATACCTTCCCTTAATATCCTACCCAAGCCTAGCCCCCAGGGCAAGATACAGTTGGGAGAGGTTGAGAAACCTTCTTGTTGGCTATGGTTACAACCTTTTAAAAATAATTGGGTGTCAGGATGAAGCATGATCGATTATTACCAGTTTGCAAAGAAATGGGTTCTAGGTTTACTTTAGGTATTTTGGGCCGATACCTGATTAAAGTCAAACATTTTAGGCAAGTATGAATTGTACTCCACACACATTCACAAAAATCTATTGTTTGGTTTGTAAGTTTTAGCTAGCTGAGATCAGTAAGAAAGTTTTTTTTTTTTACATATCACGAGATGTCATAACTTCTATATGAACAATACATGAATATAGACTGGCTGAGGATTAGTAACACACTAATACTATTAAGATTCAATAAATTGTTATTTTTGTTCATAAGTTTTTTTGAAACATTTACATGGTTTCAGGTTACAGTTCTGCTTGCTACTGCTTACCCAAGTTCTCTAAGCTTTATAATCATGCACTCCAATAAAGCTGACAAATAGGATACCCACAATTACTAGAGAAAATAACCTTCCAGGCCCCAACGTTGCAAGATTTCACTAGGATTTATTGGGGATCAAGACCTTTCCTTACACCTTTACCAACTCTATAGTTAGCCTAGCAAGCACACCCAACATCACTTTCTGCACCAACAGGATGACCCTCTTCTGACCTACCTGCTCGCTCATTCTCACTACGGTCGTGCACACACACATCCATCACCAGAATGAGCTCAAGGCACGTCCCCTAGAAGTGGGCGCCTTTTCTAGTCCACCGACAATTACTCATCCTCATACTAAGACATCTCGAGTCTCGACTTTAAGCTACTATCATGTCTCAGAGATCAACTTCAACAGAATACGTGTGTACAATCAGTCTAATCCTAATGTGGCCAGACAAATTAAGATCATCACAGACTGCAACTAAACCGACTCAGCGAGGACCGGACACCAAGACCGACTTTGTGAGATAACCTTCTTCTCTGCCCACTTTAGCTGTGTTTTATTCTGCACATCTTTTACATGTTTCCTTTTATTTATTTTTGGTTTACAGTAAGTCCTTCCCTCCCTCCTCCCTTCCACTTTTTCTTCATTATTCACTACCTTAATGAATTGGTGACTGGGGATTTCTCTAACTGCTGTTCTCTCAAAGAAGTTAACAGTGATTATTCATTCTAGCCCAAGTGGGAATATTAAGGGAGTTGAGAACCTCTCTCAAGAATGCAAAATTTCAACGTCTACTCGGCGCACCTATCCTTATTTATCAAAAAATATATATATACAAATGATATACTCATTCTTGAACTAGTTACATCATAATGAATCTCTGATATATATAGGAAAAGACCCAGAAGTGTGAAATAAACAGGCAACTGGACAATATTAACTTTACTACTGAAAAATATAGCAAATCCAACATGCAGAAAAAGAAATATACATTTTCTGGCATTATACACATTTAAAAGGAAGTGCTTGATTTGCTCCTAGAATGACTTACGTAGAGAAGGC
The DNA here is from genome assembly GCA_029216955.1 of Iris pallida. NCBI lineage: Eukaryota > Viridiplantae > Streptophyta > Magnoliopsida > Asparagales > Iridaceae > Iris > Iris pallida. Next base: position 24,747,948 of record JANAVB010003200.1, read on the forward strand.
CACATGGCAATCTCATACCAAACATATACATTTTCTAGTGGCAGGCAATACCTTATGGAGGCAAGATTTTTAAACAAACCAAATATGTTTCACGTACAACATTTTCCTCCTAAGACTTCGAAACAGAATCACCTGATCGGCCTGTTGTCCTAAGTAGTCAACTTCACTGCAGCAGACTTGATGATGTCGACAATTTCCGGCTATAGAGGAGAAAAAAAGTGAGTTATAAACAAATATTAATTGACATGGAGTTATACCCAATTCTTAAAGTTACTCGAGTCTGGGGAGGGCTTAATCTACTTATATTGATAACCTGCCCCAACCCAACTTTACATGCCAGTTTTACCATTGGACCTGAATACAGTGGTTTCTACTCAGGTCTCAAGAATGAGTAGGATCTCATGCTGGATACAATGTCAGTTCAAATGACAGCACCTGGGCATGACAGACACCTGCAATTACTGGGTATCTTCTTTACTAAAGAGCAAAGTACTAAGCAGCAGCAAATGTATATTGCAAATAATACATGAAAAAGATCGAGCCTAGGTTCAACACCTTGTGATCAAGTTTAATCACCAACTAGTGTAATCACCAACTTCCTAATTTGTGAAGAACAGCAGCCAGCTCCCACTTATCCCAAACATGTGGAGAATAGGCTGCACATGAAGTGTAGTACACAGAGCAAAAACTAAGCACGACCAAAATAAGTACTCTTGAGGCATATGCCCAGTATTCTTGTAGTAAAGTTCTACAAAAAATTAAACAGAAGAAGTACAAAAACCTTTAGTGAAGCACCACCAACAAGAAATCCATCGATATCAGCTATGCAGCCATTTCTTTGCAATTTGCTCCGTTAAACAGAACATGTAACACGTATGATGAACCATCAAAATCTAATATTCTAAATAAGTATGTAACAGGTGGGAAATAAGAGAGTACTGTCAATATTCCTGATGGAACCTGATCCATCATTTAGCTTAGCAATATGCATCTGATTCTTGACTTCTTTCTTTTCATATTGTTACAATGTATAACAAGTGAGATAATAGGTTCATGTTTCCAGAATTTTCATTGGAGAATTAAGGAAGATGTACCTCCATATATGATCCTAGTTGAGGCAGCAATTTCAGCACCCACGTTTATCTGAAGCCACTTCCTTAAGCTTACATGCACCTGAAGAATTCACACAAGCCGATATAAAGATGGCTATACAATGATATGTTATTCAGTTTCACTGGATAAGTAAATGGCTGCACTTATTCTGCATGATCACATTCTGGATAGAAAAAGTAAGCACTATCACCACCATCGTGTGTACTCCTTGCATCCTGCAAAATGTTTGCATGTAGCAGGTTTTGTTAAAATTCAAGTCAATACCTACTAATATGAAGATAAAGTCAGCTGTTTATACTTGAATATGAAATAGGAATTTTCATGGCAGGAAATTACAACATAAAAGGGCATCCAAACCAGTTCAACTTGCCAGGATTCGATCATCCTTGTGTCAACTAGTGCAATTTGTCAGTATAAACACTTAAGACTAAGGTCTGGTGATTGGTATATGTTACTTTTCCCTGAAGCGAAGAATCAATTTTAGTCGATTATTCTCTAGAATACACATAAAAGGAACAATCTTTACCAGACAGAGACATTCAGATCTCATTTGACATATAAATGATTGCAATGAATAAGCAATTCAGAGATGCATCATGGTGCTATGTATTTCATTACCCATCTGACGGCCATGGAGAGCATAAGAAATAGAAGGCATTCTTTTAACTATTTACAAGATTAGTATGGAAAGGCTTAACCAATGGGTACAAAAAAAGTACAAAGGACAAAATATTATAAAGATGAAGAAAGTTGCACCAGAAAATACAACGCAAAATTATCAGGTTATGGTGAAAGAAAAGCTTTGTCATCTAACCTCGTATTAATCAAGGTTGTGAAAAGCGCTAGTCGAGCGGGCACCTGCTTCCTAGCGCCTAGCCCGCCTAGGTGGTCATCTAGGCGGCCGCCTAGATCTAGGCGGTTCAAAATAAACAAAGAAAACCTACTGAAAATTGCAGGAAAAAAATCCATAAAACCGCAAAACATACATAGTAGGGTGTTGGGGGGTCTAGGCGGGCATCGGGCGGACACCAGGCGCCTAGCGCCTAGGCGGCCACCTAGACGGTCACCTAGACCGCCTTTTAGAACAGTGGTATTAATGGATTACTAACAAGTGGAACAAGAATATGAGAAATTTCAGTAAATGATCAATGCTGATTGGAGATTTGATGACTGAGGATAAATCATATGGGTTTACCAGTATAGCCAACATGACTCCACAATTACTCATAAAGGCTCTGGAACAATGGAGCGCTATAGATATAACCATTATCATTCTTCTGAAAACACTAATTTCTTGTTGTTTCTGCTTGGTATATAGATAATATCCCTGCAGCTTACGTTCCAGTATATAATTTGTGGTAAGAATGAATTTCGAACAACTACGAGCAAATCTGATTGCAGGTGATAGGATGAATGCAACATGAATATATTAATATCACCTAACAGAGTTACTATTCAGATGTTGTCATGCTATAGAAAATACAAAATATCAACAGCTATGTATTCAAATAACACTAAGCTGGCAACACGAATTCCAAGAAGAAGAATCTTATTTGGAAGCAAATAAACACTAGAAAATAATAAAGGTCCTTGTTGCAGTATTATTTTATAGTAAATGATAAGACACAAGCGTTTTCTTTTATAGCAAATGATAAGACAAGCAACTGTGCAAGACACTGATATAGGCATATGACATACTTCCTGAACCTGTGACGGGGTTGCAACCTTTCAAGTTCCAAAAGTCCAGACTGGTTCATAGGCCAATACTACATTTCTCCAATCAGATAGCTGATATGCATGAGATAACTGTTTAGAGACAAAATGATCAAGAAGAAAATAACACAGCTTTTACAACACGGTCACATAAGAAAATTTCAAGATGAGGCCAGTATGATTTGATTAATGATACATTCACTTAAAGTAGTCAGTCAAAAGTGAATATAATATATGTTTAAATTGTTCCTACGACAACAGAGCCAATAATAACTTCTCATCTGAGTTTACCCGTACATGAAACAAAGTGATCGGATAATGAAACTAAAATGGGTGGCTGAGGAGAATGAAGCGTAGACAGCTCAGTGTAAAGTGAAGAGAACAAAAAGAACGAAAGAAAAAAGGATAAAACTTCTAAGTTGTACAAGTGTGACAGACTATGGACATGGCAACATGGATATTGCACTAGTTTGCATGTCTTAATGAAGTAGTGTTTGTGTCATGTCCGACACGTATCCAACATGAACACAAACGACATGGCACCAAATTTGGAGTATTTGTGCTTTAAAGCGAAATTTGTCAAGCTATGTTGCATGGTTAATTCAGTCGTGATGTCATACCTGTATCGCATCATATTGGATACTCTGATACTCCAAAGTCCACACACTTCAAGTATACATGTCCTATGCACTTCCTAACATATCCTAGATTTTTGAATGCTACTTACCATATATAAGACATCAATGAGTTAATGGAGAGTAAAACATAATAATGTTAATGAGAAAATTACGAAAGGTAGTCTAGCTACAAGTCTCTCAAATCGTGCCCATTTCAAATAAGCCCACCAAATCCTGTTATTCGGAAGGAGACCTTATGTAATATAATCCTAGGGTTGACCTTAACTAATGATCTGTTTTATGTCCCTAAGGCTTGGTAGAGAATGGGGGATGAAGGATGCAAGGGAGAGAAATGGGGGAGGAAGAAGGGGATGGCCGAGAAAGGAGGGGATGGGGATGGAGGTGGTTGACCAGGGGAGAGAGGATACGGATCGTGGGGTTTCTTTTGGAGGAGGGGTTGGTGGTTGGAGCTCCTCCCTAGATGGTAGGCTTGAATTTGTGTTGGATTGTATCTCGTTTCCGATTGAGCGCTCAAATGGGGGGTGAGAAAGGAGTTGGTAATTTAGTCCCATATCGGTTAGGAGGTGAGATTATGAGGTGTAGATAATTGGGATTGGTTTAGGCCTTACATGAGAATTCTCTTTTAAGGCATATGGGCCCAATTCAATATCGTACCTCATAGGCCAACTCCGGTTCGGGTCACACCGCATTCCCAATAAGTGGTATCATAGCCCATGGTTACGGGACTTGTTTGGGCGGCTCTAATTGGTTCAAGACAGATGGTGCTGACCGTTCATATGTATAAGCAGATTATACGGACTCTTCTCAAGGTGGAGTAGAAGCATCAACTACACGAATTGGCTTCGACGGTAGGTTTGACGAGCCTAAGGTGCAGCAAGACGTTGCGGTTGGCACATAATTATGGTGTGGATGAACGTGTCCGATTTGGTTCTATGGTCGAACGGATCGAGATGACAATATTTTGGATCTCCTAAGTGCTCAGCTGGTGGGAACGAGAAAAGGTAGCCGGAGTGTGCTAAGGTTGTTCAGCTAGCGGGAACGAGCAAGGGTGCTCGGCTAGCGGGAACGAGCAAAAGGTAGCCGGGTGTACTAGGTTGCTCGGTCAGCGAAAACGAGCTAAGATGGAGATTGTTGGATTGTATCTCGTTTCCAGTTGAGATGGGGGGGGGGTGACAATGGAGTTGGTAATTTAGTCCCACATCGATTGGGAGGTGGGATCATGAGGTTTAGATAATTGAGATTGGCTCAGGCCTTACATGAGAATTCTCTTTTAAGGCATGGACCCAATTCAATATCGCACCTCATGGACCAACTCCGGTTCGGGTAACACCGCGTTCCCAACAATTTGTTGGGTGAAGAAGTGAGGAGAGAGTTGGTGAGAGTGGCTGTGGATAACAGGGTTGGTGGTTAGAACTCTTCCATGGATTGTTGGGAGATAAGGAAAGAATGAGGGCGCTAAATGATCAAAAAAGTGTCATCCGATAACTTTAAGAGTGGTCCGTCATTGTCCTTAAGTGTTGGTTATAATAACTAATCTATATGAATATAGGGGTCTCGAGGCTTATGTTTAAATATACCCTTAACAGAGAGAAATAACACATCAGCAATCTCGCAAATATACCTTTCCAAGTGTCAACTTTTCAAAATAACCCCTTTCTCTCAATATAATACGTAGATTATAAACTATTCACGGCATGATGTGGTTAAGGGAAATGATCCTATTCACGGCATGACTTCGTAATAGAGCTACTCATTTATCATGTTATGCTATATAACTTGGCCATGGGATGTAATAGATAAATAAAGGGTATAGATATTCAAGTGGCCTATACATGTAATAGAAGATATATAAGCTAGTAGATCCTTGTGCCGACACCCAATGTAAATATACACCGAGGCTACATCATGAGTATCTCCTTGTATCGACACAACACAAGTAGCATACAATCTAACGCGTTAGTATATACTTGGCTATGGGATAAACACGTAGTTGTGAGGTTGTATGGATTTGTGCCTGATTTGAACATGCCCCACACAGTGTCACGATGATTTTTATCATACAGGTTTCTGGACTCGACCTGCAACAGGCATAGCACCAATTTTGGAGTATTTGTGCTTCCTTGGCTACAAAACTACATAGTAACGCGGTGTCCAGGCAATAGATCAATTACCATATCAATCAAGTATTATGAAACCATGGAAGTAAGAACCAGCCATCAGAAATTATGTTAGATGGCATATTGAATATACCAATGTCAAGATCAACTATGTTTCTACTTGAAGGATTGGTATTTATGTCAGGTTCACAAATTAAGTCAGTATGAAAACTTTCATGATTAATCACACTGAATACAGGTGCTGCACTAAACCAAATATCGTTGTTTGAATCTGAATACAGGTGCTGACCTAACCCATAGGCGCAGAGCATCTAAGAGGTCTAACTCATCTGGTCACTAATCAACTTATTGGGTCAGCATACATTTTTTTCCCATATTGTTTAAAGTTCCTAATACCTAAATCACCTTCTTTCTAGTTCAGTGTCACATTATATTCTTGTTGCACTCCCAGAAACGAGAAAAAAAAATGAATCTGAAATTGAATTTGCTAATGGAGAAATGAAAACCACACAAATGAAGGATTTTACCGGTTGTTTAGGAGCAAGAATCCAAACTTACAACATAGACCTACATTTTCTAAAACGGGATCCAGTTGTAATTATGGAAACTTAGAAATCAACCCAGCAACTGAAGTTGCTCCAGAACTCAAATCTTCTCCACATGAAATAACTTTCTATTCGTGAATCACCATTATCATGATAACCTTCTAATTTTGTTGCAATTTGACTACCTTCCCATACGAAAAATGTCCGTACCCTATCCATATCGTGTCCTTATCCGTATCCCCATTCGTGCAATAATATATCTTGTAAAACCTAAGCAACGGTATTGATGGAATTATATGGTGTGAGCTACATTATCGAATCGTAACCAAGAGTAAAGGAGACCTATGTTACTGGTTCAATGGTTGACAACAATAAAATTGCAGTAAATTAACAACATACTAAAAAAATATATGTAAGTTAGGAAGTCCTATCAAAAATCATCTCTTTTCTGGCATTTTGCAATATGAGGTTTCCTTGGAGTAGGCACTTGAGTTTCATGAAGTTCCCATGCTGCCGTGTTTCATGACAAGGTTTCATGTCGCAGAACACTCAAACCAACCAGCATTTCTTCTAAAAAAAAGTCTACGTAATGGTACCGACATCAGGCTACAGGCTACACACTACTAAGAAGAAGAGTGTTGAGCCAAATTTTTATTCCAATTCCAAAGGGATGGTAACTTTAATCAAACGAAATAAAGCAGACGGGATCTCAATTCTGTACCATCTGGCTTCCCGTAGCTCCGGCCACGCCGATAGCTCCAGCATCCATTCCCACCCTCACTCCCTTGGCCCATATCCTGACCCTATCTCTCATCCTCCTCTCCTACAACGGACAATCAAAACACACATCATTCAATCCCATACCCCCACAAAACCAACCCATCTTTGAATCAATATAGCAACAATCTAAAATGGAACAATCTACAAGGACACCCCCATCTTTGAACCCCCCACCCCCCCCCAAAAAAAAGAAGGTTTATACCTGTAAAGGAGCCGCCTTTCCTTTCTTGGTGGGAAAATCCGAGTAAAAGGAAGAGGAAGAAGAAGAAGAAGTAACCATCCAAGGAGGATACTTGCACCGAGTTTTCCTGAGCAAATTAGAATGGGGATGCAGAGCCCTACGAAGCGACATCGCTCTCGACTACCAAAAATTTGTTACAGTATCAACTGCAAAACCCTAACTTTAAAGAAGAAGAAGAAGGACCAAAATCCTAAACTTTCGTCTGTCAGACAACCCAACTCCCGAGAGAACGAATCTCAGATCCTGTTCAAGTAAGGTCGTGAAAGCAGTTGCTCAGTACAGTAATATAAACAGTAGCCTTTCCTACTGCCTTACCGATGTGGGACTAAACTAAAATAATAACCGAATGAAAAATAGATTAAACTAAAATGTCCAATACGTCTGTTGGTCAGGCATGAATTTTCATCTCATTTTTCTTTTGTTTTTTTTTAAACAATAATTCCTTGATTTTTATAGGAGTAGAGAACCAAAAGTGTGAATTTGTCCAATTCACCATAGCTAATATCATTATAATGCTTGAGTATGTAAATTTCACTTAATCAATAACCAGATGTAAAATTTTAGCCAATAGGAACTCACTTGGCTGTGTTTGATTAGGCTTTTTTTTTCCATGGAAAATATTTTCATCACAAATTTTTCACCAATTGTAATGTTTGATAGCTTATATTTTCCATGGAATTATTTTCCAAAAAAAAAACATCATTTTTTATATTTTCTTCTAAAATGGTGAAAAATAAAACTTGTTCAGCCCATAGGAAAATATCATTTTTTATGAAAAATAACCATTTTTCGTGGAAAATAATAACAATCAAACACCCAAATTAAGTTTTCCATGAAAAAAATTTAAAATTCCATGGAATTTTTTTTCCTAGAAAAACAATTCCATGGAATTAATTTCTTTTCCATACATTTTCCTTGCAATCAAACACACCCTTAAAGATTTTTTTAGACTTTGATTTCGGTCAGTTAACCATATAGTCAAATTTAGGGACACTGGCTCAGAGACAGCTGGCTCTGATCCGGTGTCCCAATCATATTCCCTCCTCTTTGACATATGAGCCCCACCAATAAAAATTAACAAAAAAACTCGCATGTCATAGAGGGGGGCACATGGTTGGGACACCGGATCAGGAACAGTTGATCCGATCTCCAATTTTAGATGGATCAACAACAACACCATCTCCCAAAATTATATGGCCCAAATATTCGACTCGAGGAAGGGCAAAATGGCATTTGGAAGCTTTGGCACAAAGAGAATCGTCTCGGAGGACTTGAATGACAATAGTAAGATGCATCAACGATTAGAAGGTTGCAGAGGCATTAGTAAGGCCAAAACGCATCACCATAAATTCAAAATGGCAAGTTTGTGTTCTTAAAGTTGTCTTGTGGATGTCCTCCGGGGCCATGCGGATTTCGTGGTAACCTAACCTTAAATCAAGTTTAGAAAAGATCTTGGCAACCATGAACTTCATCCAAGGACTCCTCTATCATGGGGATTGGGTATTTATCCTTTATAGTCAGGCCATTTAATTTTGGTTTTTTTTAGGGGCACCACCACTTTTACTAGGGGGCAGCCCAGAAAGTGAAGATTTTACTAGGAAGCAACCCAAATTTTACTAGGGGGCAGCCCAACCCCCCAAACTCACATTTTCTTCCTATTTTGTAACTTCCTCTCTCTCTCTCTCCTCCAAAAGAAAAAAAAAAAAAAAAAAAAAGAGCTCTCTCTCCCTCTCCCAAAACCCTAGAAAATTCTCCTCCACCACTATAATCCTAATTCCTCCACCAAATTTCTTTCAAGAACACTCCCACATTCGACGAGATGACACGCAAGTCGAAGAAATCGGATTCTAGGTACGTTCTTCCCTAATTTCTTCTATAATTTTCTACATTCTATTCGAAACCCTAGAATAGTTTTAATTGTCTAAAAACTTTTGATAATTTAGGTTTAGAATGTATTTAAGGTTTATGAATGACATTTTCGAACACGACAAACCCACAATTTCTCTTCAAACCCTAATCCTAGAAAATGATAAACTAGCGAGTCATTTGTCTGTTGGCCGAGTACAGTAGGACTGCCAAGCATGTGGCAGTCCACATGTAAACAAGGACTGCCACAGTCCAGGCAGTCCTCTTTCAATAGAGGACTGCCAGGCCTGTGGCAGTCCTTGTTTACATATGGACTGCCACATGCTTGGCAGTCCTATTGTAACAGTTCTATTTTAGTTTGCAATGTATATTAATTGTACGGTCGCACAATCTATTGTTCTATAGGGGTAACAGTCCTCCGGACGCACCAAAAAGAATATGTCCCACCGCGTCAAAGCGGAAGGAACGCGCGGAACGTCCTCTTGAGCGTCCGATTACAATTTTCGAACCGGAGCGCCAAGGTCGGGCTGGGACACGGAGACCCCCACCGGTTGCACAAGCTCGGTCGAAACAACAAGCTCGTACTCCTTCTCCTTCTTCCAGTGATGACGACGACGTGCCAATTAGCCAACTCCTACCACCACGTCAAGGTGGTTCTGCTCCATCTGAGGAGGCCGGTCCTTCTGAGCCGCATGTCCGGCCGCTAGGTTGCTCAATGTTGGCTTCTTTTGAGAACCATATTGCATATGCAATATGGAAGGACCCAGTATGTACATTACTTTTGTAAGCTACCAGTTTAGTATATGATATATATATGTATTTCATATTTTTTATGTTTTTATATGTTGTTTGATATACAGAGGACATATCGTATCCTTAGGGCTATGAGTCACAGGAAGAAAACTGTGTCTTGGCCGTTTAGAAGCTTACCGGAGGCCGTCCAGGTTAAAATCGTACCGAGCGGTTTGCATAATTTGGCAGATTATGCCTATAGGACAATGGATAGTGCCCTGATATCCGCCTTTGTGGAGAGATGGCACCCGGAGACCAACACGTTTCATCTCCCATGCGGGGAGATGACCATTACACTTGACGACGTCTACCAGATACTGGAGCTACCAGTTACCGGTCGCGTCATGACCAAAGAACATTACAGAGATGAAAAATCCACAAAATGGTATTCGAAGATCGTCAAGTTTGTCTCAAGTAACCTTGGACTTGAGAAAACTAGTTTTACAACTCTCCCCGGCTTCAAGAAATCATATGGAATTCATCTGTCATTTCTGGTGGAGCACTTCACGAATATGGAATTGGATGAGGATGATGATGAGTTGGTCGACACGGTGGCCCGTGCTTACATGTTGTTCGTCCTAGGAACGGTGGGCATTTCGGACAAGTCCGGAACCTCGATACATACGAGGTACATGCTCAATTTATTGTCTGTGGATGACTTCATTGATATATCGTGGGGTAGCGGTATTCTCGTCTATCTTTACCGCGAGCTCGGCATCGCATCCCGTGTCGGGACTAAGACAACTGCCGGATGCCAGATTCTGCTACATGCAAGAAAAGTTCCAACAATTTAATCTCAAACTCTGTATTTTTATTCCGATTCCAAAGGGATGGTAACTTTAATCAAACGAAATAAAGCAGACGGGACCTCAATTCTGTACCATCTGGCTTCCCGTAGCTCCGGCCACGCCGATAGCTCCAGCATCCATTCCCACCCTCACTCCCTTGGCCCATATCCTGACCCTATCTCTCATCCTCCTCTCCTACAACGGACAATCAAAACACACATCATTCAATCCCATACCCCCACAAAACCAACCCATCTTTGAATCAATATAGCAACAATCTAAAATGGAACAATCTACAAGGACACCCCCATCTTTGAACACCCCCCCCCCCCCCCCCCCAAAAAAAAAGGTTTATACCTGCAAAGGAGCCGCCTTTCCTTTCTTGGTGGAAAAATCCGAGTAAGAGGAAGAACTAAGAAGAAGAAGTAACCATCCAAGGAGGATACTTACACCGTGTTTTCCTGAGCAAATTAGAATGGGGGATGCAGAGCCCTACGAAGCGACTGTTAGTAGAAATTCTCAAACTCTGTATTTAGACTCTGAAATTAAAATATGAGTAAAATAAATAAAATGATACCGAGGCTTGAACTTGGTTCAATGTCCTTAAGACAATATTCGTCCCGCACTGGTGCTTTCGGTTTAATGGCGATTAGAACTCGTCGAAGCAACGTTGGTTGTCTCTCTCTCTTAGACTAACTAATGCAATATGGATGAATTGAATGAATGCTTGAATGCTCCAAACATATTTGTATTTATAGAAATAAAGAGACACGATGGAAAGGGGACACCTTTCCAATAAATAGATTCGTACAACTTTTTCAATGAAAAGCTTCGTACACCTTTTCATAGATTCGTTGATAGAAAAAATAATGATATTATTATTATAACAAATATACATTCACATTTTCCAACAGCGACATCGCTCTCGACTACCAAAAATTTGTTACAGTATCAACTGCAAAACTCTAACTTTAAAGAAGAAGAAGGACCAAAATCCTAAACTTTCGTTCGAGAAGGGGAAAAAAATTTGGGGGAGGTCTGTCAGACAACCCAACTCGTCCAATCCGAGAGAAGGAATCTCCGGGAACGATTCTCTACTGCCGAGTTCCCGAAGGATCTCTCAGCAGTCAATCACGCTCTAGACGAGGGGCCACGTATCATCATCCACCAGACTGTGTTGCCTGTCTCCTTAGACCATCTCCAATGGGGGTTTCTATCTTCCCTATTTCTATGGAAGAAATCCATTTTAGAAAAAATTTCTCCCAATAGTGATTTTTATTATCATTTCTATGGTAGATGGCAATGATATATGATAAAAACTTTGTAGGAGAGCATTTTTGTATGTTTACAATTTCTATGTAGAAATACGAGCCTATAGAACAGATCATGTTCAAGTAAGGTCGTGACAGCAGTTGCTCAGTACAGTATTATAAACAGTAGCCATTCCTTCCTACTGCCTTACCGATGTAGGACTAAACTAAAATAATAACCGAATGAAAAATAGATTAAACTAAAATGTCCAATACGTTTGTTGGTCAGGCATGAATTTTCATCTCATTTTTCTTTTGTTTTTTTTTTAAACAATAATTCCTTGATTTTTATAGGTGTAGAGAACCAAACACTGCGGTGTGAATTTGTCCAATTCACTATAGCTAATATCATTATAATGCTTGAGTATGTAAATTTCACTTAATCAATAACCAGATGTAAAATTTTAGCCACTCACTTGGCTGTGTTTGATTAGGCTTTTTTTTCCATGGAAAATATTTTCATCACAAATTTTCCACCAATTGTAGTGTTTGATAGCTTATATTTTCCATGAAATTATTTTTCATGAAAAATAACTATTTTTCGTGGAAAATAATAACAATCAAACACCCAAATTAAGTTTTCCATGAAAAAATTTTAAAATTACATGGAATTTTTTTTCTAGAAAAATAATTCCATGGAATTAATTTTTTTTCCATATATTTTCCTTGCAATCAAACACACCCTTAAAGATTTTTTTAGACTTTGATTTCGGTCAGTTAACCATATAGTCAATTTTAGGGACACTGGCTCAGAGACAGTTGTCTCTGATTCGGTGTCCCAATCCTATTCCCTCCTCTATGACGCCCCACCAATAAAAATTAACAAAAAAACTCGCATGTCATAGAGGGGGGCACATGGTTGGGACACCGGATCAGGAACAGTTGATCCGATCTCCAATTTTAGATGGATCAACGACAACACCATCTCCCAAAATTATATGGCCCAAATATTCGACCCGAGGAAGGGCAAAATGGCATTTGGAAGCTTTGGCATAAAGAGAATTGTCTCGGAGGACTTGAATGACAATAGTAAGATGCATCAACGATTAGAAGGTTGCAGAGGCATTAGTAAGGCCAAAACGCATCACCATAAATTCAAAATGGCAAGTGTGTGTTCTTAAAGTTGTCTTGTGGATGTCCTCCGGAGCCATGCGGATTTCGTGGTAACCTAACCTTAAATCAAGTTTAGAAAAGAGCTTGGCAACCATGAACTTCATCCAAGGACTCCTCTATCATGGGGATTGGGTATTTATCTTTTATAGTCAGGCCATTTAATTTCCTATAGTCCACGCATCCCCCCATCTTTCTTCTTAACAAGTAGGATTGGAGAACTATACCTAAAACTAACATTTCCTTCACTATATTTTCCACCACCTTTTGAGCACGAGAAAACTTTGATAGAGAATGAGGTATCAAAGTTATGATACCACCTTTACATGACAAGTGGGCCTCCTCTCTCACTTTGTAGAACGTGCGGACATAAAGTTTAAAAGACGGACACACTTGTCATACAAATAACTTGTATCAAAATATTACTCTTTTGAGCAAAAGGAATTCTATAAGCCCCTTGTCATGTCATGCCTAGCCTTTACTTCTAGCGGAGTAAGATTTGATGGGTGAGATGTAATGGATGGGTTTTGTTTGTGTTTTTGATGTTGCAAGATGTGTCTGAGCTCTCCAGCCTAGTGGTATTAATGCGGATGTGGCGAAGGAAAATGTTGCAGGATGTTGCGAGTCCCCCAATTGTGTGTGTTGGTGGAATTTCAAAAAAAAAATAATAATAAAATAAAAAATTGTTGCAGGATGTGGCGAAGGAAAATGATCGACAGTTGTGGAGTGGTGAGGGAACTTGAATTGTAAGGAGTAAAAGATTTGCTATAAGAATAGGGTCCTGTAGAAAACTTATTTTTGTTTTGCTGATTCAATAGCTTGCTCTTGCATTTTAGCCAAATTAACAGCGTGAGTGATTATTGTGGGTTGAACATGTGTACAATAAGCCTAATATCCTCCTTTGATAATCCTCTATTGATGAAACTTTGCACAAAGTAATCCTCTATTGATGAAACTTTGCACAAAGTAATCCTCTATGTAGATCTTTTCTTTGCTAACATCAAAACTTTCAATTCCTCAAACCTCTCTTAGTATTCAGAAATTGTACATTCCTGTTTGAGTTGCACATGAACTTATTAAAAAAGACGATTTCACCCTTCGGACCACTTTGAATTTTAAGTGCTGCTACCATTCTCCTTACACAGATGTAAGCATGGCCAGAAATACCAAGAGAAAGACCATCTAATAGCCTACTGATCAACAAAATGATCTAAGATAACCTCAGTATTAAACAGGTACATGGGTGTGGGTCTGTGCGTCTGTGTGTGCGTGGTGGTTGGGGGGGGGGGGGGGACGGGATTCCATATAAATAACCTCAGTATTAAACAGGTACATGGGTGTGGATCTAAGATAACCTCAGTATTAAACAGGTAATGTGAAGCTCAAATCAGTGGTAAATCTCAACAGTGTACAGTAGAAGTTAAACATATTTTGGTATGCAAACGCCATCGTACTAGCAATCAAAACTGAACAGCAAACAATTTCAACAAGTAAACCTTATTTTGTTTGTACAAACCTACAGTAAAGGTATATATTAGTGCTCGTTTACATCAAAAAAGAAGTAGAATAATAGATTCTGCAGAAGCCAGGTCAAAAATGGATTAGCATACTTCAATAGAAATTCATGTTGGTACTTTCTGTAGCTTCGCCCAAAGTTTAGAGCTCTAAAAGAATGAAAAAGCGTCCCATAAAAATCAGCCGGGAACATATTCTATCACAACAGATGCGGGATCCTGGTGGCGCTGTCAACAGGTTTCCAACTCCTGTAACTGAAAATGGGGCTAAAACTGGCACTGTCGAAGAGATCAGCTATCGTGAAACTGCTGTTGCTTCATTACAAGACTCACCAAGAATCTGATGGACAAGTTTGTCTGGCAATTTTCTTGTGGCCTGGTGGTTCGGAACAAATGAGAAATGGAAAGTATGAGTACAATAAAAAAAGCAGCACACATGCAATTCAAAGTGATGGATTGGTGGATGAACCCCTCTCAGGTACAAAATCCTAAATGTTGGCATCACCAGGTGCAAAGAAAAAAACTTACTATTATTGGGCATATGGTGTTAGTAGGGAACTAAACTTTTTGGACGTAGTTCTTCTATGTAGTTTCAAAGGACTTTTTGTCAAAAAATTAATTTGGCGTTTGTCTGCAAATTATCCTAATAAAAATGCAAGATAAGTGATGCAAATAGTTGATCTCCAAAAACTCAGTTGACGACTTGACGTAATGTTTATGGCAATCTCCAATAACTTAGTACAAAGGATAAAAATGTAAAAATTGAAGGACATAAAAGAGGGCTTTGCATGAAGCTCGCAATAATGCAAGGGCTTAGATAGGATGAGTAGCCTTCCCATTTTATAGAGACTGTTTACATGCTAATTGAAGTTAAATCATTAAGTACAGGAGATACTTGACCTACATCTCAATATAGTATTATCTGCACATGCAGAAATGTGAGAAAATATTGCAGATGCTGAAATCCAAAAGAATAGTGTCTTCAGAGTTATGAAAATATAAGATGCATAGGTGTAAGTTCTGAGGCCCAACCTGAAAGTGCCTCATGTGCAGAATCGGCTCACAGCCAACCTCTGCAACTGATTTTCCAAGAGGAGTAGTTGCAGTGAATCTGCTAGCTTGGTGGGCCAGGAGAGTATTTTTTTCGTCTGGAAGCTGGTGGCAAACTCTCAATAGGGAGCTAAGGGAATTCATCTGCAAATCAAACCACCCAAGTGAAATGATGGTCTTGAGCATTACATTCAAAAACTGATGATACAATTTACACGGCTGTTTCAGAAATGCAGTAATATGTACTATTGTACTAACACAACACTAGGAATATAACATAGTAGCTCTCGAAGTATTTGCATTACCTGTAGGTTGCAGTCTTTCAATATGAGTCGTTGGAAATGATGATCTAAAGGTAACAAAAACTTATCTGAAAGAAGGCTAAATTTTAATCAACACCCTCTCACCTACAAAATTAGCCACTTACAATTTAATTTATTTAAGAGGGGCAGATGTCCAATCTTTCCCCTGTAAGTTGTGTGTAAATTACCTCATTGGCCATTTATCTTGTCAGTTAGAAGTCATAGGCCCATAGTTCAGTTCGCCGGAAAGTCATACCACAAATTAAAACTCCAACCTAATTCCTAACTATAGATTCAACTCAAGTTTCATGTTTTAGTTGTTACATTGTCAACAGTGAATTGCTTGCTCAACAGTGATCATATTAAGGTTAGTTAAAGAAAAAAAGGAGGAAAATATGGGACAAAGCTATTGGAATTAAGGTTTAGTGTTAATGTTATCAATGACCAAGTAGACTTTGTTGTTGTATTTAGTTGAGGTTTGATTCATTACATTGAGGATTAGAAATCATAGTTGGCTACGAACTTTCTTCTTTCTTTGCTATCAATAATGGGCATTTGTGCAGAAAGCATAATAGCACGTGAGTGTAAAATGCAATCTAAGATTAAACGGATGATTGAAAAAAGATGCAACAGACAAACAGCCACAAACAATAATACTATAACAAAAACCAGAAAAAGGAATTATACCAAGCAAAACTTATTCCCTTTTATAAAAGAAAACTTATATCTTACTAGAACAATAATTTGTTGTAAATCTTTTGTATTTAGCTGGTGTCTACACATAGATCCTATGGTACATCTTTAAAACAAGTATCACTCGCATACTAAGCTACATAACAAGTGTACACCGTAAGCTGTTGTTTTGGGGAAAAAAATAATTTATTGGATGGTTTTTAGGGAAAATCATGTGATAGTCTTAGCAAACTGAAAGAGAACCTGACCTTCATATATGGACATGAAGCACAACCTCCATGAATAGAGCATCCTTCACCGGTAGCTACACCAGGCACAACAGTAAGTTTAGCAAGATCGCTTTCCAATATTGAATTTAAGCCGTGTGATGCGTTAATTGTGGTCCTCGACACTGAATCTGATGAAACTGGGAACACAATCTCAACATTGACTCTTGATCTTCTAGGATGAGATATGGTAGAATCCAGTAATCCACGAACTGCAGCAACAATGGAAGTTATCATTCCAGACTCGGTTCCTAACACAAACTGAAGGTGATCATCAATGTCCCTGTCCAAAGCATCTTGCACCTGTTTTTTGATGAAATCTAATATGTTCTGGGTGGAACCCACAACTCCCATTCCTCTTCTTTTTGCTTCCATTGCCAGAGAGAACATTTCTCCAGGAACTTCAAAGTGAGCTGTTAGGAATGCATCACAGTAAAGTTCTTTAATCTTCTCCACTACTTCATGACCAAACATGTCATGCACAATGCAGGCACCATCCTGTAAAGAAAAGTTATCATAAAACTTGCAAGGAGCATTTTGGCAAAAGTGCATAGTTATTATACCAGTTATTACTTACAACATTTCTCCAGTTTCCACAGAAATAATAGAGAACCTTTTTATCAGCAAGAATTATGTAGGAATTAAGATGGTGTGTAACTTAACAGAAACAAATATACATCAAATAGTTTAGCAACAACAAAACAAATTAACACCATTACAGGAAATCGTAAATCGACATGAGGGCTAGAAGGCAATGCCTCAATGGTCAAAACTTAGGTACTTTCCTAGCATGTCTCTCTTCACATATGTTTCAAATAGTCTCTCTGACCATGAAATACAATAATATAATGCCTGTTACATGCCAAAGAACCTGTGTAAATAGTCAATCTTCTTGTAGTTAGTAATAACATAACGTGCTCACTTTCTCCTGTTTCAACTTCCAACCTTTAGGAAAAAAATTGAGATAAGACTAGTCATTAATGACCATCCCTATCCTAGGCTTCATTTGCCCTATCCTAGTCATTTTTGAAAGAAGAAGGTAGAAAGAAGAGTTGAACTTTTAGAACTGAGACAAGTTTGGGCATAAAAAAAACCAGAGTTTGAAAGGTAAGAGCCATTGAAGTTCCTGAACTTTCTTTAGGAAATGATCTTATGGAGAAGGAATGAGGGCAGGAAATAGGATGCAGGGAAAGAGAGAGTATGCAGCTTTATACATAAATTATAGGATATTTATCTCGTAAAATTTTCAGTTTATTTCATGAGAAAAATCAATCAGATGTTTCTAAAGGTTTATTTCCTTTGTTATTAAGCTACCACAACGTCCTTTCTTATTGTCTCAACCAAATGTTTCTTCAGGTCTACCCCTACCTTAGTACCTTCTTCAACATTGATCCTATAACTCCTAGCCAGTAATCAACCCCTAAGACAAACATCCACAACCCACACATACACTGACAAAAACATCGGCATCATCTATGACTATAAGCAGTTCAATATTTATAACAAACTCCATAACGTCAAATATGGATAATACACACACTGAACTAGGGGTGTGCAGATCACGGTTTTTGACCCGAAACCGACCCGAACCAACCCGAAATAACAATTCGGGTCAGTTTTTATGCAAACGGGTCAGAGTTCGGTTTTGGGTTTTTTTAAATAGGTTTTCCGGTTCGGGTTACGGGTTTGGGATTCGGTTCACGACCCGAACTGGAAACCGATTATAAATTGTCAATTACAATTTTATCCTCCCCAGTCCTCCTATATAACCCCTCTCTATAAGCAGCCCTAAGTTCCTAACCCTAATTTTTTCATTATGCCGCCTCTTCTCCCTCTCTCTCGAATCCTCTTCAAAGTCAAATATTGGGTTCTCGATAGGCGAAGTGCTCCTCTACATAAAGGGCAAGTGGAGTAGAGTATGCAAGGAGTGGAGGGAGGGAGGGAAGGAGCTGCGCGGAAACTTGGCGGTGGCGGACGAAGAAGGGAAGAGACTGGAAGCTGCGAGGTTGTGGATGCTTGGCAGTGGTGGACGAGGAAGAAAAGAAGGGGAAGATATGGCTATGAGTGAACAATGAATTGATTTGTATATGTGCTTTTTTTTCCATATTAATTTTTTTTATCAAGTTTCAATTTTTCTTTTACAATCTAAGACTGCCTCTATTTTCTGCACATTGTGAATGTTTGAAAGAGCAAACACCTATGTGAATGTTCCATAGTAGATGATTATTTGGTCGGAATGTTTTGTTCGATCTTAAATGTTTGTTTAGTCTTTTGTTGTTCCTTTACTAATAGTGTTTCTCTACTGAATTTTTTTGGGGATAGTGCTTCTCTATTGCAAGTTTTTTTTTTATCGCCAAAGTTTTTTTCTCCTCCCAAACAACCGAGTAAACCGAAAACCGAACCGTTCAAATTAGGCTTGGTTCGAATTCGGTTCTCTAATCAAATGGTTTGGTTCGATTACTATATAATTCGGTTCGATTTTTAGTTCAGTTCTAAAAAATTCGGTTCGGTTCAACCGAACCGACCGAAAGCTCACCCCTACACTTAACAATTCTAGCATACAAATAACTAAAATGGTTACATTCGTTTCCAATCAAGAATATCCTGTTAAGGAAAAACAAACTTAAATTTTGTTAAACAAACTTAAATTTTGTTAAACAAACCATAGTTGAACAATTATGACCCTTTAAGGTAGAACCATATCATGATTAAACACTTAAAAGGCTAAAACACCATATAGACAATATGTGAGAATCACAATTAAATGTATAGCAATTAGCTTAAATATTTACATGGGATTATAGTCGCAGTATCAGTATCGGTATCGATACCAGACCATTCCTATGAGTATCCGTATCGGCGATATCGGTAGTATCGGTGGTTTCGAATCGGAGTATCAAATTTTTTTTGTTATCGAAAAACGAATAATTATTAATAGATTATTAACATTTCAAAAAAATTATATATTTAGGCATAATTTTAAGTATTTCTAGTATTATTTCGAAGTAGTTTTGAAATTAAATGATATAGTAATCACCCTTACCGATTGGTTTACATGCAATAGATAATTTTTCTTCTTTTACATGCTTTTACAACCTTATTATGCTTTAAACCCTTACTAATTTGTCTTTTTCGTTCCATTTTCTTTGCCGAATTAGCTGAAAAAGAGACCCCCAATGTCGGTATCGGTCAGTATCAGATCGAAACATGCCAAACCGTATCGGTATCGGCCATATCGGATCGGTGTCGGACGATACTACAAACAGTGGATTATACTCACATCTACATTTTTGTGCCTTCAAAACAAGTATTTCATTAGCCTACAATATCGAAGCCTAATGATCGATAAACACTATGAAGGAAGAAAGGCAAGTATAGTTAGGAGTTACTTCACTCAACACTAGGGGTGAGCAATGGTTCGGTTCGGTTTGAACCGAACCGATAGTTTCAAAACCTATTGGACCGAAAACCAAAAATTGCAAAACCGAAATCTGAACCGTATTAATAAAAACCGAATCAAACCGAACCGAATTAAACCAGTTCGGTTTTCGGTCGATTCGGTTCTACAGTATACCAAGTTACCAGAAAAAAAATCTAAACCTAAATCTAGCAAAAGTGGTATCTTTTCTCTTCCATTTGAACAATGAGATCCTTCTTCCAAATAACCATCAAATAACACAAAAAATGACCTTAACAAAGAGGCTGAATATGAAAGTCGGGATCGATGTTGAGCTCGTTGCACAATGACGTCGGACTCGGAGACGTTGAGCTCCTGTAAAAATAGTGCCTCCTCCTACAAAGCCTCGTGCACCCTGGCGATGACGTCGGACTCGAAGACGTCCTCGGCATGGTCGATGTCGAAGGAGCAGATGCCGACCTCGACGCAGGCCTTCCTCTTCGTGGAGACGTAGGTCTACGAGTCATTCCGGCTCCCCACGGACTTCCTTGGCGATCTCGTTCTGGATTTCTTTGGCGATCACCTTCTCGTCGATGATATTTACTTCCGGCGAAATTGACGAAGCCATTGAAGAAGAAGGACGAAAAGGGGAGGGATCTGGAGGAAGAGACTCTTGGCCTTGGGAAGAGTAAGAGACTCTTGGCCTTGGAAAGAGGAAGAGACTCTTGGCCTTGGAACAAGTCTTGACCCTTGGGAAGAGGAAGAGGTCAGCGTTGGCCCTTGGGGAGAGGAAGAGACTCTTTGCCTTGGGAAGAGGAAAATGTTAGACACGCCAAAAATTGGAGTGGAGAGAGAAGATTAGGTTTATTAGGGTTTTATGTTTTATATATAGGTGAAGGATTCGGTTTTCGGTTCGGGTCGGTTTTCGAACTCCAAACCCGAAATCCGACCCGATAACCGAATCATTTAAATCATAAAACCGAACACCGAATCTGTCTATTAAAACCCAAACCGAACTTCACTTTCGGTCCGGTTCGGTTCGGTTTTCGGTTAAAAGCCGACTATTGCTCACCCCTACTCAACACCAATATAAAGTGATTATAAAAATGGTATCAAAACTTTAACCTGAAAATCCAATTCCAGCTGGTCCCATCCTCTCATACCACTGTTTCCCTTTGCCTACTACATAAACATACTACCTGACTAGATTAGTATATGTTATTCTATCAAAGCCAGATCCTATCTAGTCAACTAAGGTCACCTCCTTAACAAATAGCTCTGATTCCATACCACATCCATCATCTTCTACATCTACTAATTATTAAGTCAACAACGGGAAATGCTTTTTGCATTTATACAATTTATGCATGACACTTGGAACGAACAGTGAACATAAAAGGGAGCATCCAACCTGATATAAGATTAATATAAAAAAAAACGGTCACTTACATGTACTTAAGTGATATACGGTGGATTTTAGGTGTGTAGTGTATACTGGATCCTCAATGTCGATGGTAAGGCTTGCTACTTGCATCCGGGAGGATGCAGGTTCGAGTTAGCCTCTCCATATATCGGGGTAAGGTTGCCTACATCTTGAGCCTCATTAGACCCTGTGTAAGCGGGAGCCTCGTGGCACTAGGTCGCCCTTTTACTAGATCCTCAATGTTGGACATTGTCTTCTTTCCAGCAAGAGTTTGCCGAAACAAAATTGCTACCATAACATTTAAAAATATGGTATTTAACGTGCTTAACAAATCTAAATAGTTTGATAGATGTTTTTCTTTTTTTTGTTGATTGGTCATTTAGAAGGATTGCGCTCAAAAACATTTCAATTAAGCTTTCAGTTAATCATTTCAAATAACCTTCAGACCACCCTTGAACCTCCAATTAAGCCCACAAGGAAAGGCCAAGTAGGTCTCCTGATAAAAAGTTTGGCTGGTAGTGAACATTTTGTGAGAACATGCAAGGAGGAAAAAACAGCAATTAAAGAAGGCCAAGTTTTTGGAAGTATGAACTGGGAATTGCAAAGAAACATGTATACCTTGTAAGCAAGAGAACATCACAAAAAAATATAGAACAGAGGTTGCTCTTTCAAAAATATATGAACGAATCAAGGAATCAGTTTTGTACCTCGTAGTAATGCAATCGAGATAATAGTGACTTAATGGAGTTTCTAGTATGTTCTGGATGTATTTCAGCAATTTCTTCATCTGTCATCATAGCCATTTGGCTGAACAACTCGGCAATATTTGCTCCCATATAAGAGTCAGGACCATACCAAATATTTACATCTGGAATCTGAGCAAAGGCCTGAAAAAATACTGCATTAAGGTACTTACCACAAAAAAATTGTAGACAAACAGTAAAATCTCACTTAACATTAAACAAGCTGCCATAATAATGTCACTTCGAAGAAATTAAGCTATCAGTTCATTAAGCATTATTAAAATGCAAATAGAGAGAAACAAACACCAATAGACCCTCCCATTGCCTACCTGCAGTATGGTTTGCACAACATTAGAGGAAGTGCAGGTGATAGTTGGCACAAGTTCATGTCCATGAGCTTTCGTCTCTAAGGAGGTATTTATGTAGATAACATGCAAAGAAGGAGGTGACCTTGAAGCTGTCTGAAGAAAACGCATATATGCAGGACTTTCCGCAGCATCTGCCAAAGAGCAACCTATTTGTTCATTTGACATCCTGTACACACCAACCTGCACGAAACAGGAACCTCAAAGCAAGTATACATACCTGTTCAATAATTTTCCTACAAGACATTTGATACAATCTTTCTAATTTAGATTGGTACAGAACAGCACTCATAATACAAATCAAGAATCTATTCTACGAAGTTGGGAAAACCAATCATAACAAATAGTTAGCACGTGCTCTACGAAAGTAGAGGCATAGAGCTAACCTATGCCTTTCAAAAATGCTTTTAAGGAATAGATAATGTGATCCATGAGGCTGAGCTGATAAAACAGATAAATAGATTGACATTCTTAATTGAACTTGTTAAGAAACTAATTGAATTCTCAAACAAGCAGGTAGGAGAATATCAAAGAAAACATGTCTACACATCTAATACACACACTTGTATATGTAGGTTTCTATGCATATAAGAAAATAATGTGTTACCCTCAACAAATTTATAAAAAAAAAAACAGAATTTGATCAACAAATACCTTTTGAAAACCAGCCTGATCAAGTATTGCCCGAACATTTTCCGACATGAAGTCCACACCAAGTACTGTGATGTAATCACATCCAGCTTCCGCCATACTGACTGCTTTATCAGCCATTACTAGGGAATCAGAAATGTGGATATGAGGCCACTGCTTCTGTGCAGCAGTTAAGACGCCTTGGACTTCTGGATCCATGTAAAAATGTGCAACAACACCAATTTTCTTCTCTCTTAGTACATTCACTAGATCTTGAATCTTCAACTCATCAGGAGATAAAAATTGAGCCTGCAATTCACTACAGTGGAATGAGAAAAGATAACCAAAAAATTATTTATATTATTTGAGACTAGGATGACAATAATTTTGTTGGTTCATTTGATGCTATAATTACGCCCAACTCCAGAAGTGATAGTGTCATCTTTTGCAAATGGGGCAGCACAATAAATGTAGAGAACAGAAAACACAAAGATTTTTCATTTTCCATCAGCAAATTCGATTAGGAAAACAGAGCCATCACAATACCATTCAAAATTCCATGCCAGTGATCTGACAGAGAAAACGTTTTTGTAGAATTGACAGAATGGCGTCAACTGTAAACAACATACATGATTTCTTAGTAAAAGAGAGAGAATTGTCACTCTTCAATTCTCAAAGTATGAATTGCAGAAGGAAAAAAAAACATCATTTCCTACACTTCCCCATTTAAACACCCTGGCCCCACCCTACCCACCCACGCACCTTCCCCACCCCACCCCGTGCGTGCCCAACAAACAAAATTACTTTTTTTCCTGCAATATTGCCGACTCTAGATGATGAAGCAAAAGCCCTCTCATCCACAAGATCTTGTGGATCTTGAATAATGATGGAAATAACCCCTGCCGATTGGGTGGTGATGATTGGGGTGTGTATGTGAGCATACTAGCCCATGCAAGTTCATGGGCTGTCTTCCGCAACAATAGGACTAGGAAGGGGAATGGGAAGAGATGATGCCAAGTTGGAACATTTGCAATCCAGACTTGCTCAAGTTCTATGCATGCTTGGATTCAAACCAGGTCTAATGATTAAATGAATCAGTTAAATATAAATAATTGTCAAACTTCTAACAAATAACATAGACTGCGAGATTTTCCTTGCTCATCAATCAACTTTTTGATGCTAGAAAATGTAAAGTTACTGATGAATACATTTCCCTGCCACTTAAGTTGTCTTACTAAAGTTCATAGATAAAGGACGATAATTAAATGATGATGGATCGAGATAATTAGTCGATGAGTATACAACAACAAAGCCTTTATCCCAAATTTTTGGGGTTAGATGTTTGAATCATTTTCTTCCATTCAACTCTGTTAAGGGTCATGTCCTTTGTAACACTAACAAAAAACATATCCTTCTTCAGAACTTCAATTCATGAATATAAATTCAGATAGTAACATTAAAAAATCATAACGAAATCATTTGCTAACAAGAGCAAATTACAACTTTTGATATTCCCTTAACTAGACGTAAACATGGTTTAAAGTATCGGCCGATACCGATCCGATACGGCCGATACCGATACGGTGTGGCATGTCCCGATCCGATACCGACCGATACCCGATACTTACCGATACCAACATTGAGGGTCTCTTTTCCGGTCAATTCGGCAAAGAAAATTAAACGAAAAAGACAAATCATCAAGGGTTTAAAGCATAATAAGATTGTAAAAACATGTAAAAGAAGAAAATCAATCTATTATATGTAAACCAATCGCTAAGGGTGATTACAATGTTATTTAATTTCAAAAGTACTACGAAATAACACTGAAAATACTTAAATTATGCCTAAATGTATAAAATATATGTTTTTAAATGTAAATAATTTATTAATATTTTTTTTTCTGATACCAAAAAATCTGATACTCCGATCCGAAACCGCCGATACTACCGATATCGCCGATACCAATACTCGTAGGAATAGTCCGATACCGATTCAGATACCGATACTATGAACCTTCGACGTAAATCAATGAAATAGCATATGAGATGTTCAATAATGCAAGTGGCCCTAATAGTAGAAGGGCACCACCGGTTCTAATCCCACATGTGCTTAACCTTAGCCTTAGCCTGATTGTGAAGATTCACCAAAAATGAAAATGTTAAACGAAAGGAAGGCTTCAGCAAAATATGCATTCCTTAGACTGATAACATCAGACCAAGCATAACCTTCAAACCAGAATACATAATTTACAGGAGTTGACCGTATCGATCTACATAGGCAACACCATGTTTTACTATATCAGGATACGGTTATGAGGGTAACTTTATTGACTACATATGTTGGGTTGAAATGACTTCTATATTCCCTAAACTATAGCTATGTATAACTGATTTGATTCTCGATAACCATTGCACTCTCTGTCGCATGCAGGTGCACTGTGTATATTGAATGTAGTGAAGTATGGAAATCATCCATACTATACAGAAATGACCTGATGAAAGAGATTAGAATGTATCAGTTCATTAGGTACAGAATCTTCCTGGTAAACTCCCCAACCACCAGCAACCCAACCCACCCGTGGGCCGTGGCAAACAACACGGGGATGTATTACTATTATCTGACAAATGGTTATCAGCTACAAAAGAATTAAGCTCATATCTAAATCCTTATATCAATTCATGTTAGCCCTATTCGCACAAAATAGCATCAAAAAAGATGCTAGGAAGCACACAAACTCCAGAATTGGCACCATGTCCATGTGGATCACGTGTCGGCCACAATAAAGACACCTCAAAAACAATAAACAAACCTCAAAATAAACTGGTCCCACCAAAATCAATAGCATGGTCATATAAAGCTGTGTGAATTCGTATTCATGCAACATACAATAGAACTCAAGGATGTGGCTATAGTAATCAATTCGCCACCCATATCCATTAGAAAACTGATATCACATCTATATACAATGCATCGAAATTAAGTCTCGAGAAGCCTTTAGAAAAGATACACATCTTGCACATAGAAAGAAAATCATCACATTCGTAGGTAGATGGAAGCTTACATAGACAATGGCATGATATATTACGGTCATACATAACAGAACACCACGGAAAACACGGTTTCTCGTCAGTTGAGAACATGTCCAGAGAGAAGGACGACAAGTGGAGAATGGCAATAAGAGATGCTACCTACCTACCAAACTTGCTACATATTCCCTTTCGAAGCAAAGGACAAAGTTTCACCTCTACCACACACAAAAAAAGAGCAGTTCTTTATGAAAGTAAGTACGTTCTCTTCCTGAGAGTTCGGCCAGGAGTGTTGCACAAGGGGGCATGGGCCTTAGAGAACCTGCGTGTTCAAAATGTGTTTTTCCACAAAATGAAATAGCTCATCATGCTTTATTTTGACTTGATTTCTCTCCTCTCATTTGGAACAACAAATAGAACCCACAAACACTTGGTAGACCACAACACGCACGTATAATCAAACACAACCTCTTCGTACCCGATCACCCAACCTAGCAAACGACCACAGCGAATTCAAACCGCGACCAATTACACTAGAACTCATCATCCAAACAATCACAGAAAGTAGAGAAAGCATATGTATCATTAGCTTATTGAGAATCCAAGACCAAGGCCGGCCCTGGTTAAGCCAGACAAGTCATCGGGCTTAAGACAACCCCCCGGTTAGGGCAACCCCCGAGGCCCCTAAGTCTCGAGTTCTCCACCAATATAGCCTTTGCGGTCCACCACAACTCCTTATTTTGTTGAGTTGAACTGGCAATCTCCCATGTCCAAATTTTGAGTTAATACTATAAAATCCTCGAGTAGCTCAAGAATCGGAAGAAGAACTTGAAATGGGAGCTCCATGCTGCCGTCAATACCGGAGACTTTGACGCTGCCGCCAACCCCACTTGCCGTCAATTCCAGGGACAAACACTCCCGCACAAGGTATCCTCTCTTTTTGGACTCAAGGACAAGGGACAATCAAAAATTAGCTCCGACTAGGGCAACCCCTTGGGCCGACCCTGTCCAAGAACTAACACTGGAGATCCTTATACGCTCTTGTTGACATCCAGTTACAAGGTTCAATCTACCAACTTGGTATTCTTCGATAATCAAGAACCTATCTTTCTGTTTCTGATTCAGCAAACTCAACAACCACGCCAATCCATACCAAATCGGTGCCGAAAACACATAAAATAGGGACGATGATGGACGAGAAGTACGTGACAAAGCTCTCAATTACAACGTTACAGTAAACTACACTAACGAAAGAAAGGTGGTATCTTTATTACAGATTCATCTCACCTGAGCCTCGGCGTAGCTCCCCTTGGCCTCGATCCCGTCGAGGCCGATCACCAGCGACGGGAACGGGTCGGCCGGCGGCCTCCCCTCGGCCTCCGCGACCAGCATCTTGGTCCTCTTCTGCGCCGCGATGAGGACGTTGTGCCATGTGTTGGCCCTCGACGCGACGCCCCCCGGCAGCCCGACGACGTTCAAATCCGCGAAGTCGTCGGGGCGGAAGGCGAGGACCTGCTCGGGAGTGGCGCCGTCGAGGACTGAGAGGAGGCAGGAGCAGAAGCCCTTGGTGATCTCGGAGTCGGAGTCGGCGGCGAAGCGGAGGGTGCGGTCGGGGCGGAGGGAGGCGGAGATCCAGACGGCGGCGGTGCAGCCGGCAACGCGGTTGGTGGGGATGCGGAGGGGGGAAGGGGGGACGGGGAGGGCGGAGGCGTAGGAAAGGAGGCGCTTTACTCGGTCTAGGGGCTCCGGGAGGGAGCGGAACTCCTCGGCGAGGCGGAGCAGCTTCGTGCGCGGCGGCGCCGCCTCCGCCGCCGGCGGAGAGGCAGAGAGGTCGCAGCAGCGGACAAAGGAGACGGAGTGGGGCTTGCGGGAGTGGAGTTTGTTGTGTTCGAAGGAGAGGAAGGTGGGGATGCGGCTGGAGAGTGAAGAAGAAGAAAAAGACTCCATTTTTATTTATTTATTTATTCTCTCTATTACTTGGAGAGAGAGAGAGAGAGAGAGTTGGAGGAGGGAAGTAATGGGAAAGGGAATTTATAGGGGAAAAGAGAGGTGGGACAAGGGATGGAGTGGAGAGATGGGGTAATGTTTCTTTTTTAGAGGTTCAAGGTACGTGTAGTGTATCTAGGGTTTGGATTGGAGAAGGTATGGCAACACTTGATGGGTCCATCCCTCTCTATTACATACAAATATTAAGAGCTTCCTAGAATGTTATACACTTTTGGCACTTTGGTGTAAAAAAAAAAAAAAATTATATTCTTACTCTTCTAGTACTATTAAGATTTTGATAATTCTGATTTTATATAGATTGTCAAATTTTGTCTTTTATATACACATGACATGATTGTACAAATTTTGACAGTTTTGATTTTATATACCAAACTTTTGACAATTTTGAATATGCACATGACTGTAAAATTTTTGACAATCATATTGTTTCATGACTATCAAAATTTTAACATTCCTAGAAATGCACATGAATACCAGACTTTTGGCAGTCCTAGAACTGTCAAAAGTGTGTTGTACCTCCAAATCGTCCCTCCTTACGTGGCAGCTAATATGGCATGTTGATGTGGCAGCTGACGTAACAAATTTTAAAATTAAAATTAACATTAACATAACATTAAAATTAATGTTAACATTAACATTAAAATTAATATTAACGTTAACATTAACAATAATATTAATATTAACATTAACATTAAAATCAATATTAACATTAATATTAACATTAATTAATATTAATACTAATATTAATATTAAATTAACATTAATATTAACATTAATTAATATTGACATTAAATTAACATGGACAAAATTGGGTAATTAACTTTTTGGATTAAAATTTGTCATATCATCGGCCATGTCAAATGACACATAATATTATTTAACATGCCATATCAGCTGCCACAAAAGAAGGAATGTATTGGAGGAACAATTTGGATGTACGAATAGCATTACTCTTACATAAATTTCAGAGCATTCCAATGGAGACATCAAATTTATCATTATGCATTAAATGGGTTAACAAATTTGATCAATCCTCCTTGATGTATTTTTGGTTCATGACGAGAGAGAATTTGGTTCTCCAACATCTTTTCAACTAGGGGTGAGCATTCGGTTTATTCGGTTTAAACCGAACCGAATAACCCAAAATCGAATTGAAGGAAACCGAATAAGCAAAACCGAAATCGAACCGAATTGGCCCAAAACCGAATCAAATCGAACCGAATTAAATCGGTTCGGTTTTCGGTTTATTCATATTTTTTTGATACCTATATATATTTAGTATTTACCTATATATATTAATACTTATATATATATATTACACACACACACACACACACACACACACACACACACACACATATATATATATATATATATATATATATATATATATATATATATATATATATTAATTAATTAATTAAATTTTCTTATTCGGTTTTCGGTTTTGGACCGAAACCGAATAAGAAAATTTAGTATTTTCAAAACCGAAATCGAACCGAATTTTTTTAAAACCGAACCGAACTTCTTATTCGGTTCGGTTCGATTCGGTTTTCGGTCCAAAACCGAATAATGCTCACCCCTATTTTCAACTGTCATTTTGATGTCTCAAACTCCAAATTCACCACTCCGAGACATCAAAATGGGACATCAAATTTGGCTACTCATTTAGTTCTTGGGTTAGAGCATGTGGCTTTATTGAGACGTCAAATTGGATATCAAAGTACTGTAGCAACAATCAAATTGGTGTTTTAATGCTTTATTTTGATGTTTTGATTTGGGGATGTTCTAACTATTACTCCATTATCACTCCCTTTTAAATTTACCTTTCTTTGGATAAATTTATGCAATTATATACCTTCAAAGTATTAATGTTCCGTCTAAATAAATATGAAAAAAGTATTAATGCTAAATAAATATATAAATACATAAAGTATCGGTTACAAATTTTTTAAAAAAATCTTATACATTCTTTTATATTTGTTTGACAGTGCAAGATATTGAAATTAGGGGTTCCAATCCTCTTGGATGTATATTACATATTATTAGAAAAATCTCTTATTATAAAACTATAATTATATGAATTAGTTTATGAAATAGCTTATCATTTATATTATTTAATAATTATATCTTCAATATTATTGAATTACCACAACACTTTTATATATATATACATGAAAAATACTATTCCATTTTCGTCGTGATATTTTTTATTCTGCAAAAAATGCTCCCATCAGTTTGCCTTTTTTTTTTTTTTTCATTATACAATTTTATTATATATATATATATATATATATATATATATATATATATATATATATATATATATATATATATATATATATAAGCCCTTCAAATCAAGTGTATTTTTAAATAAGTAAATATTTCGGTCAGCTTAAAGGCGCTCAAAACTTGACCAAATAGAGTTACCAATTCATGTGGTTAACTAAACCTAGCTTAAAAGGAAGGAGATATTTCTTTACATTTGAAAGACACCTAATTTTCTTGATTGTTATGCCCTCTACAAATTGCTACCAACTATGCTTTCTCCATCCTCCAATATTGAAATGTGTTTGAATTAAGATGTACAATTGTGGAATTACTTCATCATCAACTCATGCCCGGCCCAAAGAACCTTGGGTAAAATTTAAAAGGGGTCTTTTATTTGAACCTAAACAATAAAAAGATTTTGTGCAAAATCTAAAGATAGCCTTGGACAAAATCTAAAATGATTCATTTAGAAAGAGTTTGTATGTATTGTTACTTTACTTTTAGACTGGACCTTTTATATTCCAAGAAAATAACTTGATTTTTATTTAAAAAAATATTTTATTTGAGCTGTTATATAAATAATATACTTAAATCTAAGAGTCTTCATTTAATAGGGATGATTGGGACAAGGGCCTGGCATTTACATGGAGGCTATATTTTCCTTAGAGCATCTCCAACCCTATTGTGAGTTTGAAAAAAATGGTTGCCACATAGGAATGACAACCATTTTTTCCAAAAGTACTTCTCCAATGCAAATGTGAAAAAAATGTGGAGTTGACATGGCAATGACATGGCAAAGACAATGTGAAGTTGGTTGTCTAGATCTAGACAATGCACTTCACAATGTCTTTGTGTCCACATCATCATTTGTGAATAAAAATATTTATAAAAAGAAGTAGAAGAGTAAAAGTTGTCTTGGAAGTTGTAAAAAATTAATTTGTATTGTCTTCTCAATACTTTTGCATTGGAGATGACCTTTTAAACTCATTGTCATTTGTGAATATATTTTTGCCACCTATACAAGACATTGTCTTGTGTCCCATGCCACATAGGATTCACAACACAAAACAAGACAATAGGGTTGGAGATGCTCTTAGAGCTATCTTTCATGTTGTTATTTGCAAAGTACAATAAATAAATAAAATAAATAAATGAAAATAAAATAAAAATAAAAATAAAAATAATCATCCTTTGGGGTCGTGATTAAGGAAGTTGTACCAAGTCCCGAATATAGAAATGTATTGTTGATTACATGGAGATTATATGTCCTACTTAGAAGTTAGAACTGCCTTTGGCATTGCTATTTGCAAAATACAAAACATAAAAAATAATAAAAGAAAATGAATGAAAAGAAAACGAAGTAAAGGAAAAAAAAAATCAATTGGTGCTTGTTAGGAAGGTTTGTCTAATGGTACACTGGTGACCATTGATATGTACAAGTAGTGTTGGATTGTAGCACAAAATTTTCTTCACCATGTTTTTATCGACTAGTGAATGGAAGGAATAGTTCTAGAGTTATCACTAGTTGTTTCTTCTCCAACTCCTGAAAATGGAGTGGAATATATTTAACGAGAGGAAGTAGTTCTCTCTACTCTATGCCTGCTAAGAATTCACGGACAAATGCAAAGATTAAGGGGGCTTCTCTTTTGTTTCTTTGACCACAAAAATGATTGGTAGATAGAAAGAAGCCAAAACCAAGCTTCTCTTTTAGACCACACTCTTGAAAGCATGATGAGGACATTTGCACCAACCTCCCTATATGTTTAATATGTTGGGGACGAAGCACAAAAATTGTTCTCCAAACCAGAAAGTTTTGCGTAAAAATCGAGTAAAAGTACACAAACTAAAAACGTCAACACAAATCGCAGACACAAAAAATTTTGACGTGAAAAATTCTTGCGAAAAAACTCACGGGACGATCGGAGTCAAACCCTGAAGAACCTCCACTAATGGAATAAAGAGAATAAACCCTCTACAAGTTCCTCCCGATCCAACATGGATCACCACAACTCACTTGAAAGAAGAACATTTTGATTGCGGACTCCGAAGAACAAGAGATGCCGAAAAATTATTCGAAACAATCTCTCATTCACAATAGTCCTTAATCCTCTCTCTCTCAAATATTGTAAAGTACTCTTATTTTGAGATATTTTTTAATATGCATCCATCACCCTTTTATAAGCCCTCGGTAATCTATACATGGAAGATCAATATATATGGAAAGTTCCAATTATGTATCAATCATATATTTAATGAAAATCCAATCATA
The DNA here is from genome assembly GCA_029216955.1 of Iris pallida. NCBI lineage: Eukaryota > Viridiplantae > Streptophyta > Magnoliopsida > Asparagales > Iridaceae > Iris > Iris pallida. Next base: position 24,780,917 of record JANAVB010003200.1, read on the forward strand.
ATTGGCTTTCTATAATTGAAAGTCCAATTATATGGAAACTCAATATATGAAAGATCCAATCATAAATATATAATCAAAGTAAATATGGAAATTCAATCATATATTTCCTTAGCATATATGTTCCAAAATAGGATTGATGCACTCCCCGAGCTTCTTCGACACACGGATGGCGTTCATCGCACTCCGGGATATTCTCCACATAGGTTGGGAAACCCACCCACTCCAACAAATCTCTTCCTTCACAACTGGATGGAGGAACTCGTCATCCCGATGATCCGCCTGCAGTATTCAAACTTCTCCCTTGGTAGAACCTTCGTGAGCATGTCCGCTCCATTGTCATCAGTATGGACCTTCTCAAGCGTCGCGTTCTTCTTCTTAACCACATCCCGTATCCAATGATACCGAGTTTCAATGTGCTTAGACGGACTATGAAATGTCTGGTTCTTCACAAGGTGAATGGCACTCTGGCTATTGCAAAGTAATGCATATTGCTCTTGCTTTAGCCCCACTTCCTGCAGTAACTTCATCATCCACAATAACTCCTTGCAAGCCTCCATCGCCATAATGTACTCTGCCTCTGTCGTCGACAAGGCAACACACTTCTACAACTGCGACTGCCATGATATCGCTGCACCAATAAACATCATCACATAGCCCGAAGTCGATCGTCTCATGTCTACATCTCCAGCCATATCAGCGTCAGTATACTCGACCAGTTTCGGTTCGTCACCACCAAAGAAAAGTCTCCAATCAACAGTGACCTGAAGGTACCGTAGAATCTACTTGACCGCACTCCAATTTACCCTTCCAGGATTTGAAAGATACCTACTAACAGTGCCAACTGCATGAGCGATGTCTGGCCTCGTACACACCATAGCATACATAAGACCCCCCCACAGCTGAAGCATATGGAACACGTTCTATATCTTCCTTCTCGTCCTCGGTAGATGGACACTGCTCCTCAGTGAACTTAAAATGAGCTGCAATGGGGTTACTCACTTTCTTCGACTCATCCATCCCGAAACGCTAAAGTACCCGGTGAATGTACTTCTTTTGGGACAAGTATAACAGCTTGGACTCTCTCGCTCGCTCTCGGTTGATCTCCATCCCAAGAATGGTCTTCGCTGCGCCCAAATCCTTTATAAAGAAGGCTGTGCCCAGTTGGCGCTTCAACTCCGCTATCCTAGTGGCATTCTCACCCAATAGTAGCATATTATCAACATAGAGCAGTAAAATAATAAAATCATCCTCGGCAAAGTACCTGACGAATACACAGTGATCCGACATCATTCGTGCATAACCATGCTCCTCCAAAAATGACTCGAACTTCCTGTACCACTGTCTCGGAGTCTGCTTCAGACCATACAAGCTTTTTCTCAACCGACAGACTAAGTGTGACTTGCCCTTCTCACAGAATCCCTCTGGATGCTCTATGTACAACTCCTCCTCAAGATCACCGTGGAGGAATGTTGTCTTCACGTCCATCTGCTCGACCTCCAAGTCGAAACTGGCTGACAATGCTAGCACCACCCGAATAGACGATTGTTTGACAACTAACGAAAAGATCTCATCATAATCTATGTCCTTCCGCTGACCGTAGCCTTTAACTACCAGCCTCGCTTTGTATCGAGGGCGAGTAGCATCATCTGTCTGCTTCACTCTGAACACCCATCGATTTTTTAAAGTCTTCTTGCCCTTTGGCAACCGCATCAGATCATAAGTGGAGTTGGCTTGTAAGGAACTCATCTTCTTCTGCATAGCCTCCATCCACTCCTGCCTATGTTTACCGTCCATAGCCTCTGTAAAACTTTCGGGCTCTCCCCCGTCAGTCAATAGTACATACTCATCTAGTGAGTATCTCGTAGATGGTCGACGCTCTCTGTCGCTCCTCCTCAATGGAACCACTGGTACAGGCTGTATATCAACAGCCTCCTCCCCTCCAGGAACTACCTCCCTGGCATGCTCATCCTCCTGAGGGTTACCTTGACCACCATCAGCAGGTTGATAATCAAGGTTGGGAGCAACTCCATGTACTGGCTCCTCCATAACTGGATCCTCCATGATGTCCTCCGGAAACTGCTCGAAGCGAAATGATTCTAACTCAGGCAATTTCTCAGCCTCAGAAGGCATCTCGAAATCCTAAGTGTTGGTCATGGTCTGATCCTCGACGAATACCACGTCCTTGCTTCTGTAGAGCTTTCTTTCCACGGGGTCGTAGAGTCTATTGCCAAACTCATCCCGACCGTAGCCGACAAAGATGCACCGTCTCGTCTTCGGCTCAAGTTTGGATCTCTCGTCCTTCGGTACATGTACGAAGGCTTTACAACCAAATACTTGTAGGTGATTGTATCACGGCTCTTTGTCATACCATACTTTATCAGGCATATCACCCTGCAAAGGAGCACTAGGAGATAAATTAATAACATAAACAGCTGTGTAAAGTGCCTCACCCTAATAGCTACCTTGCAAGTTTGCTCCTGACAGCAAATAGCATACCCTCTCCATCAGCGTCATGTTCATGCGCTCCGCTACACTCAGGGCTGCAAACGAGCCAAGCCGAGCCCAGCTTTTGTAAGCTTGACCTTGGCTTGACTAGGATTAATCGAGCTTTAGCTTGATAAGTTTTTATTTTATTTTAGAGCTTGAGCTTGGCTTGAGCTTGTTTGTATTAAGCTTGAGCTTGGCTTGGTTTGAGCATGAGCTTGACTTGATAAGCAAGCTTGATAAGCTCAAAATCAATCTCGTTAAACTTGATTTCAAGGTCGCTCTTTCAAGCTCATTAAGCTTGATTTCAAGCTTAACAAGCTCGATTTCAAGCTAGTTAGGTTTGAATTCAAGTACATGTAATATTTTTTTGAGGACAAAAAAAAATAATATGTTACATGTACTTAAATTCAAACCTAAAAAAGTTCCTTAATGTCAATTTAATTTAAAAAGTTCCTTAATGTCAATTATTAAGGACATATAAATATATAAAAATTTAATAAAAAAGTTCCTTAATGTCAATTACTAAGGACATATAAATATATATAGCACACAACTATATTATTATACAAACATATATAAAATTAAAATTTAACAATGAACAAACGAACTTCTAAACAAGCTCCTAAACGAGCTTATAAACAAGTCAGCTCACAAGCTCATAAACGAGCTAGCTCGCGAGCTCAAACGAGCCGAGTATTTCTAAGCTTGAGCTTGGCTCGTTTATTAAACGAGCTCAAAAATGAAGCTTGAGCTCAGCTTGTTTACTAAACGAACCGAGCTCAAGCGAGCTTTTATCGAGCTGAGCTTCGAGCAGCTTGCGAACGACTTGGCTTATTTGCAGCCCTAGCTACACTGTTGAGCTACGGTGTCTTTGGTGGAGTCTTTCTGGTGTCGTATCCCTTGCTCTCTGCAATAAGCATCAAAGGGACCAATGTACTCACAGCTATTGTCGAACCGAACACATAGCAGCTTCTTGCTCCTCTCCCTTTCAACAAAGGCCTGAAACTCTTTGAAAGTGAGCCGCATCTGATCATTGGCCTTTAAGGCATAGACTCAAATCTTCCTGGAACAATCATCAATAAACGTCACAAAATAAGAAGTACCACGTTAGATTTTACCTTCATAGGACCGTAGACATCCGAGTGAATCAACTCGAGCAACGCCGGCTTCCTCGAACTTGGGTGACTTTGGAAAGACACTCTATTTTGCTATCCCGCCAAACAGTGCGTTCATATCTCTAATTTTGTAGAGTTTAGTCCTGAAATCACCTTCTTGTTCACCAAGTAGCTCATCCCCTTCTCGCTGATATGGCCGAGCCGTCTGTGCCACAACTCGGTAGACGCATCACTGACTGCGTTCACCTCCCCCTTACGCTCCCCTCCATATAGTAGAGTCCGGACTTCTTGCTTCCTCTGGCAATCACCATCGAACCTCTGGAAAGCTTCCACTGACCGTTTTCGAAGAGATTGAAGAAACCTTCGTCATCTAACCTTCCAACCGACACCAGGTTGAAACGGATATCAGGGACATGATAGACATCTTTGAAAACAAGAACTGCACCCATCTTCATCCTCAAATGCACATCTCCAATGGCAACCGCCTTCGATATATCTCCGTTGCCCATCTTCAACACTCCATAGTTGCTTGTTGTGTAAGTGGCAAATAGTGTCCGGTTGTGAGATACGTGCGCTGAAGCACCTGAGTCCACCAGCCATGAATTACCATCGTAGGTGAGGTTCATGACAACCTCATCACCTACGAAGATCACATCGCCTCCATGTGCCGAGGCCGTCGCTGTAGTGTTCTCACTTTGCTTCCCTTTGTCGCCCTTCTTCTCTCTTCCAAGCGAAATAGTTTCGCTTGATGTGGCCCTTCTTGCCACAATGGTAACACTCCGAGTTCTCGTATCGACCCTTGGACTTGCCCCTGCTCTTGTCTCTGCCACCACCTGGACCCCTGCTTTTGTCCCTTCCGTGGCTTTCTGAAACTAGCGCATCTGAGTGGTGGGATGTGGATGAAATGCCCTGAAAACGTCTTCGAATCTCTTCATTCAGTACCCTCCTCTTGGCAAACTCTAAACTGACCATGCCTTCTGGAGCAGAAGCGATCATAGATACTCGTGCGATCTCCCACGAGTTTGGCAATATACATAGCAACCAAAGTCTATGAACCTCATTGTCGAACTTGACTCCCATCGAGGATAGCTGGTCCACCACGCCCTGGAACTCACTCAAGTGATCCGTAATGGACGCTCCATCTTTGTACCGCAGACCCATCATCATCCGGATCAGGAACAATTTGTTTACCCCGATCTTTTTTGCGTACAAAGATTCCAGCTTCTCCCATAGCGTCTTTGCGTGCTCAATGTTGGCAACGTGATTGTACATGTTCTAGTCAACAAACTGCCACATGTACCCACACACATGTATATGCTCGAAGTTTCAGTCCTCATCGGATTTGTCACTGGGCTTCTTGGACGCAAATACTAAAAGATACAGCTTCTTGACGAACAACAAATCCTTCATCTTGCTCCGCCAATAATGGTAGTTGTCTTAGATATCCAAGTTAGGGTATCTTGAGGGTATCAAGACATGGTTAGGCCAAGGTTTTTTTTTTTTTTGCCTAGGCTAAGGTAGGTATCGAGATACCAAGGTATTGCTAAACTTTCTAGGATACCTAGAGGCTAAGGTATTGGGTAGAGACTAAAGTATGGGTTGGGTATTAAGATACGGGTTTAGCTAGGCTAAGGTATTAGTGCCTAAACCAAGATATTGGTTTCGGAATACAAGATTGGCCTAGATATAGGATGTCTTGGTAGGTAAATGTTAGGAAGGGTATGTTTAGTCTAGTTTTGACCCCGTTGACCCAAAGTTGACTTTTTTTTATCAAAAGTCAGCTACGAGTCAACGCTTTGCATAGAATTGTCTAAAACTTAACCAGAGTTGACCAGTTGACCGAAAGTAAACTATTAGTCAACATTTGCCTAGTTTGACCTAGAGTTGACCAGTTGACTAAAAGTCAACTGTAAGTCAACCCTTTATCCAGTTTGACTTGGCTTGACTTCCTGTGACCTAGTTTGACCCAGTGTGACTTAGTTTGACCTAGTTTGACTTGTTGTGACCTAAATTGACTTAGTTTGACTGAGTTTGACCTAGATTGCATATCATATACTAGAATATCATGCCCTTTACTGTCAAACCCTAATTAACTCTTGTATATCTCATATTTAGGTCTGTGACTATCCTCTGAACCTCGATTCCTATTGACTTCTCAGGACCTCATGCGAGTACATTCTCTAATAGTTTTTATTGTCTTGATATCTACTATATTTGATTATGTCACGTCCCAGAACTAGAATACTGGAGAGCGGGGGAATGACTCAGCCAGCTACGTATTACGGGTAGATGAATACCGTATAATACGATCAATGCTGTCTAATAAGACGAGGGGGTGCATACTACATAAAAGTCACACTATGGTCACTTCACACCTATTGTCTCAATCATTCAAACACGAAACAGAAATAGAGAACATGTAAGATAAAGCAGTAAGGCGTCCCAAATGCTCAGTCAAAATGTTCTTGATATCTGGCTTTATAAAACATAGCCAGATGACGAAGCAAGGTATACACAATTGTTTATCAGCTGCAGCCTGACTTAGTTACAATCATGTAAAAGTAAGTACAAGACAATCCGACTAACATGTCGGTGCCAAACGACAAGGTATTAAGTAAATAACAAAATGAGTGGGGAAGTAAGGAACCCACTCGAGTCCTCCTGCGATCATCTCTCTAGTATTGACCATCTTGGAGGTGAAAGTAAGCTGAGTCCTCGGGAACCGGCTCTAAATCTGGCCATGCAAAACCAGAGAGGTTAGACCTCTAATAGCAAGTACCGCAAGGAAGCACGATATAAGGAATTTAAACCAGTAATAAGAGAATATGATATATAGACCTCTGCTTGCTACTGTGATTTACATAACATCACGACACTTCGAACCAACTTTCCAACCAAACAAGGACAGAAGTTGGCCCGTCATATCCTGACATTCTGATCATCTCAGTTAGTCAACAGAGTAGGTACAGTACACAAACAAGTCAACTTAGACGGCCATACAACTACTACGGCTTGCTACGGTGAGTTCTAAGTTATCCTGAAATTATGCAATAAAGGATTCCTCAGTTCTTACTATGTACGAGCAAGGCTAGTCTACCCAATCAATCAATTGCGCCAATCATGAATTAGACGAGTCCCAGCGGGACGTCCGTCATCAATATACAATATATAATAAATAATATAAGCAGATACCGTCCCCTGCCCGTGTGGCAGATTTGCAGTATCTGTGGAAACCAGACGGTCTGTCGGGCACTTAATAGTCCCAAAGAGGGCTGCCATGTAAGAACTCGGGAATCCATTCTCTCCATGCAATCATTATTTTATTTAACTTAGTAACCTCTATGTTGAGTGAAATCCCATACCGTGGATCATGGTCATTCAGAATGAGTACTTTCGTATGGGGTACGATATGCACATCTCTACAACGATACCCGTACGGTTAGGTTGTAGGTCTTACATAGTGTAATGCAACAATCAAAACTAGCCACGAAATAATCATGCATTAACCATAAAGTACATATGCTGCTTTTGTAGAAAAATAAATAAATTGAAGCCTGCATATGCCTATATGCCAATATTCGGGATCGGCTAAATCGATTACAATAGTTCATAATTTATATGAACGTGTCTCATTCATTCAATTCAATAAGACGACTAGCCAGTCTCTTAGTTCCAACTAGGAACGCATGATCAATTATTAATAACAACTAATGCTATGATAATTAATGCTAAGATAACAATCCCTGTTAATCAATGTCAATCCATGTCAATTCGGGACAAGAATCAACTCCAAGGTATCATGGGCTAGAGTTCATGCGGCCGGGAATTTATAGAAGTTCATGCGGCTGAGAATGCATATGTGGTCAGGATCTCATGCAGCCAGGAAACAGCATGTGCCAGGACAGCATGCACCAAGAAACAGCATGTGCCAGGAAATAGCATGTGCCAGGAAACAGCATGTGCCAGGAAACAGCATGCGCCAAGAAAACAGCATGCGCCAAGAAAACAGCATGCGCTAGCAAACAGCATGCGCCAAGAAAACAGCATGCGCCAGCAAACAGCATACGCCAAGAAAACAACATGCGCCAGCAAACAGCATGCGCCAAGAAAACAGCATGCGCCAGCAAACAGCATGGCAACAGTGTTTTGCCAGCAAACAGCATGCGCCAGGACAGCATGCGCCAGAAAACAGTATACACCAGCAAACAGCATGGCAACAGTGTTTTGCCAGCAAACAGCATGCGCCAGGACAGCATGTGCCAGAAAACAGTATGCACCAGCAAACAGCATGCGCCAAGAAAACAGCATGCGCCAGTAAACAGTATGGCAACAGTATTTTGCCAGCAAACAGCATGCGCCAGGACATCATGCGCAAGAAAATAGCCTGTGCCAGCAAACAGCATGGCAACAGTATTTTGCCAGCAAACAGCATGCACAAGGACAACATGCGCCAGAAAACAGCATGCACCAGCAAACAGCATGGCAACAGTATTTTGCCAATAAACAGCATGCGCCAGGAAAGCATGCGCCAGAAAACAGCATACGCCAGCAAACAGCATGGCAACAGTATTTTGTCAGCAAACAACATGCGCCAGGACAGCATGCTCATCTTCTCCAACCAGCCTCAAATGGCCATGAAAACCCATGAACCAAAAGATCATAAATCACTCAAAATAAGTCAAAATCAGGACTTCCAATAGTCTAAATTGGGTAGAATCAAATTTCCTACAACATGGAACCATCAAAACTTAAAAAATAACAAAGTTACTAGATCAAAACCTAAAAATTCCGAAAATGTATTAAACTTAGATCTACATGAAATGAGCTATGGGAATTAAAAATGGTAAGTACTAAAGTGTCTAAGAATCTTGAGAGGAAGACAATGGAATAACAAAAATGAAAATCCATCAAGAAGCAAGTTGGCACTTGCCTAGCCCTCCTAGGTTGGTGGGGGAGTTATAAGGAAGAAGAAGAGTAATGAGAAGAAGTAATGAAGAGAGAGAGGGTTTTGGGGTTTTAAATGGGGTGGTGGTAGGTGGGGGTTTATTTCGGCTCATGATGAACCAACATAATTGAACCAATCCAAGCCGAACCCAAAGCAAAGCAGAAAGTAAAATGTTGAAAGTAAAATTGCAGGAAAATTAATTAACGTAAAATTAAAAGAATTTTAAATACAGAACAATACATGATATATATATATATATATATATATTAAATAAATATATTAAAACAGTACATAAATTAAAATAAGTATTCTGGGAACAGGAAGTGACATCTCTACCCTCCTTAGAAAAATTTCGTCCTCGAAATTTTAAATCCAAGCAGGATAGAAATATCGGAGCTAAACTAATCTAAGTATAAGCAATTTGAGTAAGCAATCATTCTACAATACCAATAGCAAGTAACATATCTATGTTTAACTATCGACGACACCAAGCAATTCTACTCATAAGGTGACAAGCATGAGGAGTTAAGAAAATCAAGGTATACAGAAAGAGATATACCTTGTGACTCAAACAGGTATGGATACCGTGATCGGACGTCATCCTCACATTCCCACGTTGACTCTCCTAAAGAGTGATGACCCCAAGCAACCCGGACAAGGCTAATTGTTTGGTTCTTGAGTATCTTCTCTCTTCGATCCAAAATAGACACAGGCTGTTCCTCGTAAGACAGGTTGGTACCAACAACCAGCTCAAAATGATCAAGGATGTGGCTTGGGTCCGATATATATCTATGTAACTGAAATACATGGGATACGTCATACACCTCTCGTAACGAAGGTGGACGGGATAAACGATAAGCAATATCGCCTATCCGATCAAGGATAACAAACGGGCCCACGTACCGCGGACTCAACTTCCCGCGAACGCCAAATCTAATGACCCCACGGGTAGGTAAGATCCGTAAGAACACGTGGTCCCTAATAGAAAACTCTAACGGCCTATAATGCTGGTCCGTCCAATGACAATGCCGATCCTGCGCAACTCGAAGTCGCTCTCTAATTCCCTTGACCACTTCAATTGTCTGGACAATCATTTCCGGGCCTAACATCTTCCTCTCTCCGATATCATCCCATGTCAGTGGCGACCTACACTTCTTACCATATAGTGCTTCAAATGGCGCCATCTGGATACTGGCTTGATAACTGTTGTTGTATGAGAATTCGACTAAGTGCAGGTGGCTCTCCCAAGATCCTCCAAAATCCAGAGTGCAAGCTCGCAACATGTCTTCCAAAGTCTGAACTGTTCTTTCTGATTGCCCGTCTGTCTGGGGATGGTAAGCCGTGCTAAATCTTAACTTGGTGCCCAGACTATAATGTAAGCTCTTCCAGAAATATGATGTAAAACGGGTATCTCGGTCTGACACAATACTGACAGGGACTCCATACTGCCTGACTATCTGTTGCATATACAACTCTGTCAAATTTTTTGTAGATTGCCCTACTCTGAAAGGAAGAAAGTGTGCCACCTTCGTAAGCCGATCTACTATCACCCAAATGGCATCTTTACCACTTGGTGCCCTCGGTAAACCGGTCACAAAGTCTATTATAATATGTTCCCATTTCCATTCCGGAATATGAAGTGGTTGCAATAACCCAGCTGGCCTCTGCTATTATGTCTTCACTTGCTGACATATCAAGCAACGAAAAACGAATCTAGCTATCTCCCTCTTCATTCCGTTCCATCAGAAGTGTTGTTTGATATCTTGGCACATCTTGGTCCCTCCAGGGTGTATAGAATACTGAAAACTGTGAGCTTCTGCCATAATCTCATGTCTGATATCTCCACTAGGCACACATAGGCACGATCCAAACCTAAGGGTACCATCTTCATGAATTTACATCTCCTTTCTGAGTCCTGACTCACATTCTGTTCTAAGCTTCTGAATCCTTGGGTCCTGTGTCTGAGCTGCCTTGATCCTGTCTACCAAGTCAGATTGAACTTGTAGACTTGCCAGAATTCCTACATCACTAGGAAGTATAACTTCGATGTCCATCTCCTGAAGGTCTTCTAAGATGTGCTTCTGGATTGTCAACATAAATGCACCGCCTCTCCTGCTAAGAGCGTCTGCTACTACATTAGCCTTGCCTGGATGATACTGAAGCTCCATGTCATAATCCTTGATCAGCTCTAACCATCTTCTCTGCCTCATGTTCAGCTCCTTCTGAGTAAAGATGTACTTCAGACTTTTATGGTATGTGTACATGTCCACTCGGTCATCATATAAGTAATGCCTCTATAGCTTCAAAGCAAATACTACTGCTGCCAACTCCAAGTCATGAGTTGGGTAATTCTTCTCGTGGTCTCGAAGTTGCCGAGATGCATATGCTATCACCTTCTCATGTTGCATAAGGACACATCCAAGTCATTTACCTGACGCATCACAATATACAGTAAAACCTCCGGGCCCAACTGACAATGTAAAAATAGGTGCTGATATCAACTTCTGCTTCAAGTTCTCAAATGATGCCTGATATTCTGCCGACCAGACGAATGGTACATCTTTCCGGGTCAAGCGGGTCATGGGTGCTAAAAGTCTTGCAAAGTCTGATACGAATCTCCTGTAATATCCTGCCAATCCCAAGAAACTCCGTACATCTGCTACGATCTTGGGTACTGGCCAACTCTCTACTGCTTCTACCTTCTTGGGATCCACTGCTACTCCAGTGCCTGATATGATGTGACCCAAGAATGAAATATGGTCCGTCCAGAACTCACACTTGCTGAGCTTGGCATACAACTGGTTCTCTCTCAGAACCTGTAACACTTTCCTGAGGTGGTCTTCATGCTCCTCTTCACTGGCAGAGTATACTAGAATGTCGTCAAGAAACACAACGACAAATTGATCTAAGTACGGCATAAAGATACGGTTCATCAAATCCATAAATATTGCTGGAGCATTGGTCAAACCAAACGGCATTACCAAGAATTCATAATGCCCATACTTCGACTTAAATGTTGTCTTGGGAATATCGTCCTTCCGAACCCTCATTTGATAATACCCTGAACGGAGATCTATCTTGGAGAAAACTCTAGCTCTGCTCAACTGATCAAACAAGTCGTCGATCCTGGGTAGTGGGTACTTGTTCTTTACTGTTGCCGCGTTAAGCTTCCTGTAATCGATGCACAATCTAGATGACCCATCCTTCTTTCCCACAAGTACCACTGGTGCTGCCCATGGTTATATGCTAGCTTGGATGAACTTCTTCTCCTTCAGTTCCTCTATGTGCTGATATACCTTGGCCTGCTCTGAATCCGCTATTCTGTAAACTCGATCTGATATCGGTTTAGTTCTAGGTGCCAATTCTATACTGAACTTAATATCTCTAACCGGTGGTAGACCTGGAAGTTCTTCGGGAAATACGTCTAGAAATTCTTCAACTACCTTCGGGACTTGAACTTCTTTCATTGCCGTTACTACTCCATGCTCTTGTTGAGTTGCCACTGATCTGACTAAGGTAAACCGCTTCATGCCTGGAATATCAAAAGATACACTCCCTCTACGACAATCTATTGTCGCATGACTGTCTTTCAGCCAGTCCATGCCTAAGATAACGTCGAAATTTCCAACAGAAAATTCTATCAACCGGACGGGTAAGGAATGCCCGCAAACTACAACACTACATGCTAGAATAACTCTACTAACTCCTACGAGCCCATTACCAGTGAGTATATTTAACCTCCCTGGCAATGTCTCGAATTCCATTCCTAGTCGTGTTGCAAATTGTGCAGATATAAATGAGTGTGATGCTTCCGAATAAAATAATACTACTGCGGGATATGAGGCGACGAGAATGTTACCTGTCATAACATCTTCCGATGCTAATGCCTCCTCCAAGGACAGAGTGAATGCCTGCCCTCGACCTCCTTGTTGGTTCCCATGTTGCGGCCTAGCCTGGTGCTGCTGCTGGCCCCTTCCTTGATGATGCTGGGGTAGTCTATGCTGGTGCTGGTGCTGTTGCATCGACGGTCCCTGCTGCCGAAACATCTGAGCCTATGTCATGAACGGGCGCTGTGCCAACGGTCTCACTACTATCGCTGGTCCTCGATACTGTCCTGCCCCTGGTGCTGACAGAGCATAAAATTATTGTACTGGTCCTTCTGACCTCGAATTCATAGGACAGGTGGTAATCCGATGATCTGGGCTTCCACATATCAAACATAGTCCGTTCAATGTCCGACACACATCTCTAGTATGCCCTACCTTCCTACAATAAGTGCAGCTCGCTGGGGGTTGCTGGTTCTTCCTCTGTTGTTGTTGTTGCTGCTGTTGCTTTGGTGGTGCTGGCCCTCGTATTACCACATTGTGAATGCGAATGCCAAGAGACGGTACTGTTGTTCGGGGTGCTACTCCTCCTCCTCCTTCAATCTGACTGTGGGATCTCTTCTGGCCCCCAGTCCTTGCCGTGATCCTCTGAATGGTGATCTCATGCCTTCGGGTTGCCATCAATACTTCGTCAAAAGTCTGATAATTGTGCCCCTCTAACAATTGCAAGAGCTCCGGATGAAACCCTTGCTGAAATCTCATAGCCCTCTGGCTCTTTGTCGCTACCATCTCTGGGGCGAACCTACTCAATCTGCAGAACTCCTCTGCATAAGCATCTTCTGTCTTGCCAGCCTGCTTGAGGTTGATAAACTTCTATTGTAGCTCAAACTGTGTCACAACTCCATAGTACTTCATCTTGAATCTTATAGTAAAATCGTCCCAAGCAACAGGACGTCTGATGCCCACTTCCTCTGATTCCCACCAATCACGTGCGAGATCCTGAAGTAACAACTTCACCTGATCCACACGTTCTTCTGCCGGTATCTTAGCTGTCGTCAGAATAGCCTCAATATCCTTAAGCTATGCATCTGCTGAGATGGCATCCTCCGTGCCCTCGAAACGGCGGGGGTTATGTAGCACCCAGTTTTCCAAATGAGGATAATTTTGAAATTTCGTGTTTATAATTATTTTAATAATGATATTTAATTCATGATATAATTTTTGGTGATTTTAAATTATTTTAAAATTATTTAAATCAATGACTTATGATTTTGACGTTTTGCTAGTGAAACCCTAGAGACTGTTTGACCTAGAGCCTAACCATGTGATTATGATATTTTAATGTCATTTTTGGCCTAAGGATATTTTTGCATTTGACCTCTTTGAATTATTTTGATATTATTTTATTATTTATGATATTGTTTTGGGGTTATTTGAGTCGGGTTCGAATTTCAACTCAATCCGACTTGAAACGGGGACCCGGGGGTAGTTTGACTCTAGTAGGACCCACACACTAGTTAGGCATGGCCCACATGATATTAATTTTAGTCCACATAATAGAAATATTTTAGTTAGAGGTTAGACTAATTATTATGGATAAGGTTAGTGTGATTAGAGACTTTAGAATGACTAATTTAGCCCCAACCAATTAGCCCTTTCCTAATACTCATAGAATAGGTTAGTGGGGGCATTTTGGACCTTACATAATAGGACAAATAGCCCCATATGGCCAGCCACTTTGGGAGAGGATAGGCTCAAGTTCATTTCATTATTCTCATCCACACTCTCTCTCTTGTTCTTTCCCAAATTTCTAGAGAGCAATCCCTAGCAATTTCTCCACCAAATCCTTCTATTTCGCCACCAAATCTTCTTCTTTCCTTCTCCATTCTAGCCAAGGAGGAAGTTACCCAAGTTTGGGAGGATTCGGAGCTCGTTCGTGTCCTTTTGGAATCTCTACGTGTCGGTGTCGCTCCGGGAAGGCTTTTCTTCGATTCGATCTACCGGGAGATATAAATCCCTTCTCCTTTTCATTTTCTCATGCATATAGATCTATTTTGAACCTATAGGAATGACCCCCATGGTTGTATCTCCATTTGTGTCCATTCGTGTCCATTTGGAGGTCATAGGAGTGTCCTTTGTGTTGTGGTTGTGTTCATGTGGGAAAATCCCAAATTTGGACACACTATGTGTTGTTGTTATGTATGAATAAATTATTACATATTTAATCTCATATTTTTGTATTGGAGATGTGTTCTATAGTGTCTCATATATATATTAGTGTAGAGAGTGAGTTCTTGATATATTATGTTATATATTTGTGTTCTTTTGTCTCAAACTACCCAAATCCGTCATAATTTTTATCCACGTTTTTAATTTCAGCCCTAACCTAGAAATATCATAACTTCTAGTTCAAAGCTCGGTTTAATCTTTCGTTTTTTTAAAAGAAGCGTATTGAAGTTAGATTTCCAAAAACATATATTAATAGGCCTAATTCTTTCTGTAACTTTCTGGAGAATTATTTGAGTGTCAGCTGTACGAAAGACAAACGCGTTCTCGGTATTTTTGCGATTCCGGGAGTTTCCGGAAATGAAAACGCGATCCAATTAAAGTTTCGGAAAGCTAACACATAGATCTATAACATACTTTAATTTTAGATTTTAATTCATACTGAGATGGTACAGTATTGATTATTAGTAGGAGTTACTATTCGGCATATGCATTTTGTGCACCCTTGTGTGTAATATAATATTCTATTTGATTTTAACCCATGTTAATGTATATACATCATGTAATTAAATAGAGAATGCAAGCATGAGTAAATGGTTAAATAAATGATGTATGAGGTATAAGTATCCTATCTAATGTAAGCATGTATAAGTATGGCTTGTAATGAATATATAGGTTCCATAGTATGTAATGTATGGTGCATATAGTGGTGCAAGAGAATAAATGAATGATGAATGAATGCAAGCATGAATGTAATGTAATAATAGATGTAATGTATGCAATATAAAAGTTAATGAGATGTAATGTTCTATGTTAACACAAATCCTATATTACCTCATGTACCCCCTTACACTATGTTGACACTATCACACTTGACACATTGTTCACTTACACTTTGACGCTCTTTGATATGTATACACTATGTATGCCCATTTAACCCTCACTTGCCCCTTTGCCATGTTCACATACACACACATAGCCTCTTAAATAAGTATTTATGAATATAGTTAACTTAGCTATGTATGTATATTATATATATGTTAGCATATTGTGTTGTAATATATAAGTTTATATAATCATTTGAAATGCCATAATTATAGACCTAATGTTGAATACCAATATATGCATGTGTATATATGTGTAGACATATATAGCTTAAAGTAATAGATTACCTAGTGTATATCCAATGTGAATTCTTGCCTATTTGAGTATTGAATAATTGCATGCTATATAGAGTTGGGTGTATGTTGGCTTGTATAGCCTTGTATTGATGTGTGCTTGCTAGGATAGTCTTGGTTAGGCCTAGTAAGACTTGCTGGGTTAGGATATGACCTAGTTTGACCTAGTTTGACTAGTGCAGTTGACCAGAGTTGACCAAGGGTTGACTTTGGCCTAGATTGACCTAGATTCATATAGAATGTATTGTAGTGCTTTATATTACCCTTCTGGAGATGTTGTGACTTGTGTTGTTCTAATTAGGAGCCAGACACCTCTCCTCGGACAGTATCTTTACCTTGGATATTCAGATATCAGGCGAGTACATTCTCTGATCATTTTATACCCTGCTTAGAATTATTTTTTGCAGTAGATTACTTTACTTGTACTGTCACGTTGGTCACACGGATTGGTACTATATGGATCCCTTCTTGAGATGTTATCCTTAGGGAGCATCGGGTACTATATGTTCTGTGCGTTTCACTTACATGACGTATCATATGCTTCATTGGTTCTTTGATCACTTACGACATATACTCTTATGATCATAGAGTCTTCCTAGAATCCTTATCCTATTTATGGGACTACTATGTATCACCTTCGGGGTCTATTACCTTCGGGGTCTATTACGTTCGGGGTCTTATCATCTTCGGGGTCTACCACCCTTCGGGGGCTGTTATATAGCATCATATAACCTGGCTGGATCCTTGTGTATTGATTGGGGGTACGGGGGAGTATAAATAGCCATGTGAACAATTCCAAAGTAGAATAGCCATGTACGCCTCTTTAGTATAGCCATGTACAATCAAGCCGTTCACATGTCGACTTTGTGCTCTAAATCACTAGTCACTGGTAGCTCTTTACTTATAGTAGATATTTCTATTACAGCTCTTTCTCTGTTTACATACAGCATTTCTTTCAGTACCTGTATCTTACTTTACTACATGATTATATTTTCTAACCTGCTATGAACTGTTGAGATGTATTGTGCTCGCTCCAGTCCTGACTGGACCTGTTGATAAATTTTACAGATAGCCTGGGATTGCCTGCTAGCCTAGAGGAGACACAGTAGAGGTTGTTTAGGTAGTTATTTCATTTTCTCTGGAGTTGTATTTACTTTGTGGATTACTGTATCTGTATTTGAGTTTTGAGATGTATTTTTGGGTTTATGTATCTTAGACACTTAGACTTCTATCTCCTGTATCTCTTTTGGATTTCATATTTTATCTATCATTATCATGCTCTACCTTAGATGTGATTGAGTCTGTATCTGCTATGTCATCCCCATTCGGGGAGTATAAACTGTTTAGTCTTATACTGTTAGATGCATTGAGACCTAGGACAGCGTTCTACCGCCGACACTGCGGCGTAGGCTGGGCGTTGTTATGTTCTCGTGCCCTAACTCTAGGGTGTGGGTCGTGACACATTTTTAGTGGTGGCCCATGCAGGTCGAGTTTATGTAGTAGTATTCGAACTAGAGTGCCACTACAGCCTGCACTAGGAATAGGATATATTTTTGAAGGTACTCAATCACAGTTAGGAACCCTTGAGAGATTCCTGGGACGACCCTTGAGAATCTTATTTTAACTTCGATTGAAAACTCTTCATCCCTTGATTTAATTATCTTTACTTTCTGTCGTTAAATTTGATTTTTATAGATTATTGTCGAATTCGAGTTTGTAATTATTGATTTTGATGGATGATTGTCGAATTTGAATTTTGATGATAGCTATTGCATCCGAGTTTGTATTTTGATAGATTTTGTTCATTTTTGAATTTTGATGTTCGTTGATAAATTGATTTGATTTTTGGGTATTTATTGTTGATTTAATTTAATTTTTGGCAAGATGAAATTATATGGGCTAGGTCATCTATGTTATGGAATCTAGTCTTTTATAGTCACATTAGCCAGCATGATGAGGACATATAGTCTGACTCTGGATATATTTCTCGGGTGTGGGAATTTAAGGTTTTCGCAGCCAAGCTAGCGGCACCGCAAAAATGTTAAATACCATGATTCTAGAGATATGTGCATAAGTCAAGGGCTCTGTGATTATCGTAGCCTTGCTTACTAGTATGACGAGGATTTAGAGTACCATGATTGTGGATAGACGCATATGATTATCAGATTGTACCTTAAATATTTTCGAACATGTTTTCTCTACTTTGTTTCAGTCCTTCAAAAAAAAGGGAATTATTAATTGTTTTGTTTTGTTTTGCTTCTCATTATTTAGCTTAGGAGTAACTTTAGCTATTTTATAAACCTTTGTGTAATTTCTTCTATGAATTTCTTCTTAATACAGTGAATCGATGATTTTGCTAGACTTTACCTTGGATTTGATATTTTAACTCTGGATTTCAAAATGGTTCCTTCTTTTAAACAGATAAGCAAAATAGATTTTATCGTTATTCCCTTCTTGCTATTATTCTTGTATTAAATAATAATAAATCGTCTTGATTACACCAATCACCTGTTTTGCAATATTGGTAGGAATCTAATGTTGGTCTTGGTATAGAATCTGATTTTTATATTGGGACATGAGAATATATATGAATATATATAGTGGATACTTTCCTGACACTTATGCATGCTACACTTGATTTCCACCTATCTAAATAAATATTAATATGTCGTTGATGTTAAATTTTCAAAACCCCAATATTTCTGGTTTTCTGCTTTTCCAGTTTAAATTCGTAAGTTAAATATAAATTCCATGTTATTAGTTTGTCTACATAACTGCACATGTATAATATCTACAGGATTTTAATTTTTTTAAAGAAATTGGTTAAGCTATGTTAAAATTATAAAATCTGAGACTGTGCGCATATTAACCCTTAATACTGAATTCCAAATGTTTAGTTTAAATTGCTGTTTTATTTTCTTTAATATAATATTTAAAGCTGTGTACATTGTTGTATGTAGGGATATAATGTTAGGTTTCATATTCTTACATGTTAGTTTGTGATAAACATTGAGTTGGTTTTAATGTTCAAATTTCTCCAAAATCCTGAAAACTGAATATATGTTAACATTTTCACAATTGATTTCAAATGTTCAATTTCAGATTTAACATGTAATATTGAACTGTATGCGTAGATAAATGTATGGATAGTATGTTAGGGTTTCATTTCTATCATGTTAGGATGTATTGGGACCATTGAGATTGGTTGCGATGTTCAAAACTCTAAAATCTGAAACTGTGTTATGTTAATATTTGTACTGGTTTAAATGTTAGCATCTTTTCAGATTTTGTATATAAATGCTGAACTAAAACTGGGTTTAACCTTTCAATACTAAGCTATAACCCTGTACAAGGACACACACACCCTAACTTAGTATACACTGTCATGTAATCTAACCATTTTTCCCCTCTATGTTATGATTATATATCTAGATAGATATATAGAGCTTAGGCATACATGTTATAATATATAAATACATAACTAAGTCTCTACCTTTTTATATATATATATGGTTAGCCATGCAAGTTGTGATTAAATAGATTGTATATTGTAGATTGTTAACCCATATGCCATGATTAGTGTAACTTGATAGTTATTGTTTGAAATCCAAATCCTCATATACACTCTCACGTATATCCACATACACACATGAACCACATAACATTACATAATGCTAGCTTTTCCTCTCTGACGCTCTCTCTCTATATATATATTATGATTGGATTTCAATGTAATCGACTTTCGTTAATTAAACTTGTGATTTTGATTTTCTTGGGATAGTACCCCTTTTAACTGATTGATGGTTACCTTTCTTTATTTTTTTATGAGTACCAGTTTTCACATATGATGGTAGACTGTCTTACAGTTTTGATGATTTGATATTTCTGCATCTTTTCTCGTTTAGCACCCTGGATTTCTTGTGTGTTTTGATACCCTATGACCGTTTTAGTATTAGCACGACTAGTATACCTAGATGAGGCTTTCACTACCACCGTATGCCATGACCCTGTATGTCGTTTTTTTTTTGATGGCATGATTTGTTTTAATCTAGGACTTTGATTGTGGGGGTTTGACCTAGAGGGAGTAGGGACATTTTAATTTCGAGGACGAAATTTTTCTAAGGTGGGTAGAGTTGTAGCACCCAGTTTTCCAAATGAGGATAATTTTAAAATTTCGCATTTATAATTATTTTAATAATGATATTTAATTCATGATATAATTTTTGGTGATTTTAAATCATTTTAAAATTATTTAAATCAATGACTTGTGGTTTTGACGTTTTGCTAGTGAAACCCTAGAGACTGTTTGACTTAGAGCCTAACCATATGATTATGATATTTTAATGTCATTTTTGGCCTAAGGATATTTTTGCATTTGACCTCTTTGAATTATTTTGATATTATTTTATTATTTATGATATTGTTTTGGGGTTATTTGAGTCGGGTTCGAATTTCAACTCAATCCGACTTGAAACGGGGATCCGGGGGTAGTTTGACTCTAGTGGGACCCACACACTAGTTAGGTATGGCCCACATGATATTAATTTTAGTCCACATGATAGAAATATTTTAGTTAGAGGTTAGACTAATTATTATGGATAAGGTTAGTGTAATTAGAGACTTTAGAATGACTAATTTAGCCCCAACCAATTAGCCCTTTCCTAATACTCATAGAATAGGTTAGTGGGAGCATTTTGGACCTTACATAATAGGACAAATAGTCCCATATGGCCAGCCACTTTGGGAGAGGATAGGCTCAAGTTCATTTCATTATTCTCATCCACACTCTCTCTCTTGTTCTTCCCCAAATTCCTAGAGAGCAATCCCTAGCAATTTCTCCACCAAATCCTTCCATTTCGCCACCAAATTTTCTTCTTTCCTTCTCCATTCTAGCCAAGAAGGAAGCTACCCAAGTTTGGGAGGATTCGGAGCTCGTTCGTGTCCTTTTGGAATCTCTACGTGTCGGTGTCGCTCCGGGAAGGCTTTTCTTCGATTCGATCTACCGGGAGGTATAAATCCCTTCTCCTTTTCATTTTCTCATGCATATAGGTCTATTTTGAACCCATAGGAATGACCCCCATGGTTGTATCTCCATTTGTGTCCATTTTGTGTCCATTTGGAGGTCATAGGAGTGTCCTTTGTGTTGTGGTTGTGTTCATGTGGGAAAATCCCAAATTTGGACACACTATGTGTTGTTGTTATGTATGAATGAATTATTACATGTTTAATCTCATATTTTTGTATTGGAGATGTGTTCTATAGTGTCTCATATATATATATATTAGTGTAGAGAGTGAGTTCTTGATATATTATGTTATATATTTGTGTTCTTTTGTCTCAAACTACCCAAATCCGTCATGATTTTTATCCACGTTTTTAATTTCAGCCCTAACTTAGAAATATCATAACTTCTAGCTCAAAGCTCGGTTTAATCTCCCATTTTTTTTAAAAAGAAGCGTATTGAAGTTAGCTTTCCAAAAATATGTATTAATAGGCCTAATTCTTTCTGTAACTTTCTGGAGAATTATTTGAGTGTCAGCTGTACGAAAGACAAACGCGTTCTTGGTGTTTTCGCGATTCCGGGAGTTTCCGGAAACAAAAATGCGATCCGTTTAAAGTTTCGGAAAGCTAACACATAGATCTATAACATACTTTAATTCTAGATTTTAATTCATGCTGAGATGGTACAGTATTGATTATTAGTAGGAGTTACTATTCGGCATATGCATTTTGTGCACCCTTGTGTGTAATATAATGTTCTATTTAATTTTAACCCATGTTAATGTATATACATTATGTAATTAAATAGAGAATGCAAGTATGAGTAAATGGTTAAATAAATGATGTATGAGGTGTAAGTATCCTATCTAATATAAGCATGTATAAGTATGGCTTGTAATGAATATGTAGGTTCCATAGTATGTAATGTATGGTACATATAGTGGTACAAGAGAATAAATGAATGATGAATGAATGCAAGCATGAATGTAATGTAATAATAGATGTAATGTATACAATATAAAAGTTAATGAGATATAATGTTCCATGTTAACACAAATCCTATATTACCTCATGTACCCCCTTACACTATGTTAACACTATCACACTTGACACATTGTTTACTTACATTTTGACGCTCTTTGATATGTATACACTATGTATGCCCATTTAACCCTCACTTGCCCCTTTGCCATGTTCACATACACACACATAGCCTCTTAAATAAGTATTTATGAATATAGTTAACTTAGCTATGTATGTATATTATATATATGTTAGCATATTGTGTTGTAATATATAAGTTTATATAACCATTTGAAATGCCATGATTATAGACCTAATGTTGAATACCAATATATGCATGTGTATATATGTGTAGACATATATATCTTAAAGTAATAGATTACCTAGTGTATATCCAATGTGAATTCTTGCCTATTTGAGTATTGAATAATTGTATGCTATATAGAGTTGGGTGTATGTTGGCTTGTATAGCCTTGTATTGATGTGTGCTTGCTAGGATAGTCTTGATTAGGCCTAGTAAGACTTGCTGGGTTAGGACATAACCTAGTTTGACCTAGTTTGACTAGTGCAGTTGACCAGAGTTGACCAAGGGTTGACTTTGGCCTAGTTTGACCTAGATTCATATAGAATGCATTGTAGTGCTTTATATTACCCTTCTGGACATGTTGTGACTTGTGCTTTCTAATTAGGAGCCAGATACCTCTCTTCGGACAGTATCTTTACCTTGGACATTCAGATATCAGGCGAGTACATTCTCTGATCATTTCATACCCTGCTTAGAATTATTTCCTGCAGTAGATTACTTTACTTGTACTGTCACGTTGGTCACATGGATTGGTACTATATGGATCCCTTCTTGAGATGTTATCCTTAGGAAGCATCGGGTACTACATGTTCTATACGTTTCATTTACATGACGTATCATATGCTTCATTGGTTCTTTGATCACTTACGACATATACTCTTATGATCGTAGAGTCTTCCTAGAATCCTTATCCCATTTATGGGACTTCTATGTATCTCCTTCGGGGTCTATTACCTTCGGGGTCTATTACCTTCGGGGTCTTATCACCTTCGGGGTCTACCACCCTTCGGGGGCTGTTACATAGCATCATATAACATAACCTGGCTGGATCCTTGTATATTGATTGGGGGTACGGGGGAGTATAAATAGCCATGTGAATAATTCCAAAGTAGAATAGCCATGTACGCCTCTTTAGTATAGCCATGTACAATCAAGCCGTTCACATGTCGACTTTGTGCTCTAAATCACTAGTCACTGGTAGCTCTTTACTTATAGTAGATATTTCTATTACAGCTCTCTCTCTATTTATATACAGCATTTCTTTTAGTACCTGTATCTTACTTTACTACATGATTATATTTTCTAACCTGCTATGAACTGTTGAGATGTATTGTGCTCGCTCCAGTCCTGACTGGACCTGTTGATAAATTTTACAGATGGCCTGGGATTGCCTGCTAGCCTAGATGAGACACAGTAGAGGTTGTTTAGGTAGTTATTTCATTTTGTCTGGAGTTGTATTTACTTTGTGGATTACTGTATCTGTATTTGAGTTTTGAGATGTATTTCTGGGTTTATGTATCTTAGACACTTAGACTTCTATCTCCTGTATCTCTTTTGGATTTCATATTTTATCTATCATTATCATGCTCTACCTTAGATGTGATTGAGTCTGTATCTGCTATGTCACCCCCATTCGGGGAGTATAAACTGTTTAGTCTTATACTGTTAGATGCATTGAGACCTAGGACAGCGTTCTACCGTCGACACTGCGGTGTAGGCTGGGCGTTGTTACGTTCTCGTGCCCTAACTCTAGGGTGCGGGTCGTGACAGGTTATACTTGCAAAATTTGGTTGATGCTCCTGAATCTGTCCTCGCCCCTTTTTCCAAAGTCGTCTGCAATCCTTGGTTGAGTAGTACATTCTGCTCTTACAACTAAGCGTGCATGCGCTGCTGGACTAACATCTGATGTTGCTGAGTAGCCATCATCCCTCTCATGATCTCCAGAAGGGCTGGTGTGTCCACTTCCACTGGGGTAGGTGGAACTATAGGTGGTGTAGGAACCTCCGGATACTGCGGTCCGGCTGCTGGTTCCACTATCACTTCTTCTTGGATAGTCTCTTGAGGTAGTACTGGTCCTTGTTGCTGACCAACATGGTCATGTTGCCCATGTTGCCCTTGTTGTTGTTGTCCAGTTCTGACAGGTGCGGACGAGGTGCCCCTAAGGAAAGGGACAAGAGAACAATCAAATGACCGGACATGAAGGATCGATGAAGTCGAAGGATACTGGAATGTCAGGCTAGAGTTGAGAACAACGAATCATGAGATCAAGGGGGAACATGTATGATTGAGATATCCTATAAATCAAAACACCCCACAAGTCTGAAATCAGACCTGCATGGGCCACCACTAAAATCTTGTCACGCCCCAGAACCAGAATACTGGAGAGCGGGAGAATGACTCAGCCAGTTACGTATTACGGGTAGATGAATACCGTATAATACGATCAATGCTGTCTAATAAGACGAGGGGGTGCATACTACATAAAAGTTACACTATGGTCACTTCACATCTATTGTCTCAATCATTCAAACACGAAACAGAAATAGAGAACATGTAAGATAAAGCAGTAAGGCGTCCCAAACGCTCAGTCAAAATATTTTTGATATCTGGCTTTACAAAACATAGCCAGATGACGAAGCAAGGTATACACAATTATTTATCAGCTGCAGCCTGACTTAGTTACAATTATGTAAAAGTAAGTACAAGACAATCCGACTAATATGTTGGTGCCAAACGGCAAGGTATTAAGTAAATAACAAAATGAGTGGGGAAGTAAGGAACCCACTCGAGTCCTCCTACGATCATTCCTCTAGTATTGACCATCTTGGAGGTGGAAGTAAGCTGAGTTCTAGGGAACCGGCTCTAAATCTGGCCATGCAAAACCAGAGAGGTTAGACCTCTAATAGCAAGTACCGCAAGAAAGCACGATATGAGGAATTTAAACCAGTAATAAGAGAATATGATATATAGACCTCTGCTTGCTACTGTGATTCACATAACATCACGACACTTCGAACCAACTTCCCAACCAAACAAGGACAGAAGTTGGCCCGTCATATCCTGACATTCTGATCATCTCAGTTAGTCAACAGAGTAGGTACAGTACACAAACAAGTCAACTTAGACGGCCATGCAACTACTACGGCTTGCTACGGTGAGTTCCAAGTTATCCTGGAATTATGCAATAAAGGATTTCTCAGTTCTTACTATGTACGAGTAAGGCTAGTCTACCCAATCAATCAATTGTGCCAATCATGAATTAGGCGAGTCCCAGCAGGACGCCCGTCATCAATATACAATATACAATAAATAATATAAGCAGATACCGCCCCCTGCCCGTGTGACAGATTTGTAGTATCTGTGGGAACCAGCCGGCCTGTCGGGCACTTAATAGTCCCAAAGAGGGCTGCCATATAAGAACTCGAAAATCCATTCTCTCCATGCAATCATTATTTTATTTAACTTAGTAACCTCTATGTTGAGTAAAATCCCATGTCGTAGATCATGGTCATTCAGAATGAGTACTTTCGTACGGGGTACGATATGCACATCTCTACAACGATACCCGTGCGGTTAGGTTGTAGGTCTTACATAGCGTAATACAACAATCAAAACTAGCCACGGAATAATCATGCCTTGACCATAAAGTACACATACTGCTTTTGTAGAAAAATAAATAAATTGAAGCCTGCATATGCATGTATGCCAATATTCGGGATCGACCAAATCGATTACAATAGTTCATAATTAATATGAACATGTCTCATTCATTCAATTCAATAAGACGACTAGCCAGTCTCTTAATTCCAACTAGGAACGCATGATCAATTATTAATAACAATTAATGCTAAGATAATAATCCCTGTTAATTAATGTCAATCTATGTCAATTCGGGACAAGAATCAGCTCCAAGGCATCATGGGCTAGAGTTCATACGGCCGGGAATTTATAGAAGTTCATGCGGCTGAAAATCCATATGTGGTCAGGATCTCATGCAGCCAGGAAACAACATGTGCCAGGACAGCATGCGCCAAGAAACAGCATATGCCAGGAAATAGCATGTGCCAGGAAACAGCATGTGCTAGGAAACAGCATACGCCAAGAAACAGCATGCGCCAAGAAAACAGCATGCGCCAGGAAACAGCATGCGCCAAGAAAACAGCATGCGCCAGCAAACAACATGCACCAAAAAAACAGCATGCGCCAGCAAACAGCATGCGCCAAGAAAATAGCATGCGCCAGCAAACAGCATGGCAACAGTATTTTGCTAGCAAACAGCATATGCCAGGACAGCATGCGCCAGAAAACAGCATGCGTCAGCAAACAGCATGGCAACAGTATTTTGCCAACAAACAGCATGCGCCAGGACAGCAT
The DNA here is from genome assembly GCA_029216955.1 of Iris pallida. Classification (NCBI taxonomy): domain Eukaryota; kingdom Viridiplantae; phylum Streptophyta; class Magnoliopsida; order Asparagales; family Iridaceae; genus Iris; species Iris pallida. Next base: position 24,807,175 of record JANAVB010003200.1, read on the forward strand.
ACGCCAGCAAACAGCATGCGCCAGTAAACATCATGGCAACAGTATTTTGCCAGCAAACCGCATGCGCCAGGACAACATGTTTTGCCACCGGTAGGGATCTAGACTAGTAGGTTTGACTGGACTACGTTCCAGCTTATCATTTCGGCTTGTAGTGTATTATTATTTTGGGATATGTATATTGTGATATGCTCTCTACTTCTGGTTGTGACTCTGTGACTTGTATCTATTTCCAACTTTCCTATTTCCATCATAGCTTTATCTTTTCGTACATATCTTCCTTAGATTCATGTGATTGAGTTATATATATATATATATTCCTCCGTACGGAGATGACAGGTACATATATATTGTTGATGATTAGATTTTATAGACGACCTATACAGCGTTCTACCACCGACACTGCGGCATAGGCTGGACGTACCCACGTGCTCGTGCCCCTAAACAGGGTGTGGATCATGACAAGTTGGTACCGTTCAGGTTCACCATACGCACCGGCTTCGCATCCATCTCTACTTTCTGATTAGATTGTCAACTTCTGACACCTCTCTGGAACCAAAGCTTTGATACCACTCTGTTGGAAACAAAGTGCCAAAACCATTCTCCCAAACCAGAAAGTCTTGCGTGAGAACCGAGCAAAAGCACACAAACCAAAAATGCTAACACAAATCGCAGACACAAAAATTTTTGACGTGGAAAACCCTTACAGAAAAAATTACGGAACGATCGGAGTCCAACCATGAAGAACCTCCACTAATGGAATAAAGAGAATACACCCTCTACAAGCTCCTCCCGATCCAACACGGATCACCACAACTCACTTGAAAGAAGAAAATTTTGATTGTGGACTTCGAAGAACAAGAGATGCCAAAAAATTATTCGAAGCAATCTCTCCTTCACAATAGTCCTTAATCCTCTCTCTCTCTCAAATATTGTAAAAGTACTCTTGTTTTGAGATGTTTTTTAACTTGCATCCATCACCCTTTTATAAGCCCTTGGTAATCTATACATGGAAGATCAATATATATAGAAAGTTTCAAATATGCATCAATCATATATTTAATAGAATTCCAATCATAATTGGCTTGCCATAATTGGAAGTCCAATTATATGGAAACTCAATATATGAAAGATCCAATCATAAATATATGATCAAAATAAATATAGAAATCCAGTTGTAACACCCACTTTTCTAAATGAGGGTAATTTTGAAATTTTGTATTTTTAATCATTTAATAATGTTATTTAAATCATGATATGATTTTTGGTGATTTTTAATCATTTTAAAACTAATTAAAACCATGACATGTGATTTTAATGTGCTGCTAGTGAAACCCTAGAGACTACTTGACCTAAAGTCTAACCATGTGATTAGGATGTGTTAATTATTATTTTTTGTCCTAAGGGTATTTTGGTCATTTTGGTTTCTTAGAATTATTTGTTAATTATTTGATTAATGGTTGTTATTTTTGACTTTTGCTAGTTGTGACTTTAGAGACTAACCTAGAGTTGACTTTGACTTTGGTGACTTAGTTAGCAAGGTGTGGGACCCAAATCTAACTTAAGTTGGTCTTAGTTGACTTGAGTGTGACTAGGGTTCATGAGAGGATTAAGGGAGTTTAGTGCATTGGACTTTTTGGCCAAGGAGTTGAGCTAGCTAGTTACTAATCTTAGCCCAAAGCCCACCATGAGAAACCCTAACCCTAGCCCTTCATTTCATCAGCCATCACAGCTACTTATGACCTAATTTTTCCTCTATAAAGTCTCTCTTCATGACCACTTGCCTCTTTTAGAACACCCCCTTGTAGGAAATCCTAATTTCTTTCCCAAATTATCAAATCTTCCCATTCCTCCACCAAATTGATCCCAATCTTTTGTATTTGATTCCAAATCTGGAGTATAAGAAGAAGGAAGCAAGCTTGCAAGGAGGGAAGCTCATTGGGATATTGCTTGAGGAAGGAGACTTCACTATTTGGGGCTTTTTCTTGGAGATTGGCTCTCTATAGGTAATCCCTTCAAATCACTTTAAAATCTTGATTTCTTTCCATAGATGCATCCATCTAGGTGTCCCCTAGCTGTAGGTGAAATTTGGTAGAAATTCGTATCCATTAGGTATGCGTGTCGGACACGTATCAGTGTGTGTATCAATGTGTTTGACAAAATGCCCCAACGAAGTTTTTATTGCTGTTTTTAAAAACTAATTTTACAAAAATGTAGATCTATATGTGTGTTTTTATTCTCCCTAGGACTGAACATGAATTTGTGTCATTTTCGTGTCGAAAACGGGCACGGACATGCTGTACGACACGCATGTGCGCTGTCCTACTACCCGACGCTTATTGCGGACACGACACAGCTCGAAACACCACGAAACATGGTGGACACGTGGGTACAGTGTCTGTGAATGTGCTCCCCAAGTTTTGTGGAGTCATGTGTTGTGTCGGACAAGGAAACCCACCCGCACTGGTTTTGCACTGACAGTCTACGCGCGACAGGGCTCTCTGATACGGGCTTCATATCGCACTTAGACACGACATGGACACGGTGAAGACACACCTATCCCTAGCCCTACCCCTAACCTAACACTGGACATAAGCACGAGACATGTGAAGCTGTGTGTCGTGTCCTGGAAGGATCGACACACTAGCACGAGACAGTGCACTACACTGTCTCCGATATTGAATTTTGACACTGTTTCGACCCTGTTTGACACGACACGACACGAATTTAACCCGATACAGTGACACACACACACGCCACTATAACCCACCTACCCTTTGACATGAGCATGACACTGGTGGATGGACACACGAGTCCCTGGACTCCTCGACATCTCAGTACGAGCCTGTGCACAAACATGTTCTGATACCCTGTTCTTCTTGTATTTGGACACTTCGTGTCCATTATGTGGACACGAAATCCTTTCCCCTGACACATGTACACTGTCACCCACCTCTGTATGTGCTTGCATTTGGGTTTTTGAATTGGTGTGATATTCAAATTGGGTTTTTGGGTTCGAAACCATCATTTTTCTGATACCTACAGTAAACCGAGTTCAAGTTGGGTTTAATTGATTTATGATGTTCTTGTCATGTGCTTACTGAGTTTGTAGATTGGGTTTCGAATTTTAACTGAGTTTTGGTCTTGATAAACTGAGTTATATCCAACCTGTGAACTGATTTGTATATATACATACATGTTTGTATATGTAATTTAAAAACTTGAGATTGTATGTTAATAAGAAACTGGGTTTTGGTATGATTTAGAAAACTGAGATTTCAGGTTTCATATAGAAAATAGAATTTGATTTATCTATGAATATGAGAATCACCTTGTGCTTTGACACACCCATATCACTCATTGCCTATCCACTCACTGTCTACACACACACACCCCATATCCCACTACCTACATGTATTTGTATTACCTATTGCTATGTACACACACATACACTCTATTTACCATGCTCACACACACTATTCTCCCCCTCTCATATGCTAACACACACACATGTTAACCCCCTCACATTTCCCCCCTCTATATCTATATATACATATATGTTTACATATATATAATAATTGAATGTATGAATGAATGGATGCAATGCATGAACTGAATTTCACTCTTCCTCACTTTTCACTCATTTGCATTTTCACATGCCACTACACACACACTCTAATCCCTGTTACACCCTCTCACACTTCACTCTCACTGTCACACCCCAGTATGTCATGACCCGCACCCAGTATAGGGGTACGAGAAGTGGTTACGTCCAGCCTATACCGTAGTGTCGGCGGTAGAACATTGTCCTAGGTCACATACATCTAACAGTTATAAGGTACCTGTACAGTTATACTCTTCGAATAGAGGAATAATATAAAGTACAACTCGATCACAACTAAGGAAGAAAGTATGATAAGATAGATAGATGAAATCAACAGAATCCACAGATGATAAATACAAGATAAGAGAGAGAGCTAAATGTCTAGATAAACAACTCCACAATATCTAGAATAATAAATCCCCAAATAAGTACAAGTGTATCCAACAAGACAGAATGATAAATAAGATACTTGTCTAGCTAACTAGCCTAGACTACTGGGGTAATGTCCTCTGCAACTGTTGGGTCCTCCTGAGAGTCCAGCTCACATGTGTCATCTAGGTCTGCTCCATAGTAAGTGGGACAGAACTCCTCAATATCATCTGTAATATTTTAACAGGTCCAATCAGGACGGGAGCGAGCACAGTACATCTCATGCAGTTCATAATATGACAGGATATATAAATATGCAATAGAGTAAGATACATGAAACGCTGCAGAATATACATGAAGTAAAAGAGAGAGAACTGTAATTTAAATAGATACTATAAGTAGAGAACTAACAGTGAACTAGTGATTTAGAGTACAAGATTAACGTGTGAACGGCTTGAATTTGTACATGAGTAATCTAAGAGTTTGCATATGAGTATACTACTTTGGAATTGTTCACATAACCATTTATACTCCCCCATACCCCAATCAATACACAAGGATCCAGACAGGTTATGTTATTGCACATGATATCACATGAAGGCCTATAATAGGGTGCACATGATTGTATACATGGGAGCTCCGTGAACATGAGAGTACATGAATCACGAGAGTGCACATGAATGGTGAAAGCACCGGAGTACATGATGAAAGTGAAACGCACATGACATACTGTAACCCGATGCTCCCGAGGGTGATAATATCTCATGAAAGGATCCATATAGTACCAATCCGTGCTACCAACGTGACGACATCAAGTAAAGTAATCTAGAGCGTAAATGTAAATCCTATCAAGTATAAAACGGTCAGCGAATGTACTCGCCCGATATCCTGAGTATCTGAATGAAATACTGCCTAAGGAGTGGTGTCTGGCTCCTATTCAGAACAGTACAACATATCCAAAATGGTAAAATAAACTGCTACGATACATTCTACATGATGTTGGGTCAATCTAGGCTAAAGTCAACCTTTGGTCAACTCTAGTCAACTTACTCTAGTCAAACTAGGTCAACTAGGTCAAACCTAACCCAAACAAGTCTCACTAAGCCTAACCAGCCTATTCTAGCAAGTCCACATCATTCACAAGTCATACAAGCTAACATCACACAATACTCATGTGTATACATTCCATATACACATAGACTTGCACATTAGGATACCCTTAGGCTATACTACATAGGCTATATGCCATATACACATATATAGGCAACTCACATATTTTAATTACCACATTCACATATCCATTAAATTATATAGGCATTAAATATTTATATGCATATTACATATTCACACACAAGATTATAGATATTGTAAATATATATATACAAAATAGAGAAATATAGTGTCATGCATATGTGTGTGTGTGTCATATGGTAGCAGTACCACATAAGTTCCTGTGTGTGGCAGGAAGTGGGGGTGTGTGTGTGTATCATAGGGTCTTAGGTCTTTGTGTGTGTGTGCATGAGTGTAGTGTGTGTATGGGTGTGTGAGTGACAGTGGTGTGTGTGTTTAAGTGAATAGGAAAAACAGTGCACTCAGTTTTCATGTGTGTGTGAGTGATATGTATAGGTAGATATAGATGGGTGTCAATGTGCATACATGACAGTGTCCATTCTCAGATTTTCAGTGCAAACAAACAGTTTAAATTTTCAGGAAAACAAGGTATTCATTAACAGTGCCCCAATTCTTAGGTTTCAGTGGAATGCCTGTGTATATGTGTGCAATATACTCTCAAGTTGACAGTGTATACAAAATAGTGTCGTGTGTTCTCAGTTTAGAAACAGTGTACACAAAACAGTTCACTAATTCTCAGTTTTTACAAATGTGCCTGTGCGTTCATGAGTAATACACTATCGGGTTTTGACAGTTTTAGCAAATAGAAAACCCAATATTAAACACAATTCATAAATCCTAATTGCAACTAAGCTCAGATTTGTATAGGTGTATCCATATTTAAATTAAACCAACCACAATTCAATAAAACACACGACAGTGTATTACTTCTCAGGAAGAACAGTGTATCCCTAAACAGTTTATAGTTCAATGAAATTCGAAACCCAAAGTCCCATGCTAATATGAAAACCCAACATGTAGGTTATTCTCAGTTGTGTATAGAAAAATCAACATTCAATTTACATCAAAGAAAACAGTAAACAATTTTGAATTCTCAGAAAATTGGGTAACAGATACATGTATCAAAAAATTAGGGAAATTGACAAATTCGAATAAAAAAATGCAACTAATAATCAAAACTAATGGTTGGTAATGTACGTGTCATGTGAGAGTGTGTCGTGAGTGTGTTCCAGTATCCAAGAACTGGACACAATGTGTCCAAAACCCATCCCACACTCGTGTCTGACAATCCAGTGCACAGTTCTCGTACACGTGTTCACGCGTGTCTAGCACACGACACATGACACGTGTGTCCACGTGGTCATATCCACGTGTAGCCTAACACTAGGGCTACACACTGCACACACCACGACGTGTCCTCATGCTGTCTTGTGCGGACATGAGGCGCGTGTCAGTACGTGAATCCGACAGTGCAACGTGTATACAACACAGTGCGTGTCCAATGCGGGCATGATTTCTCCCCGTGTCGTGCATCATATGCTCCCAAATTTTTGGAGCATGATGACAGTCATTGTCCCATCCTGCCTATCAAATTTTGTGCCATCTCGTGCTGTGTCCATGGAGAAATCGGACACGGGCACCAGAACACCCGACCGAGTCCCCGTGCAGTGAGTTCGTGTCCATTTTGGATACGGACACAGCTCGATATGAACTCAGAGCTAGGGTTCTAGGTTCCACACGTGTAGGGCTACAAGAATATGTAATTAGTTTAGCAAAATACAAAAATCCATTCCTAAGTGGCATTCTATCAAACACTTGCACATATACATTGACACATGTCCGATACGGACACCAAATGGACACGATTTCTAACCAAATTTTAGGGACAGCTAGGGGACACCTAAATCTAGGCTAGGATGCAAAGAAATCAGAATAATAACACAACTTAGGGGGTTTACCTATAGGGTGTCCAATGGCAAGAAAAGCCCAAAAATAGAGTGTTCCTCCTTGCTAGCTAAAATCCCCAAATTATTCAAAAGCTGAAATTTCTCTCCATAATCAGGAAATAGAGGAGTATTAGACTCTAATGCAAGAAACTAGAGTCAAAAAGGAATTAAAATAGAAAAGTTATGGATTGGGGAAGAATGGCCATACCTTTCCTTTTCCAAGTGTTGATTCAATACAAAAGAGGCAAGAACCAAAGGAAGAGAGACTTTATAGGGGGGAAACCCTCGGTGGCCGGCCACTAATGAATGGGAATTAGGGTTAGGGCTTAGTCTAGTGGCCTTGGGCCAAGTTTCAATAGTCAGAGAAATAAATTCATAAGTCACAAGCCATTGAACCTAATCTTTAATCCTCATATTTGAAACTTGATTTCTAAATGACTAACTTAGGTCGACTTAAGTTAGACTAGGGTCCCACCAAGCTAATCAAGTCACCATATCTAGGGTCAACATCTAGGTTAGTCTCCAAAGTCTCATCTAGCCCAAGTCAACAATAAAAATCACCACTTCAATAATTCAAATAAATTCAAAATTAACAAAATGACCAAAATACCCTTAAGCTAAAATGTGGTAGTGACACAGTCCCTCTTCTTCCCTCTTATATATATATATATATATATATATATATATATATATATATATATATATATATATATATAGTGATGTATGAATTGTATGAATATATGATATGTAAATATATACATGACATAATGGTGTGTTACTTTAGACTTATAGGTATGTTTACTTGTGTATAGACAATATGGATATAGGATACTAGATGCGTATATATATATATATGGTAATTTCATATGTGTATGTATGTATATATATATATATATATATATATATATATATATATATATATATATATATATATATATATATATATATATATATATATATATATATATATATATATATATATATATATATATATATATTTTATTATATATATATATATATAAAATATTTTATTATATATATTTTTTTTTTTTTTTTTTTTTTTATATATAAAATATTTTATTATATATATATATATATATATATATATATATATATATATATATATATATATATATATATATATATATATATATATATATATATACAAGTATGTATGCAATGTAAGGAGATAATGTATAAACTTAAACATGAATGTTTATATGCCTATAGATATGCCTATATATATAGTGTATGTAGATATATGTGTATATGTATTTGTGTATGTGTGATGTTGGTGTGGACCTTGTGATTGTTTATGAGTGCTAGGCTAGACTTGGTTAGGCTTAGTGAGACTTGATTGGGCTAGGACTTGACCTAGTTGACCTAGTTTGACTAGTGTAGTTGACTAGAGTTGACCAAGGGTTGACTTTAGTCTAGAATGACTTGTTAGACTAGGTTTAGACCTAGAATAGCTTGGTTGACCTAGTTTGACTTTGTAAGTTGACCAGAGTTGACCAAGAGTTGACTTTGGCCTAGATGACCTAGAAATCATATAGAATGCATTGTAATTTTCAATATTACCATTCTGGACATGTTATGACATGTGTTGCTCTAAATAGGACTCATCTACTCTGTCTGGATATCTACACTTACCAAATACTCAGGATATCAGACGAGTACATTCTCTGATCATTTCATACTTGCTAGGATTTATATTCTTGCTCTAGATTACTTTACTTGATGCTGTCATGTTGTTAACACGGATTAGTACTATATGGATCTTTATATTGAGATGTTATCCCCTTCGGGAGCATCAGATACATCATGTCATGTGCGTTTCACTTTCATCATGTACTCTTGTGCTTTTATTATTCATGTACACTCTTGTGATTCATGTACTCTCATGCTCACAGAGCCCTCATATATACCTTCATGTGCACCTATTTATGGGCCCCATGTGAAATATTGTACAATAACATAACTTGTCTGGATCATTGTATATTGATTGGGGTACGGGGGAGTAGAAACAGTCATGTGAACAATCCCAAGTGGTCATTGTATAAACTCTTATTGTAATCATGTACAAATTTAAGTCGTTCACATGTCTATCTTGTACTCTATATCACTAGTCACTGATAGTTCTCTACTTATAGTAGCTATTTACATTACAGTTCTCTCTCTTTTAATACATGTACTTTCTTTCAGCATTTTATGTATTTTACTCTATTGTATGCTTTATATTCCTATCTTGATATGAACTGTTGAGATTATGTGCTCGTTCCTGTCCTGACTGGACCTGTTAAAAATATTACAGAGGATGACGAGGCCCTTTGCCCTACCTATTATGGAGCTTCCATAGATGACACCTGCGACTTTGTCACGCCCCAGAACCAGAATACTGGAGAGCGGGGGCAGACATAGCCAGCTACGTATATTGAAGTGCAACCCATCTCGCTATACGGTCACGGCTGTCTAGATACATGAGGGTTTAACTACAAGCCAACAGTCTCTTATGGTCATGAACAAGCCTAGTGTCTCAATCACGAGCAAGTAAGTAAATGTTATAAGATGTAAGATCACCAAATATACAATAGTAAGGCATCCCAAACACTACATATTCAGCTGATCATGAAGCTAGTCATTATAAAATATGAGGACTAGCAAGAGTTTAGTCATACATGAACAACCCTAGGATCTGTCAATCATGTTACAGCCCGTAGGCAGACAGTAAGTAAATGCAATCGAGCTAAACAGGTGCTCGTCGGCTAAATGCCTCAAAAGAATATTTTTACAATAAAATGGGAGATCAAAAATAACCCACTCGTTGCCCTGGTTACGCCTGGTGGTCACCATCGGGCTGGAAAGTCGGTAGATCCTCTGGAGCTGCTCCGAAATCTGGCCATACAAAATCAGCTGGGTCAGACCCCAGAAAGAGCAAGTGCCACAAAGAAAGGTTCACTTAGAAACTAAAACCAACAATTAGCACAAGGTATAAATAAATGGTAAGAGCTGGAAATAAGAAAAATATACCAGGATGATATATGACAAGATAACCATGGAACTATTCAGATAACCAGGTTACAACCCGTAAACTAAACAAGGACCGGGGTTGTAACCCTTCATCTGAACGGAACTTGGCTTCCTACCATTTATCGGCAGTTAACATAAGAAATCAGGACATGTAACAATCTTGTACATGATCAAGACAAGACTAGACTGATTGTTCCATCCAATCAATCACGGCCAAGCAATGAATACGGCTTGATACTTTAACTAACTAGGGTTATCACAGGCCTAATTACTAACAAGATGCAACGAGATTATTCCACAGCCACAAGCCCTGCAGACCATCCAGGTTACCCAGATCGAATATTAAGGGTTGAATTCAGGTGGATACATCGTCCAAAAAATGCATGTACCCTTAAGTAGCTTGAAGGGTGCAACACATGACAGTGTGCTGGAAATGTGCCCTACTCGACGGCAGGCTACAGATCCCAGGCACGCCCAGGTAACGGGATTACCTGTAGCTGAAAAATCTCTTTATGACTACTGTATTATTCTAGTTATTAGCCTTAGTCCATTTCAGTAGGTACTCCTGACCGTGGAACTCAGGAGTTCCTTCCTAAACATGATGCAAGACAGAACTGGTTTATTTGTACAAGCACAATCGCCTACGGTGTCCAGGTTATTTATACTGGTCATGTCATGTCATGGAGCCGTCGCAACAGCTTATCAGGATAAATCATGTCAGGTTACTTGTCAGGAGTACGCTACGGCGGACCACTATCATGTTCATGGTACAAGTGCATGATAACACAATATAAGCATTCTATCAAGAGACCCAACTTACAGTGAGAGTCACAAGGCATGAGTTAACAAAATAATAAAAATAATAATAATCAAATAACAAGGGCAAGGCTCGGGAAGGAGCCATGCGGCTCAGAGGAATAAACCCATACGGCTGGATGGGTGTGGTTTTATGCGGCCCAGAATTCGAGCTCATGCGGCTCAGGACGGATAAGCCTATGCGGCTGGGAGAGAGCAGCCCATGCGGCTGGGGGAAAGAAATCCATGCGGCTCGCGGGGAGGGGACATATGCGGCTGGCGGAGAGCACTCTTGCGACAGGGTCGGACGGAGTCCCATGTGGACAGAAAGAGATGGGTCACATGCAGCTCAATTCGGTCCGGGTCATGCGGCCGGGTCCAAGTAGTGCCATGCGGCTCGGTCCCATGCGGCTGGGATGAGGAAAAGCTTATACGGCTGGAGTTCGTCCTAGTCATACGGCTGAAATGCCATACTACTTTTATGCGGCTGAGTTGGTGCATGCGGCTAGAAATAGAACTTGCTGCATAAGGCTATGCGGCTAAGTTCATGCGGCAGGAAACTATGTACGGCTGGAACTGTTCTTCTTCTCCAAATTTTCGAGAAGAAGAGCACCATGAAGCCATGCTTCCAAGCTCCATAAAACCTTCATCCAGAGTCCAAATCTGAACTTCTATAGGTCAAATTGGGGCAGAATGAAATTCTCTACAACATAGAACCATCAAAACTTGAAAATAATAAGATTAAATAGATCAAAACCCAAAAAATCCAAAAATGATATAAACTTACATCTACAAGCAATAAGCCATGGAAATTAGAAATGCCAAGTACTAAAGTGCTTTAGAATGCTGTGAAGAAGAGAATAGAACAATAAAATTTGGGTTCCTCCATGAAGCAAGATACACTTGCCAAAGCTCTCTCTCTCTCTCTCACAGGTTGGTGAGGAGTTAATGGAGGAAGAAGAAGATTAATGAGAAGAGAGGAAGGAGAGGGGGTTAATAAATGGGGATGGTGGTGGTAGGTAGATGGGTTGGTTCTCAACCAAAACCGAACCAAGCCTAACCAATACAAGCCAAACCAAACCAAGATGAACCATGGCCAAGCAAATGGAAATACCCAATAAACCAAGCAAGAAGACATGTAATACAAGATAAAATATGTACACGTATTCCAAAATATATAATACGAACTATAGGCATTACAACTCTACCCACCTTAAAAGAATTCCGTCCTCAGAATTTAATTAAGAGGCTAGAGGGACAAGAGCAAGCTATACTAATCACAAGCAAGTTATAACTAGGCAATCAATCATTCATTCAAGCAAGGAACTAAGGGTATAAGGCATAAGAAGGACATTATACCTTACGAATCAAACAGGTCGGGATATCACGATCGGATGTCATCCTCACGCTCCCATATTGACTCACCTAAAGAGTGATGACCCCAAGCAACTCAGACTAACTTGATAGTCTTGTTCTTGAGCATCTTCTCTCTTCGGTCTAATATAGACACGGGCCTCTCCTCATACGAAAGGTTGGTACCAACAACCAATTCTGAATGATCCAAGATATGGCTCGGGTCCGGGATATACCTCGCAATTGGGATATATGAAACATGTCATGCACCTTACGTAGCGACGGCGAAAGAGCGAGACGATAGGATACATCTCCTACTCGCTCCAGAATATCGAACGGCCCGATATACCTAGGACTAAGCTTTTCCCGTACGTCAAAACGAATGACGCCACGGTTAGGCAAAATCCTCAGGAATACATAATCGCCGACGGAAAACTCCAGAGGACGCCGATGAGAATCGGCCCAATGGCGCTGGCGATCTTGGGCAACACGAAGATGATCCCTGACTCTTCTGACCACTTCAACTGTCTGGGCAATCATTTCTGGACCAAGCATCTGCCATTCTCTAACGTCATCCCAGGCTAGCGGGGACCTGCACTTCCTACCATACAGTGTCTCGAACGGTGCCATTTGGATACTGGCCTAGAAACTGTTGTTGTATATTTGGTGGTCTTACATCTTGCAACATTTACTTACTTGCTTGTTATTGAGACAATAGGCTTGTTCTTGACCATAGGAGACTGATGGCTCGTAGTTAAACCCTCATGTATCTAGACAGCCATGACCGTATAGCGAGGTGGGTTGTACTTCAATATACGTAGCTGGCTGTGTCTGTTCCCGCTCTCCAGTATTCTGGTTCTGGGGCGTGACATGGTTTAAGTGGTGGCCCATGCAGGTCTTGTAAATCAAGATATATGAGGGTTTACCGAATAGATGTCTCAATCAGTACTCTCCCTTGGTCTCTGTTCGTATCCTCTTGATCTCTGACATCTTGACCTGATCATATGCTTGTATCTTTGATCTGTTCTGGTCCTTCCTTATTGTTCCCTATGTCGTCTTCTTCAGCGATATTATTCCTGGACCTGCCGATCAGCAAGGCGGAGCACCTTTCGCTGACCAGCAGCAACCTGGAGATCAAGCCTAGCATTCAGGAGTAACCTCCAGAGTCGTGCCTACTAGAGGAGAGCCGCCCGTTCAGCCCGTCCAGCCTACAGAGCCTGATGATGGCACTTTGGTGGGTCTCATCAGGACCTTGATAGCTTCCCAGGATTGTCGGGGAGATGTCTTGCACCAAGCGGTAGCAGACGCTTTGACCAGAGGAGGTCATCAGGGTAACAGCGCGGCTAACAGGTTCAAGCGCTTGAACCCTCCCTTCTTCGACAGCAGTTACTGGATCTTGCCCAGAGCCAGGACTCCAGAGAACGAGAAGGTGGCCGTGGTGCGCCTGCAGTTACTGGATCTTGTCCACAGCTTGTGGGCAGTACAGGCCGATGGATTAGTGGCCCCTATTTCATGGGCAGTATTCAGGAAGAGATTTCAGACCAAGTATTTTGATGCTGTAGCTCGATACGATCTACAGACGAGGTTCACCAATCTGAAGCAGATGGGCAGAACGGTCGACGGATATGCGGCCAAGTTCTCCAGGCTTAGTCGGTTTGCTTCCACCCTGGTAGCGACCGAGTTCGATAGAGCCCAGCGGTTCCAGCAGGGGCTCCATCTCGAAATTCTGTTAGCGGTAGAGCAGTTTGAGCATCAGACTTTTGATGCAGTGTTGAGAGCAGCAAGGAGGCATGAGTATACCTCCCAGAGGATCGTGGATAGGACCGGGGGTCGAAAGCGATCTCACGGCCAGATGAATCAGTCATCAGCACCAGCCCGGCGGCCAGGGCTTTGACTATTGGAGCTCCGAGGCGGGCGACCTCAGTGACGTCGGTTCAGCATTCAACCCTGACGCACCCTCAGCAGCAGAAGCAGAAGCAGTCTTTTGCAGTAGAATATTCATACTGCGGGAAGCCGAGGCATGTAGTATCTGAGTGTCGTAGAGCCCAAGGTTTGTGCTTGGTTTGTGGTGCCACATACCATAAGGTGGGATCCTATCCGAATAGAGGTAGTTCCTCATCATCCAACCTTTCTAGTCCTTCGGTGAGAAGACCAGCACCAGTCCACCAGCAGCAGCAGTACCCATTCCCGAGGCCATTGTCGACGCAGGCCCAGGCATTCCAACAGCAGAGACCGCAGCAGTATACCCAAGCCCAAGCCCTGATCCAGAGCAGGTCGAGGAATTTTTAGCAGAGGGGACCCACACCTAGAGGACATGGTCAAGTGCTGGCTTTGACCATGGAAGAAGAAGGAATAGCACCAGGTGAGGTGGTGGCAGGTACTATTCTCGTCAACACCTTTCCAGCTTCAGTATTATTTGATTCTGGTACCTCGTATTCATTTATGTCTGTACGATTTATGACACGGATAGGACTGGATCCCGAGTCATTATCAATAAGGCTCAATATACTTACTGGTAATGGACTTGTGGGAGTAGATAGGGTATTTTTCTCGTGTCGGATCGTAGTTAGCGGTAGAGAGTTTTCTGCTAGATTGATAGAGTTCCTAATAGCCGATTATGATGTGGTCTTAGGGATGGATTGGTTGAGGGACCAGTATGCTAGGATAGACTGCCACATTGCAGGGTTGTTTTTAGCATTCCAGACGAGCCAGAGTTTTCTTTCTCCCGAGGTGAAGTGGAACCTTCTCCTCCAGTATTACGGATGGCAGTAGCAGTAATACAATTACCTCGAATAGTCGAAGAGTTTCCAGATATTTTCCCAGAAGAGCTTCCAGGTATACCGTCAGAGCGGGAGATCGAGTTCACCATTGACTTGATCCCAGGAATAGCCCCAGTGTCAGAAAGAGTCTACATGATGGCGCCGTCAGAGCTAAAGATATTGTACAAGATAATTGAAGAACTTAGAACCAAGGGATTCATTCGTGCTAGTGGATCGCCTTGGGGAGCCCCGATGCTTCTTGTGAAAAAGAAGGATGGTACGTCCAGGTTATATGTTGTTTATCGTACCTTGAATTCAGTGACAATCAAGAACAGATACCCTCTCCCGAGGATAGATGACTTGTTTGATCAACTCAAGGGGGCAGCAGTATTCTCGAAGATCGACTTGCGGTCAGGATATCATCAAATCAGAGTCAGAGAGCAGAATATTCTGAAGACAGCTTTCAGATCTAGGTATGGACATTGGGAGTTCCTTGTGATGCCATTTGGAGCAACCAATGTGCCGACTGTATTCATGGACCTCATGAATCGCATCTTCATGCCTTATTTGGATCAGTTCGTGATTGTGTTTCTAGATGACATCTTGGTCTACAGCAAGAATGAGGCAGAGCATGAGCAGCATCTTAGAGGTGTTCTACAGATTCTCAAAGAGCACCAGTTGTATGCTAAGTTTAGTAAATGCGAGTTCTGGCTCGATCATATTTCGTACTTGGGTCATATCATTACCAGAAAAGGAGTAGAAGTGGATCCCCAGAAGATCGTGGCTATTGAGACATGGCCAGTACCTAGCACAGTTGCAGAAGTCCGTAGTTTCCTTGGATTAGCCGGCTACTACCGGCAATTTGTTTTAAACTTTTCTCGAATTTCAGCGCCATTGACCCAGTTGACCCGTAAGTATGTGCGGTTTGCTTAGACAGCAGAGTGCCAGGATTCTTTTGAGAGATTAAAGCGAGGCTTGATGACGGTACCCTTTCTCACGCTTCCAGATGGAACCGGAGGATTCTCAGTATATTGCGATGCTTCGGGCAGAGGTTTAGGATGTGTTCTGATGCAGCATGGGAAGGTAATAGCTTACGCGTCACGACAACTTCGTGATCATGAGAGAAATTACCCAACCCATGACTTGGAGCTGGCAGCAGCAGTGTTTGTGCTTAAGTTGTGGAGACACTACTTGTATGGAGATAGGGTAGAGATTTTCATCGATCGCAAGAGCCTGAAGTATGTTTTCACTCAGAAGGATCTTAACATGCGTCAGAGAAGGTGGCTAGAACTACTTATGGATT
This sequence comes from Iris pallida, assembly GCA_029216955.1. NCBI lineage: Eukaryota > Viridiplantae > Streptophyta > Magnoliopsida > Asparagales > Iridaceae > Iris > Iris pallida. The sequence goes on from JANAVB010003200.1 coordinate 24,823,462, forward strand.
ATGACATCAACTTGTAGTATCATCCTGGGACGGCCAACGTTGTAGCAGATGCGTTGAGCAGGAGAGCCGGAGTATATTTCCTAACAGCGCAACCGGAGCTGTTAGCCGATCTTCAGAAGATGGGTATAGAAGTTGTCCTCCCTTCCAGTGTGGCATTGAAGGCTAGCATGCAAGTTCAGTCCACTATAGTCGAGAGGATCCGGATGGCACAGTCAGCATATTCCAAGCTTCAGCGACTCAGAGCAGAGTATAAGGCAGGACGAAGACCAGAGTTATGTATCCATGAAGACGGTACACTTAGACATGGAAAGCGTCTTTGTGTACCCAGCGGGGATATCAGACAGGAGATCATGGCAGAGGTTCACAGTTCGCAGAATTCCATTCATCCTGGTGGTACGAAGATGTACCGTGATATTCGTCAGCACTTTTGGTGGAATGGCATGAAGAGGGAGATAGCCCGGTTTGTCTCTCGATATTTGGTTTACCAACAAGTTAAAGCTGAACATCAGAGGCCAGCTGGACTTCTTCAGCCCTTGCCAATTCCAGAATGGAAGTGGGAGCATATAACCATGGATTTCGTGACTGGATTACCTAGATCCCCGGCTGGCAGAGATGCTATTTGGGTTATTATAGACAAGCTCACGAAGGTGGCTCATTTTCTCCCGTTTATAGTTGGTCAGTCGACGGCTCAACTAGCAGAGATGTACCTCAGGCAGATAGTCAGAATGCATGGAGTACCAGTCAGTATCACCTCGGACAGAGATTCAAGATTTATGTCGCACTTTTGGCATAGCTTGTAAGAGAGTTTGGGAACTCGCCTCCAGTTCAGCTCAGCTTATCACCCATAGACAGATGGCCAGTCAGAACGTACGATCCAGACTCTCGAAGATATATTAAGATCTTGTACGCTCGACTTCGGTGGTTCGTGGGAAGATCACCTGCACCTGGTGGAGTTCTCGTACAACAGCAATTTCCAGGCCAGCATCCAGATGGCACCGTTCGAGGTACTGTATGGAAGGAAGTGCCGATCCCCGCTAGCATGGGACGATGTCGGAGAGAGACAGATGCTCGGTCCGAAAATGATTGCTAAGACCGTTGAGGTGGTCAGGAGAGTCAGAGACCATCTTCGAGTTGCCCAAGATCGCCAGCGTCATTGGGCCGATTCTCATCGACGACCCCTTGAATTCTCGGTCGGCAACCATGTATTCATGAGGATTTTGCCTAATCGTGGCGTCATTCGTTTCAGCGTGCGACGAAAGCTTAGTCCTAGGTATATAGGGCCGTTCGACATTCTGGAGCGAGTAGGAGATGTATCCTATCATCTTATTTTCCCGCCATCGTTACGTGAGGTGCATGACGTATTCCATGTATCCCAACTATGACGGTATATCCCGGACCCGAGCCACATCCTGGATCATTCGAAATTAGTTTTTGGTACCAACCTTTCGTATGAGGAGAGGCCCGTGTCTATATTGGACCAAAGAGAGAAGGCACTCAAGAACAAGACTATCAAGTTAGTCCGAGTTGCTTGGGGTCATCACTCTTTGGGTGAGTCAACGTGGGAGCGTGACGATGATATCCGATCGCGATATTCCGACCTGTTTGACTCGTAAGGTATAATGTCTTTCTTATACCTTATGCTTTAATTTTCTTGCTTGAATGATTGATTGATTGCCTAGTTATAGCTTGCTTGTGATAGCTTGTCCTTGTTCCTCTAGTCTCTTACTTAAATTTCAAGGTCGGAATTCTTTTAAGGTGGGTAGAGTTGTAATTCCTATAGTTCGTATTACGTATTTTGAAATACGTGTACGTATTTTATCTTGTATTGCATGATTCCTTGCTTGGCTTATTTTGGCATTACATCGCTTGGTCTATTTTGGGTTGGTTCGGCTAGGCTTGGGTTATCTTGGTTCATCATAAACCAAGGGATGAACCCTTATCTACCACCACCATCATCCTTTATTAACCCATTCCCTCATTCTCTCTCTTCATTTACTTCTTCTTCTCCACCATTACTTCTTCACCTACCAGGAAGAGGGAGAGAGAGCTTAGGCAAGTGCAGCTTGTTTCATGGAGGAACTCAAGATTTATTGTTCCATTTTCTTCCTTGCAACATTCTAAGACTCTTTAGTGCTTGGCATTTTCAATTTCCATGGTTAAATTTATGTAGATCTAGGCTTATAGTATTTTCAGATTTCTTAGATTTTGATCTACTTAACATTGTTATTTCCAAGTTTTGATGGTTCCATGTTGTAGAGAATTTCGTTCTGCCCCATTTTGACCTATGGAAGTCTAAATTCTGACTTCGGATGAAGGATTTATGAAGCCTTGAAGCCATGGACTCCATGGTTCTTCTTCTCGGACAAGCAGAGAAGAAGAACAGTTTCTGAGCCGCATGACAGTCCTCAGCCGCATGGAAGTGCTTGACCGCATGAACGTTCTTGCGGCAAGTCTCTTTCTGTCGCATGAGACTCTGTTACTTCCAGCCGCATAAGCTCACTTAAACCCAGCCGCATGAGACTCCATGATTCAGCCGTATGAATTTTTGCCTTCAGCCACATGAACTCATTCATTTCTTGGCCGCATATGTGCGTTAACTTCTCAGCCGTATGAAGTCGATTTTCCGCAGCCGCATAGGCTTGATTATCCCGCAGCCGCATAAGCTGCCCTTGGTCCTTAACCGCATGGACACCAGCATCCTGCAGCCGCATAAGGCCCTGCCACTTAGTCGCATAAGCTCGGGTCCTTTTGTCGTATGAGACCCAAACACATCTTGGCCGCATGAACCCCCTTTCTTCCTCGCTGCCGCATGAGTTGTTTCCTTGCTCAGTCGTATATGACCCGTTCCCTTAGCCTAATAAGCTCACGCCTTTCCAGCCGCATGTGCCCTGTACTTCCCAGCCGCATGCGCCCGCTCCTTCTCAGCCGCATGATCTTCTGACCCCGAGCCGCATGAGATTCGATCTCTTGGCCGCATGAGCTCTATTACCCCTGGCCGCATGAGCTTATTCCCCTTAGCTGCCTGGCTACTTGGCTCCTTCTACAGTCTTATCCTTTATTTATTTCTATATTATGATCATTATTATTATTAAATTGAAATGTCACATGTATGCTTATATCATGTAAATTCTGATATGATTCCAGGAACACGTTAGTGGCCCGCCGTAGCGCACTCTTGACAAGTAAACTGATATGACATACCTCGACATGCTGTTACTACAGCTAACCTGACACGACAAGTATGAATGACCTGGACACCGTGGGCGATTGTGTTTGTACAAATAAACCAGTACTGTCTTGCATCATGTCTAGGATAGGGATCCCTGAGTACCACGGTCAGGGATACCTACTGCAATTGACTAAGGCTAATAAACTAGAATAATCTAGTAGTCGTGGAGAGATTTCCCAGCTACAGGCAATCCCGTTATCTGGGCGCACTAAGTGGACTTGTAGCCTACCGATGAGTAGGGTACATTTCCCGTACACAGTCACGTGTTGCATCCTTCATAAACGGATATTCGACCTGGATAACTGGATAGTCTGCAGGGCTTGTGGCTGTTGGGATAATCTCATTGCATCTTGCTAGTAACTAGGCCTGTGATAACCCTAGTTAGTTAAAAGTATCAAGCCGTACTCTTGATTGGCCGTGATTAATTGAATAGAATCTATCTCAGCTTAGTCTTGTCCTGATCCTGTACAAGATTGTGACACGACATGATTATTAATGCTTGCCTTAACAATAACGATCAGGGGTCCAGTTCTGTTCAGGCGAAGGATTACAATCTCGGTCCTTGTTTGATTTAAGGGTTGTAACCAGGCTCCCGGAGCGGTTCTGTGTCCTCTCTTCGTTTATTGTCTTATTGTACCCCCTGTCATGCTCGTCATGCTTTACCTTACTTTAATAGCATGATTATTTATACTGGCCTTAGCAATAAAGATCGGGGGTCCAGTTCTGTTCAGGCGAAGGGCTACAACCCCGGTCCTTGTTTGGTTTAAGGGTTGTAACCTGGCTCCCGAAGCAGTTCTGTGTGCTCTCTTCATTTATTGCCTTTACTGTACCAATAGTGTTTGAGACGGGTTTCTATTCAGGTGAAGGGCTGCAACCCCGGTCTTTGTTTGGTTTAAGGGTTGTGACCTGGCTACTTGGATGGTTTCTTCGTACTCAATTTACTGTTGTTATCTCTATTATTATCAGTTTTTTATTTATTATCTTTAATATTCTATTGTGATTTGCTGGTTTTAGTTCCTAAGTGAAGCCTCCTTTGTGGCATTTGCTCTTTCTGGGGTCTAATCCAGCTGGTTTTGTGTGGCCAGATATCGGAGCAGCACCAGAGGATCTACCGACCTTCCAGCCAGATGGTGACCACCTGGCGTAACCCTGGCAACGAGTGGGTTTCTTTTTGTTCTCCCACTTTATTGTAAAATTATTCTTTTGAGACGTTTAGCCGACGAGCACGTGTTAGCTCGTATTGCACCTTTACTTACTGTCTACCTACGGGCTGTAACATGATTGGCAAATCCTAGGGTTGATCATGTATGACTGAACTCTTGTTATTCCTGACATTTTATAACGACTAGCTTCATGATCAGCTAAATATGTAATGTTTGGGACGCCTTACTATTGTATATTTGGTGGTCTTACATCTTGCAATATTTACTTACTTGCTTGTGATTGAGACAATAGGCTTGTTCTTGACCATAGAAGACTGTTGGCTCGTAGTTAAACCCTCATGTATCTAGACAGTTGTGACCGTATAGCGAGGTGGGTTGCACTTCAATATACGTAGCTGGCTATGTCTGCCCCCGCTCTCCAGTATTCTGGTTCTGGGGCGTGACAGCAAGGGCTGAAGAATTCCAGCTGGCCTCTGATGTTCAACTTCAACCTGCTGGCAAACCAAACATCGAGAGACAAACCGGGCTATCTCCTTATTCATGCCATTCCACCAGAAGTGCTGACGAATATCACGGTACATCTTCGTACTACCGGGATGAATAGAATACTGAGAGCTGTGAGCCTCTGCCATGATGTCCTGCCTGATATCTCTGCTGGGTACACAAAGACGCTAACCATGCCTAAGTGTACCATCCTCATGGATACATAACTCTGGTCTTCGTCCTGCCTCACACTCTGCTATGAGTCGCTGAAGCTTGGAATCTGCTGACTGCGCCATCCGAATCCTCTCGACTATAGTGGACTGAACCTGCATACGGGCCATCAAGGACACACTAGAAGGGAGAACAACTTCTATACCCATCTTCTAAAGATCTGCTAACAGCTCTAGTTGTGCCGTTAGAAAATAAGCTCCGGCTCTCCTACTCAACACATCTGCAACGACGTTGGCCTTCCCAGGATGATACTGCAGGTTGACATCATAATCCACAAGAAGCTCCAGCTATCTCCTCCGACGCATGTTAAGATCCTTCTGGGTGAAAATATACTTCAGGCTCTTGTGGTCGGTGAAAATCTCCACCCTATCTCCGTATAAGTAGTGCCTCCACAACTTAAGTGCAAATACTACTGCTGCCAGCTCCAAATCAAGGGTTTAGTAATTCCTCTCATGATCACGAAGTTGTCGTGATGCATAAGCTATTACATTCCTATGCTGCATCAAAATACATTCTAAACCTCTGCCTGGTGCATCGCAATACACTGAGAATCCTCCGGTCCTATCTGGAAGCGTGAGAATGGGTGTCGTCATCAAGCCTCGCTTCAACTTCTCAAAAGAATCCTGGCACTCTGCTGTCCAGGCAAAAGGCACATCCTTGCAGGTCAACTAGGTCAATGGCGCTGAAATCCGAGCGAAGTCTGAAACAAATCGCCGGTAATAGCCAGCTAATCCAAGAAAACTACGGACTTCTGTAACTGTACTGGGTACTAGCCACGACTCAATAGCCACGATCTTCTGGGGATCCACTTCTACTCCTCCTTTGGTGATGATATGACCCAAGTACGAAATACGATCGAGCCAGAACTCGTATTTACTGAACTTGGCATATAACTGATGCTCTCTAAAAATCTGAAGAACCACACGGAGATGCTGCTCATGCTCCGCTATACTCTTAGTGTAGACCAGGATATCGTCTAAAAACACAATCACGAACTGGTCCAAATACGGCATGAAGATGCGATTCATGAGGTCCATGAATACAGCCGACGCATTGGTTGCTCCAAAGGGCATAACAAGGAACTCCCAATGCCCATACCGGGATCTGAAAGCTGTCTTCGGGATGTCCTACTCTCTGACTCTGATCTGATGATATCCTGAGCGCAAGTCGATCTTCGAAAACACTGCTGCCCCTTTGAGTTGATCAAACAAGTCATCTATCCTCGGGAGAGGGTATCTGTTCTTGATTGTCACTGAGTTCAAGGTACGATAATCAACACATAACCTGGACGTACCATCCTTCTTTTTCACAAGAAGCATCGGGGCTCCCCAAGGCGATCCACTAGCACGAATGAATCCCTTGGTTCTAAGTTCTTCAATCATCTTGTACAATATCTTTAACTCTGATGGTACCATCCTATAGACCCTCTCTGACACTGGGGCTATTCCTGGGATCAAGTCAATGGTAAACTCGATCTCCCGCTCTGGCGGCATTCCTGGAAGCTCTTCTGGGAAAACATCGGGAAACTCTTCAACTATTCGAGGTAACTGTACTGCTGCTACTGCCATCCGCAATACTGGAAGAGAAGGTTCAACTTCGCCTCGGGAGAAGAAAAACTCTGGCTCGCCTGGAATGCTAAAAACAACCCTGCCAATATGGCAGTCTATTTTAGCATATTAGTTCCTCAACCAATCCATCCCTAAGACCACATCATAATCGGCCATCGAAAACTCTATCAATCTAGCGGAAAATTCTCTATCGCTAAATACGATCCGACACGAGAAAAATACTCTATCTACTCCCACAAGTCCGTTACCAGTAAGTATATTGAGCCTTACTGATAATGACTCGGGCTCCAATCCTACCCGTGTCCCAAATCATGCAGACATAAATGAATACGATGCACCAGAATCAAATAAAGCTGAAGCTGGAAAGGAGTTGACGAGAATAGTTCATGCAACTACCTCTCCTGGTGCCAATCCTTCCTCTACGGTCATCACCATAGCCTGACAGTGCCCTCGGGGTGCTGGTCCCCTCTGCTGAAATCCTTGCTGCCTGTTCTGGATCTGGGCTTGGGCTTGTGCATACTGCTGGGGTGTTGCTGCTGGAATGCCTGGACTGAGGCGGCAAGGGCCTCTGAGGCTGATACTGCTGCTGGTCCTCTCATTGAAGGATTAGAAAGGTTGGATGATGAGGAACTACCCCTATTCGGGCAGGATCCTACCTTATGGTCTGCTGCTCCACAAGCCAGGCACAATCCCTGCGTCCTGCGACATTCTGCTACCACATGGCCTGGCTTCCCACAATGAGAACATCCCTCTGCAGAAAAGTGCTTCTGCTTCTGTTGCTGAGGATACGTCAGGGCTGAATGTTGAACCGACGTTACTGAGGCCGCCCGCCTCGGAGCTCCAATGGTCAAAGCCCTGGCTGCCGGGGCTGGTGCTGAAGACTGATTCATCTGGCTGTGAGATCTCTTCCGACCTCCGGCCCTATCCAAAATCCTCTGGGAGGTATACTCATTCCTCCTAGCTGCTCTCAAGACTGCATCAAAAGTCTGATGCTCGAACTGCTCAACCGCCAATAAAATCTCCAGATGAAGTCCCTGCTGAAATCGCTGAGCTCTATCATACTCGGTTGTCACCAAGGTGGAAGCAAACCGACTGAGTCTAGAAAACTCGACCGCATATCCGTCGACCGTCCTGCCCATCTGCTTCAGATTGGTGAACCTGGTCTGTAGATCGTACCGAGCTACAACATCAAAATACTTGGTCTGGAATCTCTCTTTGAATACTGTCCAAGCAATGGGTACCACTAATCCAACAGCCTGCACCGTCCACCAGCTGCGGACAAGATCCAACAGCTGCAGGCGCACTACGGCCACCTTTTCGTTCTCTGGAGTCCTGGCTGCTTATAAAATCACCTCTATGTCTTGAAGCCAAGCATCTGCGGCGATCGCATCTTCGCTACCATCAAAGAATGGAGGGTTCAAGCGCTTGAAGCTGTTGGCCGCGCTGTTCCCTGGGTGACCGCCTCTGGTCAAAGCATCTGTCACTGCCTGGTGCAAGGCATCTCCTCGACGATCCTGGAATGCTATCAAGGTCCTGATGAGACCTACCAAAGTGCCATCATCAGGTTCTGCAGGCTGAACTGGCTGGACTGGTGGCTCTCCTCCAGTAGACACGACTCTGGAGGCTACTTCCGAATGCTGGGCTTGATCTCCGGGTTGCTGCTGGTCCATGAGAGGTGCTCTGCCTTGCTGATCGACAGGGCCAGGTACAATGCCGCTGAAGAAGACGACATAGGGAACAATAAGGAAGGACCAGGACAGATCAACGATACAAGCATGTGATCAGGACAAGAATTCTCAGGGATTCAGAGGATACTAACAGAAATCAAGGGCGAGTACTGATTGAGACATCTATTTGGTAAACCCTCACATATCTTGATTTACAAGACCTGCATGGGCCACCACTTAAACCATATTACGCCCCAGAACCAGAATACTGGAGAGCGGGGCAGACATAGCCAGCTACGTATATTGAAGTGCAATCCACCTCGCTATACGGTCACGGCTGTCTAGATACATGAGGGTTTAACTACAAGCCAACAGTCTCTTATGGTCATGAACAAGCCTAGTGTCTCAATCACGAGCAAGTAAGTAAATATTACAAGATGTACGATCACCAAATATACAATAGTAAGGCATCCCAAACACTATATATTCAGCTGATCATGAAGCTAGTCGTTACAAAATATGAGGACTAGCAAGAGTTTAGTCATACATGATCAACCCTAGGATCTGTCAATCATGTTACAGCCCGTAGGCATACAGTAAGTAAATACAATCGAGCTAAACAGGTGCTCGTCGGCTAAACGTCTCAAAAGAATATTTTTACAATAAAATAGAAGATAAAAAATAACCCACTCGTTGCCCTGGTTACGCCTGGTGGTCACCATTGGGCTGGAAAGTCGGTAGATCCTCTGGAGCTGCTCCAAAATCTAGCCATACAAAACCAGCTGGGTCAGACCCAGAAAGAGCAAGTGCCACAAAAGAAGCTTCACTTAGGAACTAAAATCAGCAATTAGCACAAGGTATAAATAAATGGTAAGAGCTGGAAATAAGAAAAACATACCAGGATGATATATGACGAGATAACCATGGAACTATTCAGATAACCAGGTTACAACCCGTAAACCAAACAAGGATCGGGGTTGTAACCCTTCATCTGAACGAAACTTGCCTTCCCACCATTTATCGGTAGTTAACATAAAAAATCAGGACATGTAACAATCTTGTACATGATCAAGACAAGACTAGACTGGTTGTTCCATCCAATCAATCACGGCCAAGCAATGAATACGGCTTGATACTTTAACTAACTAGGGTTATCACAGGCCTAGTTACTAACAAGATGCAGCGAGATTATTCTACAGCCACAAGCCCTGCAGACCATCCAGGTTACCCAGGTCGAATATTAATGGTTGAATTCAGGTGGGTACATCGTCCAGAAAACGTATGTACCCTTAAGTAGCATGAAGGGTGCAACACATGACAGTGTGCTGGAAATGTGCCATACTCGACGTCAGGCTACAGATCCCAGGGGCGCCCAGGTAACGGGATTGCCAGTAGCTGGGAAATCTCTTCATGACTACTGTGTTATTCTAGTTATTACCCTTAGTCCATTTCAGAAGGTACTCCTGACCGTGGTACTCAGGAGTCCCTTTCTAAACATGATGCAAGACAGGACTGGTTTATTTGTACAAGCACAATCGCCCACGGTGTCCAAGTTATTTATACTGGTCATGTTATGTCATGGAGCCGTCGTAACAGCTTATCAGGATAAATCATGCACCACGGTGGGCCACTATCATGTTCATGGTACAAGTGCAGGATAACACAGTATAAGCATTCTATCAAGAGACCCAACTTACAATGAGAGTCACAAGGCATGAGTTAACAAAATAATAATAATCAAATAACAAGGGCAAGGCTCGGGGAGGAGCCGTGTGGCTCAGAGGAATGAACCCATGCGGCTGGATGGGTGCGATTTCATGCGGCCCAGAATTCGAGCTCATGCGGCTCAGGGCGGATAAGCCTATGCGGCTGGGGAGAGAGCAGCCCATACGACTGGGGGAAAGAAATCCATGCGGCTCGCGGGGAGGGGACATATGCGGCTGGCGGAGAGCACTCTTGCGATAGGGTCGGACGAAGTCCCATGCGGCCAGAAAGAGATGGGTCACATGTGGCTCAATTCGGTCCGGGTCATGCGGCCGGGTCCAAGTAGTGCCATGCGGCTCGGTACCATGCGGCTGGGATGAGGGAAAGTTTATGCGGCTGGCGTTCGCCCTAGTCATGCGGCTGAAATACCATGCTGCCTTTATACGGCTGAGTTAGTACATGCAGCTAGAAATGGAACTTGCCGCATAAGGCTATGCGGCTAAGTTCATGCGGTAGGAAACTATGTACGGCTGGAACTGTTCTTCTTCTCCAAATTTTTGAGAAGAAGAGCACCATGAAGCCATGCTTCCAAGCTCCATAAAACCTTCATCTAGAGTCCAAATCTGAACTTTCATAGGTCAAATTGGGGCATAATGAAATTCTCTACTATATGGAACCATCAAAACTTGAAAATAATAAGATTAAATAGATCAAAACCCAAGAAATCCGAAAATGACATAAACTTAGATCCACAAGCAATGAGCCATGGAAATTAGAAATGCCAAGTACTAAAGTGCTTTAGAATGCTGTGAAGAAGAGAATGGAACAATAAAATTTGGGTTCCTCCATGAAGCAAGATGCACTTGCCTAAGCTCTCTCTCTCTCACAGGTTGGTGAGGAGTTTATGGAGGAAGAAGAAGATTAATGAGGAGAGAGGAAGGAGAGGAGGGTTAATAAATGGGGATGGTGGTGGTAGGTAGGTGGGTTGGTTCTCAACCAAAACCGAACCAAGCCTAACCAATACAAGCCAAACCAAACCAAGATGAACCATGGCCAAGCAAATGGAAATACCCAATAAACCAAGCAAGGAGACATGCAGTACAAGATAAAATACGTACACGTATTCCAAAATATGTAATATGAACTATAAGTATTACAGACTTGGACCTTCAGCAAGATTCATCAGCAGTAGAGGATGTCACTCCTATAGTTTAGGCTAGATAGCTTTGACTTCTATCTTACTTTGATGTCTTATCTTATTGGATACTTTTATATTATATTTGGGATCTTATTATTATTCTGGATTTTGTGGAGATGTTATCTTAGACATATAGACTTCTTCTCCTGTTGTATTTTATTTGGCGAATTTCATATATATCTATCTATCTTATTGCATTTTCTACCTTAGCTGTGATTGAGTTATACATTTCTATATTATCCTCCATTCGGAGCGTATATATTGTACAGGTACCTTATAATTGTTAGATGTATGTAACCTAGGACAGCGTTCTACCGCCGACACTGCGGTGTAGGCTGGACGTACCCACTTCTCGTGTCCTTATACTGGATACGGGTCATGATACCAGTCATATATTTTCTTACCATATATGTTCCAAAATAGGATTGATGCACTCCTCGAGCTTCTCCGACACACGGATGACGCTCGTCGCACTCCGGGGTATTCTCCACATAGGTTGGGAACCCCACCCACTCCAACATAATATACATGGATTGAAAAGATATTTTTGTCACATTGTATCGAAACATTCTTGCAAGAATCTATCTAATAGAGATCAATTTAGGATTACACGATTCTTGATTGGTTGAAAAAGAAAATACATGCAACATTTAATACAACATCTACACTCTAATATTTAATTCGATATAAATCAGTGTTTTAACCGGTTCAACATCTTGACCCGCGAATCGGTAATTTTTTGAGCTGGGTCAGTGTTGACCTACTATTTTTTCAGAACCAATTGTAAATAAATATTTTTGTAGAAATCAGTATCTTAACCCAGTGGTTCAACCACTGGTTGAACCAGTCTGGCCTGACACAGTCCTTTTTCGGATGAATCTCCAATTCGATTCTACCGTTGTTAGCAAATGGCCACAACATATCAATTATTAAATTTTGTAAAATCATTATTCTTATTCTTTATAAATGAATGTCATGAAGTTGCAAACAAACAATATATTTATATTTATATCAATAAAAGTTGCAACCAAATATCCTAGTTACAATATACAAACAATGAATTAGTAAATTCGAAAATATTATTTTGTACAACTAAATAATGTATTTACAACAACAAATACTGCATGTAAATAAATATATCATTGTATTCAATTTGTTGGCCACCAAATATATAGTCCAAGGAAAGGCAGAAATGGGAGTATATTTTTTTAATATATTTAACTATTTGATATTTTCGTACACTATGTTCCACTATGGTAGTCCAATAGAAGCAAGTCCTACGGCCAATTCAGCAGCAATAATGGAAGCGACAAGAATAAGTGGATTCATGATAATGATAAGTAGCTCGTACTAAAAAATGGTTAATGATACAAGTAACTAATAAATTATTACCTATTTGATCTTTCAAATCTAAGTCAGTAACTAAAGGCTTCGAATGGAAATAAAAAATTACATAGGAATAACCCTACCACAGCCCTCAAATACATCTTTTTTCACAATTTTATAGGTTATTTTTCTCGTAAGTCTATTTTTCCTCCTACAACTCTAATCGTATATATGTAAACCTCGACTCAAATTCGGACATGTGTAGCAGATATGTCCCACCTTAGCCACTTAGACTAGAGATGATTGATGCTAAACCAAATTTTATATATATATATATATATATATATATATATATATATATATAAAGGAAAATTATACAATACATCCTCCCTTTTGGGATGTATCGATACATCCCAAATCTGAACTATTGGATGTTGATCCAATGGTTCAGATTAAATAACGCAGGAGACATCATTTAATATTGTTTTTGACTTTTGACCTCTTGTTAACTTGCTATAGCAGGTCATTCTTTAATGCAATTTTTTAATGAACACCCTAAATTAACTACTTTCTCTTTCATCCATCTAATTTAATATTTTGTGCAACTACGTATATATAATAATAATTGTGTGTCGGCCAGAAAGGAAGGACACAATGTGTCCAGGTCTGTAGGTGATGTAGATGACGACATGATGTAGACGACGACACCACTGATGCTCCGATAGCTGGTAGCGATCTAGATGATGACACCAACGACGACAAGGACGAAAATCCTGTCGGCAATATGGATAATAGTAAGGGAAGAATTCAGAGGAAGAAGAGGGGTATGAAGTCGATAAAAGTCCGTTCTCTCAAATCTCTTCTTTCAGTAAATTAAATCCAAGGAGGACACAATCCCAAATTTTAGTTATTGCTTAACAGAGTCTGCTTAGTTATTATAAAATAATGGTATTGTTTTTGTAACATTTTCATCTTTAGTCTCATATTTTTTATGAATATGTGTTCTATTTGATTTTGATTTAGTAATCCTTTCGTAATTTATTTTTTTGTTTCATCTAACAATTTAATATTTTGGTTATAAAGCTACAAGCCATGGTGGTGGTGGTGGAAGGAGAAATGAAGATGAAGAAAAGAAAGAAGAAGATGTCCCGGTTCGTGGCGAACGTCGTCGAGCCCTCCTCGAACAATGAGGATTACCAGCGGAATTAAACCTCTTCTAGAGTTCCTCAAATTGTTAATCATTATAACCTTTCATGATAACTTAGTAGATTCTTTGTTAGTCCCGAAATTTATTTGTCTTTCTATCTTCCTCATTTTGTATTTTTTTTCTTATTTTATATACAATAGTTGTTTCAACTATTATTTATTCTGAAATACATAGAATAGTTGTCTTATTTTATTTTGTAGTACTGAAGAAAGATGTCAACCCATATGGAAGATATAGAAGAGGTAGAAGATTGGATGCCAGCTTCAAATGAAACCTTAATTTCGCGTATGATGCACAGGTTTGAAGAACATCTATCAAAAATTTTAGATCAACTTATTTCGATCAATTCTAAGCTTTGTTCAATTGAACTTGAACAAATGAATATATCTCGACGTTTGGAAAAGATGGAAGAATCTTTCGCTTTCAAGAAGGCATCTTCATTTGGAGTAATTAATATTGTGGAGGAGGTTAACGTTGAATCTTCTGATGAGGACGAGAAGCTGAAGAAAGCTGATCAAACAATCCAGCAAATTTTCGATATAATCCCTCTAGAAGAAACTGACATTAGCCGTTCTTCGAAAAGAATGCAAGAAAATTTAGTACCAGTCACACCTTTGAAAAGTCTAACAAGAAGTTCAACCTCAAAGCCTGGCCAGTGTCCTAGTAGTTTTTTGAGTTTTTACAATTATATTTTTGCGGATGGTAAACCTGACAAGTAAGTAATATGAGTTTTCATTTTATTTCAATAATTTTTTTTCCTAATCTATTCGTTTCTTTTCTTAGCAAAATAATATCATCTTGCAACAAGATTTATGTGAGTCAGGCTGAGATGAAGTCCTTTGCTCCAGGAAGGAGAATTAAAGATGGGGTATGTAGATAGTATATTTTTTTTAGATGCCATCTATGTTAACTTCGATGAAATTGCTGATTTTTTTAATAAGATACTCAGATTGTAACCCTTGTCTCTGCTCTTCTTACCGCGGAGGAACGGAGAAGAACTATCAATAAAGCTAATGTATGGTATTTACCAATAAAGTTAACGGTGAGTGAGCATTTTATTCTTTAATGATTATGCATTAATAATTTTTTTGTTTGTTTGTCGTTCGTAATGTATTAATTGATGTATATGTAGAGAGCAACGTTACCTCTATCTAACAAACCACTTCATGAAATATGGAAGAACAAATATTTCCAGGATCACTACAACAAATAGGCCCTACAATAGCAGTTTTTCTATAGCGTTCAAGTGTCTCCGCTATAGAATGTTATCAATAATAGCGTTCTTTCTGCAGTGCTATAAAAATAATCTATCTATAGCGTTTTCTGAATGCTATAGAATCTATAACATTCATCTATTACTATGTTTATATGTCAAAGCAGATCTCATATACGAATCCTAGGAGAAGCAGCGTAGGTTTTTATTTTACAAGATAAAAAAATAGACTATAACATATTTGGCATGAAAGCATACAAATTTATAAAATTTGTGCCAATATTTACAAAATCCATAGCCTAAACCCCTAATATTTTCTTCGTTTCCCACCATTTTTTCACGTTCTAAATACAACATTTTTCAAGTGATGTTGAAATTTATTTCCCACCATGTTTTTCGTTTAGGCCTTCTGCCAAAAATTTTTGCCGCTCACATATGCACCCTACTCTAAAATAGCAGCCGACTGGGGCTTCCCTCTCCCTTCTTCCAAATTTATCACTCTCTTCTCTTCTTTTCTCTCTCTCTCTCTTTCTTTCCCTTAATTTCCAACCATTTCTCACTCTTCTTTCTTTCTATTTTTGTCCCTTAATTTTTCTTGCTCTCTCTCTCTCTCTCTCTCTATCTGAGGTTAGGCAGCAAAGGGGCTTTCGATCATCGGCACAGCGGTCACCGACGTCGTCTAGGTCATCTCTTATTCATTCATCTCTACCCCTCTTTTTTTGATTTTTCTTTCTTGATTCTTTTATCATAGGGTTAATAATTGGGGATTTACAAACATCAAAATAGAATCGTTCATAATCTAGGGGTTTCTTTGTTAATTAGGGTTTCGAGGAAGAAATAAACATCTAGGGGTTGTCTTTCTTAATGTTCAATCTTTAGGTTCCATCGACCACTTCCTTAACGACTCTTCCAGCTCTCGACCTCTTCCCCGTTTGAAAATATAGACTGACACAAGTGCGACAAGACAATGTAGACACGGACACACGAAAACAACGACAGCTGTTGGAAACTCATAGTTTATGTTTGGTGTATCGATGTCGTGTTTCCTAAATACGTTTCAGTGTACTAGAGTGTCTATGTCAGGTTGGGCACGGTAATAACTTTTGGAGTGTTAGTGTTCCCTAGTGTATTAGAGTGTGTGTCAGTGTACTATTCCCTGCTAAGTGTTCGTACAATTGTATAACCACGGTAACTTCGTCATGACTTCGATTAATGATGATCTATTTGTTGAATATTCACAACATTGATGCAGGTCTTTGTCTGCATCACTTGGCAAGCAATCTTCAAATCTGGGTGAACTTGAGGTCGGGAAGACGATTATCGTTGAAGGCTTGGCCTTTCAAATTTCTATGGGAGATATTCCTATCTTTCTTATGGTATGTTTTTTTTATGCTCCTACATGTTGGTGACCATTCTTATATTTTAAGCTCCACTTATGATTGATGGTTATTTGGGATATACCCAAGTTTAAGACCACCTAGATAGGTTTGTGATTGATTGTTATTTTAAGTAGATTTAACTCAAGTTAGCATTTGTACAACTCTGGTATCTACCTTACATATTCTCCATGTTCTTTGGCTACTTAAGTATTTTGCTTGTTGATTATTTCAATGATATTATGCTATAGGTTCTGTATTTCTCATACGACTATTCTTCCCTCGGATACCTTATAAATTAATTCTTTTCTTGTCCAACATGTTAAACCATTTTTGATTTAGTGAACTATTAAAGTGGGTGCTTGTGAGAGTCATTCAATTTGTCTATGGCAGGAGATTCTATCTAGCAGCTTATAGATCACCATGGAATGTATCTACAAGTATGGGGACTTTAGCTTCCTATTTCTATTCAGTGTGCGCCTTCTATATAGTACAGTTACCTGGTTTTGGTCTCCAACATATTTTGAAACAAGCACAATGTTAATTACTTTTGTCTTGTTTGGAAAATATCTAGAAGTTATTGCCAAAAGGAAGATATCAGGGGTTAATCCATCTTAAGCTAAGGATCCTCTGTTGATCTTGATATAAATAATACGACAATAAATTGCTTCTAAAGAACAAACTATGTAAATGTAAGTACTGTGTGTACGAGTTGTGTATGGGGCTATTTTTTAAGGTTTACCATTGGGATTTAGATTATTTATTCCTACATTTGTAGACCACACTCATACGGAAGAAGGGAGAGAGTCTGGTACTAGCTGTGTATGTGTATATGCTGCAATTGTATGAGGAAACTTGAGTTTTAACATCAGAAAATAGTAGGTGTATGGTTCTAGTCGACCATGAATATGTGATTATGATATTATTAGACCATTGTTCCAGTCATCTTGTGCTAATATTTGAATTAGTCATTTGGCTCATTAGTATGAATTTAAGGGAAACTAACAAGTATGTGAGGCTTGTGCAATTGTGGAGAAAATATAGGAACCAGTAGAAGTTATGTTCATGGTTATTTATGTAGTTTAGATTAAAGCCTCCACTTTCTAAAAAGGGCTGGCAGATCCTTTATTCTACTAAGGCTTGAACTTTATGGTCCAACTTATCTATACCTTTCTATGATGGGAATTTTCCTCTTGTATCACATCAGCAGATAATACAAGCTTACATGTTTCAGTAGACATCTTGTAACTTTATCTTGAAAGTTGTACTCTTTCAGGTACGAAAAAAAGGCACTCAAATATTGATGCCCCCGTGTCCCCTTGCTTTCGTGCGAAGGAAGGAGACCATGTTATCATTGGCCAGTACAGGTAAACATCATATATAACTCTGCAAGATACTTGTAAAGTGGTTCCTGGAATATTCTTTTTCAACACATTAAGATCCCTCATGAGCGCGTGTACACATTAAAACCATGCCATCCATCTCTCTCTTGTAGAAGTATGGAGTAGCTTCGAATTCAACATTGTCCATGGGGGTGTACTCAATTTTGGATACAAGTTACTTTTTTAGTATTGAAGATTCAGTATCAAATCCATATTTCTATGGTATAATATTTTTATTGGTGAAGATAATGTTTATCTATAAGTCAAATTTAATCAACTAAACTAGGTTTAGATGTCAAGTGTGTATGAGCTTGACCTGGTTGGTTTTCATGACCTAACATGTACCTAAAGTAAGAGCCAAGATCAAACTATGACCAGACCTAAAGGTAAACTATAATCCTTGACCAAAATGGTCTCTGTGTTTCTAATGCAGGGACCTAAATCAGGACACTTGATATAAGCTATAACAAGTTCTATAAAAAGCATCCTTAATAACATGTCATTTCCATAGTTATGCTGCAACTTCATCTCATTATCATTCGCTTACGTTTATTGTTGTTACAAGGCCACTGTCCAAGACTGTGAGGTTCAATGTATTGAGAGTTATTTCGGCTCGCTCAACTAATGGTGGAAAGAAGGTTAGTGAATATAATATTGTAACAGTACATAATAAAACCATAAGGTGAGTCAATATTGTTGAAATATACTATAGGTGAGTCAATGTAGTTGTATATACACTATAGGTCGCTTTTACTGGTTACCTACCTTATAGGAAGTAAGGCCTAGTTTTTATCATATTGTTGTCATAAGTTGCTTTTATTTATTTTTTACATTAGTAGTTGAAAAGTTCTAAAATGGATTGTCATTTTTATCAGAAAACATCAAACAAAAAGCTGTGTTATAGGTGTTTTCTTGACTTTGTTGATAATATCTATGCGGAGGGTGAAAAAGCTTGACAAATTTGAGAAGATGATTTGAGAACTGTCCTGATGTTCTTCGATTTGTTGATTCCCTAATCTTTTGCATCTTTGATTTTTTGTGGACGTGATAATACCCAAATATAGAAAAGAAGGTTAATACACATGATATACAAATGTATAGATGGGGGAGCATGAACGCCCTCTCATGATCGATGAAATAGAAGATAGATCAATATATGGTTAGTTGTAAACTTGTGTTTTCTACTAGGTTTTCTTCTGAGAAAACCTTGTGTAGTTTGTGAATTTTTTATTCTGATTAATGTAAATATAGTTTTTTCTCTGAGAAAACCCTGTAAAACATCTGGTTTACTACTGCTTAACAGGGTTGTTTTTGCGTATTCTTTGAGAAGTAGCAGTAAAAGCTGTTTTGTAACACTTTTAGTTCATTTCATGTGTCAAATGTTTCTATCTTATTTTTTTATATAATAATGTGTTTTCTTCTCAATTTTGTGTAGGTTGGCATATAAATTTTGATGGTTGTGGATAGCTAGAAGGAAAGAGACGATCGAGCTGTTTTTTGGCCTACATATATTTGTAAATAAAATGGTTTATTTTGGACTACAGATATTTTGTAAATGAAATAGTTTATTTTGGCGTACAGCTACTTTTTCTACAGCTTGAATGTTTTAATGACAACTACTTTTTGTACATCTTGAATGTTTTAACGAAACATGTTCATATTTTTACAAACCTTTCCTATATCTTGATTGATCGAAATGAAAGTTGCGATTAAAATTGTTGAAATCAAAATTGTGATTTAGCATGAATTTCTATGGTTATTTGTATGTGATACAAAACAGGTTATGAAATATGAAATTCTGTAGCAGATATGAAATATAAAATTCTGTAGCAGATTTATAGCACTCAAAACGTCTAAATGGCCGCTACCACGATAGCATATGACGAACACTATAATAAATTAAACCATCTATAAAATTCTAGAACGCTATAAAGCATTCACAGCATTCACAAACGCTATAAACTATCCACAGCATACACAAACGCTATAATCCATCTACAGCATTCAAGAACGCTATAATGTTATAGCGTTCACATGTCTTGACATACTATAGCGTGGGCAATTATAGCAGACATAATATGCTATAGAAGGCTTTCTATAGCGTTCTGCGCATGCTATTGTAGGCCATATTTGTTGTAGTGATATGGTATCTTTAAGCATTTGTAACGAGGTATTAATCTATTTCTGTTTAAATTTTAATCCCAATTTTCTGAAAATTGATTAATTTGTTTTACCTAATTTATCTTGATTCAGATATACATATCCATTTTTTTGTTTGACCACTATAATCTTGCAAGAGTTATGGTTAAGACAAAGGCTGTTGAAGTTTTGGACACTTGTATCTACAGATGAGGCGATTTATAACAAACCAGTCATAAAAGAAATAGTAAGCTCATATTCATAAATTTTTATGAATTGCGTACTAGATTCGCGGTATACTAATACATATTATATTCTGGTAATTGTAGCTTTCAAATTTGGATCTCTTTCTCGAGGAAGAGATTTTGAAGTTGAGAGATGCTAGGTTCAACTTTTCTACCTTCTCCATAATCCGTCGTCCTTATGTTCCCCGCCAAGACAATACATTTGATTGTGTTATTTTTGTAATTTTATTCATGAAAGACGGATGTAGTTTGGACTCCCGTTCTCTTAATGTAAGTCTGAAAATATGTCGTCAAATACTTACACTTTTTAGAACAATATTTTTGATGTTATGTTTGTTATATGCAGTTTGATTCAGAATTGGAAAGACGCAAAGTTGCTGTATGGATTGCATCTTCAAAGAACAATGAAGAAGAATCCAAATTACGCAACAATATAATTAAGCAGCAAAGGTCGAAAGGAGTCCACTCTGACGGATGAAAATAGAAGACGATGAATTTTTTTTCTTCTTTTATCTAGTGAATTATGTTTATTTATTTTGTAACAAATGGTTAGGAATAAAGTTTTGTGGAGTTATAATCTTCTTAAAATGTGGGATAAAAATTATATCAAAATGTTCATTTGTTTCATAATCTTGCTGACATATAATCTATCATTGAGAAAATTTATCAAATGCCCAAAAACCTTAAAAGTTTTATGAAAAATCTACCGCAAAATGATATTTTATCGCGTACCCAGAATTAGCAAAATATATATAAAAGGGTGCGGCATAACCTTTTTGCCCTTCTAATTTATTGAAAACACCCACAAATTCTACTATTCAAAACAAAAATGTTTCGATTCTTCCTCTTCTTCCATACGCTGCTTATTTTCGAATCTAGGTTTTATCCTCCAAAATCTTCAAACCCTACTTCAAAAACTCGTCAGTGACTCTCCATTCACAATTTTTACACCATGTTGCAATCATCAGTATCAAATGGAACCCCAGTTAGAGAAGAGGAAGAAGATGTAGATATGCAAGAAGAGAGAGCTATTGTGAAGAGATTTAAGAAGGTTGCACATAAGCCAAAGGCTATTAATCAAGAAGAAGGACAAAAAGAAGGTATAACTATAAGTTCTGTTCATGATTCTGTTAAAATTCATGAGAATGGTCATTCTTCGTATTAAAATACAGGAGAACGGCCATTCTCCGTGTTAAAATCACGGGGAATGACCATTCCCATGTTAACATACAGGGGAATAGTCATTCTCTGTGGTTAAATCATGGAGAATAGTCATTCTCCGTGTTAATATCATAGAGAATTGCCATTCTCCTTGTTAAATTGACGGATAAATTCCATTCTTCGTGTTGACTTGACGGAGAATGGCCATTTTCCGTGTTAAAATACAGGAGAATTGTCATTCTCCGTGTTAAAACCACGGAGAATGGCCATTTCCCGTGTTAAAATGCAGGAGAATGGTCATTCTCCGTGTTAATATTACGAAGAATTGTCATTCTCCGTATTAAATTGACAGAGAATGACCATTTCTCGTGTTAAAGTGTTGAAGAATGGTCATATTCTCCGTGTTATAATCACGAAGAATGACTATTTTTCGTGTTAAAATACAGGAGAATGGTCATTCTCTATGTTAAAATCATGAGAAATTGACATTCTCCGTGTTAGATTGACGGAGAACGGTTGACAGAAATCTAATTTTTTTGATTTTTTTTGTAGGAAAAAAACTTTCAGGAATAAAGATTCAAGAGTTTTTCGTTCTTCTTTCAAGATGATGGTAACTCTTATGGATGATGTCAAAAAAGATGGCGGGCGTCTTCCCGAGCTAGTTATTGATTCTTTGAAGAATACTGATTTCTATAATTTCGTCGAGGTATTCTACAACAACAAAGTTGGCATACAAGAATTATCCAAGGTTTCAAAAGGTCTTGAGAAATTGATAAAAACTTATGTGGAATACAAATATGGCATCGAATACTTTCAACTGAGCACTACTGTTAAAATAGCGCCAAGTGTGGGCAATATGGCAGTCATTTTTAGTCTACCGCTAAAGGATGATAGTGAGGATGATACTAATTACAGAAGATTGATCATGGAAAAACAACAGCATCCCACATTACCAACATCGTTGAGCCTATGTAGAGATCACTTCACAAGATTGCTAGCTAATTCCAAGGGCAAACACTCAGAAGTCACGAATAAGGAAGTGAGAGGGAAGTTATTTGAATTGTTACCACGGCTTCGTGGCAGAGATAACGCTATTAATCCAGATGATTTGGCCAAGCTAATAATCTTTCACTTATGCCAAACAATATTCTTCACAAAGTCTGGCGGTTCAAATTTGTCGTACAGATTCTTGGCCTTGGTAGACAGCATAGAAGTTATCAACAGTATATGCTGGCCAAGGTTAATCTTGGAGTATGTCATGGAGAGCATCAAGAGGACTACAAGTAAAACTAAAGGGAGGATTACTCCGATGCATACTCCAAAATGGAAGATTGCACAATATACTTCCTCTATTGATTTGCGAAACATAGTACCCTTGTGGAAAGGAAGTCCATACCAATACGTGAATATCCGAGATTTTACACATAGAATGGGTACGAAATCTCGGTCTTCCTCAAACGCGAATATCATATTATAATGGGATCGAAATAGATATTCAAAGATTTGGTTATAGCTGTTGGAAAAGAGGAAGGCCACCTAGAAGAGGATGCTGAACAAGAGAGACCCCAAGAAGGTGGGGATGAGGATGCTGAACAAAAGAGACTCTGAAATGAAGTCCAATAAAATGAACATCTCCGCGATGGAGGATTTGATGCGAGAATTGGAGGAATTACGAAAAAAGAAATCTCTGTTTATTATTGAGAATGAGAAACTCCATGAAAAGGTTCAAGAACTGGAGGCACAAGAAGCCCAACAACATGCAATGAATATTGTGATAGAGGGGCCAGTGCAACTCCTTGCGAAAAGAGAACTCTTAGATTATTGCTTAGAATGAGAAGCTTCATGAAAATGTTAAAGAGCTATAGGCACAAGGTAAAATTTTCTCTTTTTTCAAAGTTCTGATTTGTAATTTTCCGTGTTAAAATCATGGAGAATGTCCATTCTTTGTGTTAATATCACGGAGAATAACCATTTCCCGTAGTCTATGCAGGATAATGGCCATTGATCTCCATTGTAATATTACGGAGAATGGTCATTCTCCGTGTTAAAATCACGGAGAATGGCCATTCTCCATTGTCATATCACGTAGAATGGCCATTCCCCGTGTTAAGATCACGAAGAATGATCTTTTTTTTTCCTTTTTTTAAAAAGTATATATTGATTGATAACATACTTTTCATTGTTGTTTATTTTATACCAGTTCAGTCAACCGAGAAGCTCAAAGAGGCAAATAAAATGCTCATTAATGAGAAAAGCAAGATTCAGCAATAAGTTGAATCGTTGCAGAATGAAGCCATAATAAAGGATGGAAAGATCGTTGATCTCAATGCCATGGCTGCAGCATTGCAACTTGAGGAGACTCGACCAGCTGCTGAAGAACAAGCTACTGAACATGCTGCTCCAAAAGAAGTCACAATAAGATCAACGGGGAAAAGAGGTTGAGAAGACCATCACCGACAGTAGCCGATGAAGATTTCACTCCCATGGGGAAAAATACAATAGCAGCAGAGGCTAATAAAAAGTGGAAGACAAATGCCGCTACGAAACCAAAACCTCTAGCCAAAATCGGAGGACGAGAAAAAAATTAAAAAGGCAGAATCGAAAGAATCTGCTAAACCCAAGATGGACCCTAAGACGGCTGAACTAGTAAGAAATGGAAAAATACTGAGGGAAAGTAATGACCTCCATCTTTGGGGGGATACGGATGAAGAGCTGAAGAAGCCTTACAGGAGCATCGTATTCCCAAGAAAGATGAGTCTAGAGTATGTATTCTAAACTCGACCAATCTCCGTCCAATTAATAAAGGAGAATGGCCGTTCTCCGTGACAGTTGGACGGCGAATGATCATTCTTCGTGTCTATTGGACGGAGAATGATCATTCTTCGTGTCTTTTAGACGGCAAATGACTCTTTTTTTCTTTTTTCTTTTTTTTTTAGTCTTTTTTACAATTATATCCTGAGAATCTCTATTAAATTAATCTAAACTAAATTTATGTGCAGTGATATTGTATATATGAATGACCCGAAAGAGGAAAAAAAGATAGTTGCGGTCATCCTGTCAGCAAAAGACATACAAGACATACTCAACTATGAAGACATGGAGGCTGGCATACTCAACGTAATAATAAAGAAGATGAAAGAAGTTCAAGACTTGAAAAGAAACTACGTACAACCAAGTTCACAGGGCGCACAATGTAAGTGGTCTGCATTCATGTTGTCCAACACAATGGTAAGAATCAAAACTGAAAAAATCCCTATTCATGTGTACAACGATGAAAAATGATGTAAAAACTTACTAATGATATTGTGTTTTATTTTTGGAAAACAGAGAATCGTGGAGCTTGCATTTGAACCTAAAGTAGCATCCGGCGCCGTTGAAAATTTTAAACAAAATGTAGAAGACTTCATCATGGGTTTAGAGGACGACATAGAGTGGCTATTCATTCCACTCTTTAATGAAGGCTCCAAATACTATGCGCTGCTCACATTCAACTTGAGCTCCAACGAATGGACACACTATAACTCCATGTGGCAAAACACGTACAAAAAGGGCAAGAAGGATGGAGAATTAATGAAAAAGACCATAGAGCCTATCGTTAGGAGGAAAATTTTGACGATGAGGGAAAGAAGTCCAGTGATGATGGAGTATGAGAGCACAGATCTAAAATGTTCTACACAATGCCCACAACAACTAGCACCCAACTGCCTTTTGTACACGACATTTTATATGAAGTGCTTGATGAATCCTCCCTTCGAATTCCCAAGAGAAGAAGACAAGGTCGTTCACCAGATGGTTACAAAGACGAGGTTGGAATAGGCTAAGAAGTTGCTTTCAAGTAAACCACATGTAATAATGCTATAAGTACCAACCTAGCAATGACATTGTAAACAACAATGTAAATGGGCAAATAACTTCTTTTAATATCTTTTGTTTGTCTTTTATTCTTCTGTTTTCGTCTTTTGTAACGTCTTCCTTGTCCTTTATAATAAAATTATTTTTGAATTACATTTAAATTGTTTTATACATATCATTTTTTGAATGGCTATTTCCCGTGTAAATCTCACGGAGAATGGTCATTTTTTGTGTTAAAACCACGAAGAATGGTCTTTCTCTGTGTCAAAGTCACGGAGAATGACCATTTTCTGTCTTAAAATGCAGGAGAATGACCATTCCCCCTCTAAAAAATCACGTAGAATGGCCATTTCCCGTGTTAAAATTTTGGAGAATGACCATTCTCCGTGTTAAAATCACGGAGAATGGCAATTCCTCGTATTAAATGCAGGAGAATGGTCATTCTCCGTGTTAATATCACGAAGAATTGTCATTCTTCTTGTTAAATTGACGAAGAATTGTCATTCTTCGTGTTAAAATTGACGAAGAATTGTCGTTCTCCTCATTAAATTGACGGAGAATTGCAAAAAAAAAAGTTGGATAAATTAAAAAAGAAAAAAAATAGTACATAATGATAATTAAATCAACGACGGTTCATTTGATTCCATTGGCACTCGCTATCTCACTTTCGTACTTTGCAATTATAAAAATCGTGACCCAATTTTCTACAAACTCTAACAATTCTAGGCTTGGGGATAGTCTGACTTACTTTAGTCTGGCTTGATCTCCCTTGAGAAGGCCTTCCTTTTATTGCTACCGGATTTGACTCTTTAAAAGATTCATGCACTCCATGAACTGCATCAGCTACCATTTTTTCTTCTTCACCAATATCGGTCACCATTTTTTGCAACTCAATCAGCATAGACGACATCAACTATGTTCCCTTTTCTTGAATTTTGCTTGATTTTTTACAATAATACGTAAACAGATTAACTTGTTCATTAATACCACCATACCTTCTGCTCTCAATATTGTCTGGGTGGATGAATCTCCTTTCTGTGCCAGGTCCGAAGAGATAACTCTCTTTGCAATTCTTGAGCCAACGAGTTTTTATCAAGTTCTTTGGAATTAAGGGTGAGCAAATACCGACCGATACCGAAAAATCGATCGAATACCGAATAAAAATATTCCGAAAAATCGAACCGAAATTATGTACCGATACCGAATTGTCGAACCGACTAAATTACGGTATAATGGTAAGGGTAACGGTTTGAGTGTAATACCATACCGAAAATATCGAACCGAACCGATTCACACACACACACACACACATACACACACACACACACACACACACACACATACGCGCACACACACACATTTTTTTATGTTGTTCATGATTAATTTTACACTACTCATTTTTTTTATCTTTGTTTTGGTTGGTTTCCTAGAACTTGGAATAGATTTTAGTGGACTTGAATTTATGTTAAGAATGCTAAGAATTGAGTTTTTGATCTTTTGAGCTTATGGTTTTGTTTTCTTATAGAATTTTGAAGTAAATTTTGGTTACTTAAACTTATACTAAAGATTAAACTTAGTGACTGCGTTTGATATTTTAAGCTTATTTTTAGGTGTTTGCGACTTGTTACATATTGTTCTAATAATTTTGATTAATTGTTTGGTTGGTAGAGGCTTGGCTTTAAAATTATTGCTTCCAAAAAAGTAAAAAATATATATTATAGGTTAAGAGGTTCTACAATAATTGATCAAATATTAATTGGTAAAATACCGATATCGAACAAAAACCGACCGAATACCGATTTAACCGAAATCGAAAAAAACCGATTCTAAATGGTACGATATTGGTATTGATTTTTTAAATATCGATTTTAAAAAATACCAAAAAAATTGACCAAATATCGACCGATTATACCGACGCTCACCCCTATTTAGAATATATGCCAATTGCAATCTCTTCATTGCTGAAAAATATGCCTACAAGGAATCTCCTTGGTCTCCATCCATAAGCAGTTACAGTTTATGATGTTGTCGACACGATAAAATATAACCTTCCGGTTGATACTGTTTGGCGGCAAATACTTTTGGATAGTGCAAACTTCTGCATCTCTTATGATGTGATGGTGGAGAATAGTATATTTATTATAACGTGTGATTTCTTTCCTTACCTCTATAAACACACTTTTTAGTATAAATTGCTGCAAATTGATCTTCTATTACGGCCATGCTATTTTTTACAACTGGTGTTGAGAGTTTATCAATGACATGCTTACTCATCTGGCCGTAACGTAAGGCCGCCAAACCGTGGTCACAATGTTGAAGGGCCTTCCATAGTGGCAGATTCTCATTCAAATTTTTTCAGAAATGCGTTCATTGATTTACATCTATTTATTGCAGTAGAACCGCCAAAATAATTTCTACGTAGGAATGTGTCTGCCCATCGCTCCCTCGTTCTATACAATTAATACAGTGGTCTACTCATTGTTCTCTACATTATAATTCCTTAGCATCTGTTGCCAACGGTTTTCAAATTCTTCGACTGAATAGTACCTGTTTAGAAAACGTGGACAATAAATAAAGTTTTAATATTGTAACAACAACACACTTCAAAGTAAAGTACCAAGTGTGAGATGTACCTTTTAATCAGAATACTCAATTCTTTTGCAAAACTATCTCGGTGTACATGTTTGGTTGAATTGTTTAGGATATGCCATAAGCACGTTCGATGAACTACGCTGGACATTAAATCCTCAATTGCTTTATTCATGGCTCTGCAACCATCCGTGAGAACCGTCTCTGGTAATTTGCCATTCATACACTCTTAGAATTTTGTAAAACCTAAGAATATGTCTCAGTAGACTCATTATAGATCAATGCAAACCCAAACACATAAGTCATTGCATAATTATTTGTACCCACTAGAACCACCAACGGCATTTGACATCTATTTGTTTTATACGTAGAATCAAATGCTAGTGAATTTCCAAATAATTCGTAATCGAATCGACTTGCACCGTCAGCCCAAAAGAGATAGGTTAATCTGAAATCTTCATCTATCTTGTACGCATAGAAGAAATCTGGGTCAATGCCCTCTTTAGCTTGAAGAAATGTAAGTATTATCGTAGCATCAACATCGTCTAGTGCTCTACTATCTTTAGCTAAAGCATTGTATAAATCTTTTTTCGTCCATCCAACCTTATCCCAGCCACCATTCTGGTGGACAAATAAATTTTATACCTCTGAAGTCGTCATCCCGAATTGCTTCATAAGCTTAGTTTGTTCCAATTATATGGGTGATATCTTACGATAGGATCTCAAAAAACGGTTTCAAAATCATTCGCCAGATTATGGTTGTGATGTACTCGAAATTTTTTGACAACCCACAGATTTGTAAAAATGGTGTACCCAATACGAAAAATTGCTTTACAACCACTTCTGCTTTCACTTCTTGGCTCACGAACCCTGTTAGGATCTCCAATGTATTTTTTCTGTCTGAATCTCGCATTCGAACAACACCAACTACGAACCATCAGCATCCAGATTTGTTTTTCTTTACTTCGTTCTTTCTAACACTGAAACCAACTGTTTTTTAATATATCCGGTAGAATGTCTCTGCTTCTTCAATAGAGTTGAACTGTAAGCCAACAATATCTTCATCTAAGAGATCCCTTGGGTCTTTGTTAATGTTGACAGACCGTAATATTTTTTTATCGTCGCTCCATCGAAATCCAATTGTCACTCCCGTTTTCCGTTATATGTATTTTCAGTGTACGTATGCGGATTTTGACCCGTATTTTATTTACTGTATTTTCATATTTCTTTATTGCTTGCCTTGATGTATCTTGACTAGGGTTGACCTTGGGTTGGGTTGGTCCAACTTGTCTTGTTTTGGATGGCTTAGTTTGGTTTATTTTGATGGTTGGTTCAACATGTTGAACCATCCCCTCTATTTATAAAACCCAACCACTCCTTTCTCTCTCTTCATTACTTCTATTTATTTCTTCTCCTTCTTCTCCATTACTCTCCCACCAACCTAGAGAGCTTAGGCAAGTTCAACTTGCTTCATGATGGATCTTCCATTTTATTGTTCTATCTTCTTCTCTACATGATTCTAAACATCTTTGGAACTTGGAGTTTTCGGTTTGGACGGATGGATCCTTGTAGATCTAAGTTTGTGCCATTTTTATTTTTTTGGGTTTTGATCTATCAAACTTACTTGTTTTCGAAAACTAATTGTTCCATGTGGTAGAGAACTTAATTCTACACAATTTTGACCTTTGAAAAGTTAGATTTCGACTTGTTTTGAGGAAGTTATGGCCAAGTAAGATTTGGAACTCTTCTATGTTCATCTGTCCTGGTTCTGGCAGGGACGACGCATAGTGCCTGGCCGCATAGCTACATAGTGCCTGGCCGCATAGCTGTATAGTGTATAGCCGCATAGCTGCATAGTGCATAGTCACATAGCTGCATAGTGCATGGCCGTATAGTGCCGTAGATCGCATATTTAGCTGTTTTATGTCCTATTTGGCTGAATTGTTGCCAGTATTTCTTTCAACTCCCAACATAAAAGTTATAGATCTTTTTCTTAGCTTCAAGAATATGTTACTAGCTAGTTTATGCAAGTTTATCTCATTCATGATAATGTAGGGATAGAACACAATAGTGGCCCATCGTGGCGCACTCTTGACAAGCAATCTTGGCATGATAATGACATAATAGTGGCCCGTCGTGGCACACTCTTGACAAATAAACCTGACATGTAATCTTGAATGCTGTGCGGCGGCCATCTCGACCTGCTAATTAATAACTCGTCTTGACACCGTGGGTGATGGTTCTTGAATGTGCTCGTATAAGCTACCAGTCTCGTCTCGTATTATGTCTAGGACTTGCATCCCTGGTTACCACGGTCAGGAATTCGTACTAAATCTGACTAGATTAATAACTAGATTGATCAAAGTAGCTCATATAGAGAGATATTTTCAGTTACAGCCGATCCCGTTATCCCGGCCACACCAGATGGACTTGTAGCCTGCCGACGAGTAGGACACATTTCCAGCCCACTGTCATGTGGGGCACTTCTTGAAACAAGTACTATGCACACTGTCATGTGTTACACTCCAAGTCACCTAATAATTCTTGATAACTCTTGACATGAACCTCGCCTGGATAACCTGGATAGCTGTAGGGCTTATGACTGCAGGAACATCTCATTGCATCTTGCTAGTAACTAGGCTTATGATAACCCTAGTTAGTTAAAGTATCAAGCCGTACTCTTTGCTTGGCCGTGAATGTTGGATGGAGTCCAATCCTGTCTAGTCTTGTCTAGATTCAGTACATGACTATCTCAGGACATGTTTGCTTACGCTTTACTCTTGGTGATAAATGGTTAGAGACCAGGTTCTGTTCAGGCGAAGGGTTACAACCCCGATCCTTATTTGGTTTACGGATTGTAATCTGGCTTCCGGAATAGTTCCTCGTCCCCTCGTCATTTATTGCCCTATTTATATTTCATGTCTTCTTGTCATTATTCTGCTTTATGATCTGACCTGCTGGTTTTAGTCCTTAAGTGAAGCCTCCTTTGTGGCACTTGCTCTTTCTGGGGTCTGACCCAACTGATTTTGTATAGCCAGATTTCGGAGTAGCTCCCGAGGATCTCCCAGCCTTTCTACTAGATGGTGAATACTAGAAGAAATCCTGGCAACGAGTGGGTTTATTTTGCTCTTCCGCTCTAATTGTAAAATTATTCTTTTGAGGCGTTTAGCCGCCGAGCAAGTGTTAGCTCATGTTGAATACTTTACTTACTGTCTGCCTCCGAGCTGTAATATGATTAACAAATCCTAGGGTTGATCTTGTATGACTGAAACTTTTGCTAGTCCTCACATTTTGTATGACTAGCTTCATGATCATCTGAATATGTAATATTTGGGACGCACTACAAAAAAAGTGTCTTTTTGGGACGACACTATAAGGAACACTAGTCTAAAAAGTCCTAAAAGTATAATTCTAGGGACGGCTATATTTTTAGTAACAAAATGTTGCTTTTTTTGGGACAGATTGTGAAAATGGATAACTATTTGGGACTGATGAAAATTTTTGTTCCAAATAATACATATTTTCGTCCCAAATATGTTGGCGGAAATACCACACGTGTGGCGGCTAATTGCCAAATTATATGGAAGGAAAGTTTACCTCCACGTGTTTCCATCGTAACCATTCGATCGGATGGATTAATCCAGACCGTCCATCCCAAAACATATTTTTTATAGTCGATAGGACTTCTCTCTCTTTCCGATCAAAAAACTTTCTCTTTCTCTCTCTTTCCGATCAAAAAATATCGATAGAACTGCTCTCTCTCTCCGACCTAGGTGATCCAGTGTTGCTGCTCTTTTTTCTCTCCGACCATTGTTCCGACCTGGTGCTCCAGTGTTGCTGCTCTCTCTCTCTCTCTCCCCGACCATTGCTCTCTCTCTGTCCGATCTTCCAACCCTAGGTGCTCCATTGCTGCTGCTTGGTATACTTCCTCCAATCTTTAGAATTTTTTACCAAAATGTTTTAGTCTTTGCCCTAATATTTGGATGCATGTTATTTTGTCCTAGGTTGTTTGCTTGGAATTTGAGTGGTTTATACTATTTACACCATTTACTCAATTTTTCCTTGAAATTTGAGTATTTTACACTGTTTACACGGCTGCATGTAATTTTGTCTTAGATTGTTTGCTTAAAATTTTAGGGTTGTACACTGTTTACTAAAATTTTGCTTAAAATTTGAGTGTTTCACACTGTTTACACGGCTGCATGTAATTTTATCGTAGATTATTTGCTTAAAATTTGAGGGTTGTACACTGTTTACATGAAATTTTGCTTAAAATTTGAGTGTTTCACACTGTTTACACGACTGTATGTAATTTTGTCGTAGATTATTTGCTTAAAATTTGAGGGTTGTACACTGTTTACTGAAATTTTGCTTAAAATTTGAGTGTTTCACACTGTTTACACGGCTGCATGTAATTTTGTCGTAGATTATTTGCTTAAAATTTGAGGGTTTTACACTGTTTACTAAAATTTTGCTTAAAATTTGAGTATTTCACACTGTTTACACGGCTGCATGTAATTTTGTCCTAGATTATTTGCTTGAGATTTGAGTGTTTTACACTTTACTCAAATTTTTGCTAGAAATATGAGTGTTCTACACAGTTTACATGGCTGCATGTTATTTTGTCCTAGATTATTTACCAATTTTTTTATAAACATTTGCTTGAAATTGATTACTTGTCCATAATAAGAGTTATTTACCAATTTTTTGCTCGAATTTAATTACATGTGACACTGTTTATACAAGATTATTTACCAAGATTTTTTTAGGATTATGTACCAATTTTTCATAATTATTTACATGTGACACTGTTCCCGGCTGCATGTTTTTGTCTTAGTTTTTAGCATCAGTTATTTAGGTGATTGTTTTTCTTTTGGGAAGATTTCGGTTTATGAAGTATATCAGTTTATTGAAAAAATTATTTGGTGGCAAAAATATGTTAGAACACCAAAATATGTGCACATTGTCATTTATTTGTGATTATTTGTGAAAAAATAGATTTTTTTGTGAAAAATTGGGCCACATTTAGACCTGTCAATTGGGCCGGGCCGCCCCATCCCAGCCCGGCCCGGCCCGAACCCCAAACATTGCTTATCATTTGTTTGTCAATGTGTGTTATGCTTGGCTTTAGCACAAGCAATTTGTGCTGTGCTTGGCTTTGGCCAAGCAATTTGTGCTTTGCTTGGCTTGGGTTTGCTTGGGTTTGCTTTTTGCTGTGCTGTGCTTAGTTTGGCTTTTTTTGTGGGTACATGCCAGCCAGTCTTCATGACGGGCGGTGAACGGTGACTGTGTTGTTGAGGCTAAGCCATAGGAGCAAAAATTTGGAGGAGAAGAACGAAATGAATACCCAAATGTATCATGTGCCAATCAAATCTTGGCACGGCACGGCACGGCACGGCACGACCCGAAGCCCACCGTGTCGTGGGTCACGTGCCGGACTGGGCTGAGATTTTTTACCCTTGGCCCGGCCCGGCCCGGCCTGCTATAGTTCATGGGTCGAAGAGGCCCGAGCCCGGCCCACCCAAATTCAGTGTCGGGCCGGCCCGACTGACTTGACAAGTCTAGACACATTTTCATGGACAGGAACATGAGTTTGAACCTGGCTATGTTCTTTGTAGATTTTAATTTGTCAAATTATTGTGATTATGCGTTCATGTAGGAATTATTGTGATTATTTGTGAAAAATTGGGTTTTCTTGTGAAAAATTGGGACACATTTGCATGGATAGGAACATGAGTTTGAACCTGGCTATGATGTTTGTAGATTTTAATGTCAAATTATTGTGATTATGCATTTATGTAGGAATTACTGTGATTATTTGTAAAAAATGGGTTTTTTAAAAAATTGGGACACATTTGCATGCCCATTCTGGATTGATGTTAAACATATTATAAATGGAGATGAATTTGAACCTGGCTATGTTCTTTGAAGATTTTAGTTTGTTGAAAATCGACATTTGTGAATCATGCTTGAGCTTTTCAGTTGAAATTGGTTATTTGTGCCATGTGTTAGTTCCATGTCAGTAAGTCATAATCAACCTTGGTATATTAATTTTCTTTTTCTAGCTAGTAATTGTCATAATCAATTGGTTATCTATATGCTTATTATTTCTTCTTCTTGGGCACATTAGTATATGGTTACCAATAAGTGTTTGCTCTATTATTAAATTTGTCTTTGCTTGATATATTGCATAAGAATTTTAACTCTAATTTGTTAGAAAGTATATTTTTTTTGGAAACTGAAATGGATAAGACTTATATAGTTGCTGCCTCAAGCTATAGTTGCTGCCTCAAGTTATATGATTTTAACTCTAATTTGCCTCTGTATTTTAATTATTAGAAAGTTATATAGCTGCTGCCTCAAGCTTTTTGCCTCCATTTGCCTCAAATAGAAATTTCAAAATGAATTCTTGAAACAATAAAGATACAACTATTGTTCTGAATATATATATTTTGGATGGTGCTAGGTGATAATTGTCTTTTGGAAATTGATATGGATAAGCGTTGGATTGGATCACATGATTGGAATTCAAAGGCATACAAGGATGGGGTCGAAGCATTTCTTAAATTTGCATATAGAACTAAGAATGCTGATACGGTCCATATTTATTGCCCATGTAGTAGATGTGTAAATCGTGTTTATCACAATCGACAGACTGTGGAGGTTCATATAGAGATGTATGGATTTGAAAGGAGTTATATGGATTGGATATATCATGGGGAGTTATTGGGTGGTTTGGGTAATAACACCGATAATATAGGAGATGATATGTCAGTTGATGAAAGTGATGCTGGATTAAATAAATGTGCTAATATGACAACAATGGTACGAGAGGGAATGGGATTCTCATGCATGATAGAAAATATGGGTTGCGTGGAAGAGCCCATGGCAGAAGAAAACTTGCGGTCCGATGAATGCATGCCGAAATACTTCAAACTTCTAAATGAAGCAGAAAGCGATTTGTAAGAGAGTTATCCTAAGGGTGTCACTGAGCTATCATTTGTTGTCCAACTTTTACACCTGAAGCAACTTAATGGATGGACAAATCGTTCTTTCACAATGCTGTTGGGCTTCTTAAAAAAGGTGTTTCTGTGTGCCAAGATTCCCAAATCATACTATCAAGCCAGTAAGCTAACTACTGACTTGGGATTCACTTACAAAACATGGGATGCCTGTCCTAATAGTTGTATGTTGTTTCGAAATAAAACTGAGAATCTCGACAAATGTGAGATTTGTGGGGCTTCTAGATATAAAGTTGATCATGCCAACGAGGGTAATCTTCCTCCGGTTGACCAGGGTACTAAAGTTTCTCAAAAAAGGTTCGATATTTTCCTTTAATACCAAGACTGCAACGATTGTTTTGGTCATCGCATACAGCTTCGCTTATGAAATAGCATGCTGAGAAGCGACTAGAGGATGGTATAATGAGGCATCCGGCAGATTCTCGTGCTTGGAAGGCTTTTGATGATAATAATCCATCCTTTGCCAGAGACAGTCGTAATGTTAGACTTGGGTTAATTACCGATGGATTTAATCCGTTTGGTAATATGAGTGTTGCTCACAGTACCTGTCCTGTTGTAGTCGTCCCTTACAACTTACCCCCGTGGTTGTGCATGAAGTAACCTAACTTAATTTTGTCTATTCTTATTGATGGACCAAAAGGTCCAGGTGATAAGATTGACGTTTATCTGCAACCGTTAGTAGAGGAGTTGAAAGAACTTTGGGAGATTGGTGTTTCTACTTATGATGCATCAACCAAACAGTTATTTCAACTAAATGTAGCACTGTTGTGGACAATTAGCGACTTTCCTGCATATGCTATGTTGTCAGGATGGAGCACAAAAGGTGAATTTGCTTGCCCTTGTTGTAATAGGGATCATCAAGCTACCCGATTGACAAATGGTGGCAAGTATTGTTACTGGGGTCATCGTAGATTCTTACCGGGGCGCCATAAGTTTCGAAGGGAGAGGGTAACTTTTAATGGCAAATTAGAAATGAAGCCACCACCTTTGACATTATCTGGAACAGAAGTGTTAAAGCAGTTGAATGATCTCAATGTTTTAACTGAATATAAGAAGGAGGGCCTCTTTACAAAGAGGAAGAGGGAAGAACAAGAAAAAAAGAGAGCAAAAACACACAGTCTGCCAAAAACAAGATTAGATTGGAAGAAGAAGAGCATCTTTTTTGAACTACAATATTGGGAACACAATTTGATTCGCCACAATCTAGATGTTATGCATATTGAAAAAAATGTATGCGATAATGTCATTTTTACTTTGCTAGGTATTAAAGGCAAAACAAAAGATAATATAAAGGCTCGAAAAGATCTCAGAGATATAAAAATTTGATCAGAGCTACATCCTCAACCATGGGGAAGAACTCTAGAGTACTTGCCTCCAGCTGAGTTCACAATGAGCAACAAATAAAAGGACATTTTCTTGAAAGTGTTGCGAGATGTAAAAGTCCCTGATGGTTATTCATCTAATATATCTCGATGCGTGCATACAGAAGAGCGGAGTATGTGGGGTCTTAAGAGTCATGACAATCATATTTTAATGCAACAGCTACTTCCTATAGCTATTCGAAGGGTCTTACCAAAGCATGTTGTTAAATCCTTAATTGAATTAAGCAACTACTTTGTGGTGTTGTGTTCAAGTGTAAATAGTATTACAGACTTGAAAAATTTTGAAGATCGTATGGCACTTACGCTTTGTAGTCTTGAGAAGATTTTTCTACCTGGGTTTTTCGATATAATGGAACACTTGCCTATGCATTTAGTGGATGAGTTACAAATTGCTGGAGCAGTATTGTATCGTTGGATGTATACCATGGAAAGATATTTGCACACCTTAAAACTTTATGTGCGGAATCGTGCTCATCCAGAGGCTTCTATTGCTAAATCAGTATTGTTAGAAGAATGTATGACTTTCTGCTCAAGGTATTTGGACAATAGTACGAAAACCAAAATGAAGCGGCCAAGAAGAAATGATGATGGAGGAAAAAAATCTGGTCGCGTTTTAGGTAAAGCAGTGCACTTTCGACTTGATCCAATTATGCAAATACAAGCTCATCGATATGTGCTTGCCAACACGGAGGCAGTAGCACCATTCATTGAGTAAGTTTTTCATTCATTGAGTAAGTTTGTCTTGACTAATACCATGATTTATATCCTCTCGTTTAGTTATGTAATTGAAATAAATTTCTACATCTTTATACAGGAAACACCTTGCTGAACTTGGGTCAAAATATCCACAAGCTTCACAACGACACCTTATTAGTCGCCTTCATAATGAACACTTTGTCACTTGGTTTAAGGAGCATGTAAGTAGATGTATCTTTTAATGAACATTTAATATTTTTGACAACTTGCAGTAAAATATCATTATTAAACTTATTTAATATTTTTTAATATAGGTGAAAGGTTTACCAGACGTACAAATATCAGAGGAGATCAGAAGCTTAGCTTCAGGCCCTCTTAAGGATGCTTTGAAATTCAATTCTTACATTGTTAATGGTTTTAGATTTCGAACAAAAAAAATTGATCTTCGTAGAAAAACTCAGAATAGTGGAGTCCTCCTAAAAGCAGAACAAATGAGTTATTCTAGTCGGAAAGATAGAAATCCTCTTACAGGGGATGTTATATTCTACGGACAACTGATAGACATTATTGAGATAAAATATTTGAACGGCATGAAGTATGTTTTATTTAAGTGCAACTGGGTTAATCCACGAGTGGGCCAGAAAGTGGATGAGTTTAATTTTACTCTGGTGAACTTCAATCATTTTTTATACAAAGAGAATAGGGTGATTGATGAACCTTATATCTTAGCATCCCAAGCAGAACAAGTTTGGTATGTTCAAGACCCTCTAGAGTCAGATTGGCATGTTGTTGTTCAGATGTCGCCACGAGACGCATTTGACAAGTACTCAACAATAGTAGAAGATTTAGAAGCTAATAGA
This sequence comes from Iris pallida, assembly GCA_029216955.1. Taxonomy (NCBI): domain Eukaryota; kingdom Viridiplantae; phylum Streptophyta; class Magnoliopsida; order Asparagales; family Iridaceae; genus Iris; species Iris pallida. Next base: position 24,861,155 of record JANAVB010003200.1, read on the forward strand.
GTGGAACCTTAAAGCATGCAACATCTGGATGAAGCTCATAATGGATCTTGGGTTAGGCAAGGAGTAGAGGGCTTAGTGTTTGACACAAATATTTGTGATGGTAATGATGACCATGATGACAGTGGTCATGAGTAGCAAGTTTGTAGCTTGATTTGCAACTATTTGTGATGGATATCAAATTACAAACTTGTATCTCTTAGCTATTTTATATCCTTTCAAGTTGTTGGTTGTTTTATCTACTGTGATTGAACGTTGATGAATTTTGCTTATTTCAGTGAATGTTGATTAATTTTGCTTATTTTCTTTACTTCATTCATTCTCAATTTCTATTAGAAAAAATGTTTACAGAAAAGTGGTTGTAGAAGCTATACTATACTTCATTCAACTTGTCATATACTTGCTTCTACATGTTGTATGATAAACATGTTCTGTGATAAACATATATTATTTAGTGCCTCTACTATTTAGTGGCTTTTGGGTGTACTAGCCATCCTATTGTGGTCATTGTGTTGTTAATAATAAATATCAATAATGTTGTAATGTCCGCATGATGATAGTATATAAATGTACGCAAGTCGTTTGCTTATCAGGTATTTTGACATAGAAACTCCTCGATAGACTGGAAGTCTGGAACAAAAATGTTCTGTGACATTATCTTGTAATACAATTTTAATCATATATGTGTTTGTATCCAATTAGATTGTGTTTTAATTATTACTTTTTTGTCCATTTTGTCCCTCTCAAGACATTACTGTGATAAACATGTTCTGTGATAAACATATATTATTTAGTGGCTCTACTATTTAGTAGCTTCTACATGTTCTGTGATAAACATATATTATTTAGTGGCTTCTACATGTTCTGTGATAAAGCATCCAAATTGTAAAGTACCATCAAATTATTTAGTGGCTCTACTATTTTGGCTTCTGTATCCCTTTAATTCATCATGCTACTTATACGAGACTGCAATTTGTATTTGAGTTGATAGTGTAGGTTTGTAATGACCAATCACGGGATAACCCTGCATATTGTAATTTTTAACTTCTATTAGGAAAAATGTCCCCACAAAAGAAGAAGTTTATCAAGCCAGGTTCATGTCGGGATATGAGAGGCAAAGATTAGAAAATATTACTAGAAATAAAATGAAAATGGATGCTTTTAATTTGCAACAAGCTTCAAAGCTTGTAATGAATTCGAAGATGGTTACTCGAACAAGTTCGAGTAAGATGGGAAAAAGAAGCGCAAGTGAAAGAGATGATGAGTATATCCCCGTCGGTGATGACTTAGTGAGGAAGATAGCAACCATAATGAAGAATCTTCCGACCCTAAAATGAAGAAGGTAATAAATTGGATATCAAGTCTTGTGTTTTCTGTCTTCATTCATTGGAATATCTCACTATTTTTTTTATGTTGCAGGTTGCAAACAATGATGACTCTTCTGTCCCTAAAATGAAAAAGGTTAAAATTTTGATCATAAGCGATTTTTTTACTGTTCTAGTGTACAGCTTACTACTATGGTTGCAAATGACGAGAAAAGCAACATCCGGGGACCTCGAGTCTTGATCCTCTATTGGTGCTGGTCTTGACCCTCTACCAATGCTTGTACTGCCAATGTCTAATGAGCTATGATACGCTCTAATACACCAGTGTGTACTTAAATTTCTTCTGATACGCCACTGTGCAATTGATACTTCTTCTGATACTCGGGTATCCTGCTATGGTGGTTTGGTTCTTCATTGGTAGAGCTGGTTAAGCCGTATCGTGGATGTTATTGAGCTCTTGCAGACCCACGGTGAGCTTCGATCTGATGCCTAGCTTCAACTGGGATCAAATTATAGAGGAAGAGTATTTTACTATGGTTTGAGCGTCCTTGCATAGATTTTTATTCTGATTTGAACTTCCTTCTATGTCTTATTAGTGTGTTGGACTATCTTGATCTAATACAACACATGTAGCAAATGATGAGAAAAGCAACATCCGGGGTCCTCGAGTCTTGATCCTCCATTGATGCTGGTCTTGACCCTCTGCCAATGCTTGCGTTTCCAATGTCTAGTGAGCTCTGATACGCTCTAATACACCAGTGTGCACTTAAATTTCTTCTGATACGCCACTGTGCAATTGATACTTCTTCTGATACTCGGGTATCCTGCTATGGTGGTTTGGTTCTTCATTGGTAGAGCTGGTTGAGCCGCATCGTGGATGTTATTGAGCTCTTGCAGACCCACGGTGAGCTTCGATCTGATGCCTAGCTTCAACTGGGATCAAATTGTAGAGGAAGAGTATTTTACTATGGTTTGAGCGTCCTTGCATAGATTTTTATTCTGATTTGAACTTCCTTCTATGTCTTATTAGTGTGTTGGACTATCTTGATCTAATACAACACATGTAGCAAATGATGAGAAAAGCAACATCCGGGGTCCTCGAGTCTTGATCCTCCATTGATGCTGGTCTTGACCCTCTGCCAATGCTTGCGTTTCCAATGTCTAGTGAGCTCTGATACGCTCTAATACACCAGTGTGCACTTAAATTTCTTCTGATACGCCACTGTGCAATTGATACTTCTTCTGATACTCGGGTATCCTGCTATGGTGGTTTGGTTCTTCATTGGTAGAGCTGGTTGAGCCGCATCGTGGATGTTATTGAGCTCTTGCAGACCCACGGTGAGCTTCGATCTGATGCCTAGCTTCAACTGGGATCAAATTGTAGAGGAAGAGTATTTTACTATGGTTTGAGCTTCCTTGCATAGATTTTTATTCTTATTTGAACTTCCTTCTATGTCTTTTTAGTGTGTTGAACTATCTTGATCTAATACAACACATGTAGCAAATGATGAGAAAAGCAACATCCGGGGTCCTCGAGTCTTGATCCTCCATTGATGCTGGTCTTGACCCTCTGCCAATGCTTGCGTTGCCAATGTCTAGTGAGCTCTGATACGCTCTAATACACCAGTGTGCTCTTAAATTTCTTCTGATACGCCACTGTGATACTCGGGTATCCTGCTATGGTGGTTTGGTTCTTCATTGGTAGAGCTGGTTGAGCCACATCATGGATGTTATTGAGCTCATGCAGACCCACGGTCAGCTTCGATCTGATGCCTAGCTTCAACTGGGATCAAATTGTAGAGGAAGATATTTTACTATGGTTTGAGCTTCCTTGCATAGATTTTTATTCTGATTTGAACTTCCTTCTATGTCTTATTAGTGTGTTGGACTATCTTGACAATTCTGGATATTTGATCCTTAAATTTTGTCCAGGATGTGCATTTTTCCTTTTCTTTATATACATATTGAATCTAATTTTCTTATATCTAATACAACACATGTAGCAAATGATACTTCTTCTGATACTCGGGTATCCTGCTATGGTGGTTTGGTTCTTCATTGGTAGAGCTGGTTGAGCCGCATCATGGATGTTATTGAGCTCATGTAGACCCACGGTCAGCTTCGATCTGATGCCTAGCTTCAACTGGGATCAAATTGTAGAGGAAGAGAATTTTACTATGGTTTGATATTTTCCTTGCATAGATTTTTATTCTTATTTGAACTTCTTTCTATGTCTTTTTAGTGTATTGGACTATCTTGACAGTTCTGGATATTTGATCCTCAAATTTTGTCGAGGATGAGCATTTTTCCTTTTCTTTATATACATATTGAATCTAATTTTCTTATATCTAATACAACACATGTAGCAAATGATGAGAAAAGCAACATCCGGGGTCCTCGAGTCTTGATCCTCCATTGATGCTGGTCTTGACCCTCTGCCAATGCTTGTACTGCCAATGTCTAGTGAGCTCTGATACGCTCTAATACACCAGTGTGCACTTAAATTTCTTCTGATACGCCACTGTGCAATTGATACTTCTTCTGATACTCGGGTATCTTGCTATGGTGGTTTGGTTCTTCATTGGTAGAGCTGGTTGAGCCGCATCATGGAAGCGATTGAGCTCTTGCCGACCCACGGTGAGAGTCGATCTGATGCCTAGCTTCAACTGGGATCAAATTGTAGAGGAAGAGTATTTTACTATGGTTTGAGCTTCCTTACATAGATTTTTACTATGGTTTGAACTAACTTCTATGTCTTATTAGTGTGCTTTTTTGCATAGCTTACTACGTACTATGGTTTGAACTTCCCTATGGAACTGTGTTGGACTATCTTGACAGCACCTACCTATATACTGCTACATTGATTATGTATTTTCAGGCTGCATACAACAGTCCTACGCGTAGGTCATCGCGTATTGCAAAGAATATGGAACATGTCATAGCAATGGGTGAGAGGACATTAGATCCACGATTAGAACCCTCTTTATGGAGGATGTCTTGTGCATTCCTATATCAAGACATCAAATTTTTCAGGAGAGCGATGATGAGCCTTTAGATAATGAGCCAGTAGAGAATTCTGAGAAAATACCAAAGGGTAAGTTTTGTATTGAAATTTATAATGTAAATTGTGAGCTATTAATGGTTCTGGTTTTTAAGTAGTATATTTATGAGTCTTTCCCTTTTGTTTCTGATAAGGTACGATGGAGAGTGGACCTTCCACTAGGCAACATAGAGGAGCTGCTAAGCCATGGAAAAAATAGGATAATGGAGTAAAAAAAAAAATCATAGAGTGGGATGAAGATTGCCAACCAGTTGGAGAACATGGGCACCATTTGATGTCTCATCTTGGTAACCTTTTCCGAAATGGCGAATTGTTTCCGTTAACAATGTTATATTGGCGTAAGGCTGATAAGGATAAACTAGAAATGGTCTGGGCGTCGGTTAAGGTAACTTTCCCCGTCTCTTTATCTGTATTTTCATGGATTACTATCTTTATTTTTACTATCCTACTTGATAGTGAACCCCCTATTGTCTGTCTTGCTAAACCTATAGACACATTGGCATTGAATTTGTAGTCAGTAACACCCAAGGTCTGTATTGTAAGCTATAGATCATAGCACTATAATTCACCATCAAGAGTAAAAACAAATCGATTGAAGCAGCTGTGGCCTAGAAGTGTTGATTGAAACTTTCATTTCAAGTGCAATATTTTGTTTATATTCTTTTAATGTTGGAATGAAGATGTTGAAGTGGTTACTTGTTTTTGGTTTGGGATGATTCAACTAATTTATATCTTTCTGTTCTTGTGGTTGTTTGGAAGTATAACCTCGGATATCATGTTTGAATGCTTTACCATCACCTGTTGTTCACATATTTTTGCTATTGATAATGGCTACTTATATTGATAACTTAGATATCATGTTTTTTTAAGGAAAACACAAATGCACCCGATGCTTTTAAAGCTATTTGCTTTAAGAAAATGGGAATTTATTGGAAGGCCTTCAAGCATCGAGTGAAAAAAGACTTCTATACAAAGTTTGAGACCGATGAAGAGCGCCTAGCAAATGTGCCGCCCCGGGTGGAGCCCAGTCAATGGCCAACTCTAGTGGCATATTGGGGCTTGGGTAACACATAAGTATAAATCGACTAACAAATAACTTACATCCATATTCATGCTAGTGGCAAACCCTTTATTTCAATTTACTAAATAATGTCCAAATGTTTTTAGAAAGTTTCGGAGAAGAACCAAGTTAATCGCGGAAAACTTTGTGCTCTCCCTAGAACTGGTAGAAGATCCTTTCCAGAAAGAAAGAGAAAGGTTAGTATTGTGTTTTTTGGTAAGATAATTGTCATATATTTTCAGTTGATAATGTATAAATTTTTTCTTACTTTGGAACATGCATACACATCAGAGGAGGCTAGAAAACAAGCCTGTTGACCTTGTCAACATGTGGAGAGCCACTAGAGGAAAAGATGGTAGTTATAATGAAGAAGACGGGGCTGCTGGAACAGAGGTATATAAAATTCATATTTGTAATGAGTTTTTTTAACAAAATGTCAATTGCAAATTAGAGAAATTTAACACAAACCTCCTTGCATGCTATAGAAAATGTTAGAAAGGAGAATTGAAGAGCTACCAGCTGAAGAACAAGATAACAAGGAGTAATTGAATAATGTTTACAGGGAAGTGATCGGACAAGATGGGCATGGCCGAGTTTTAGGTCGAGGAGTAGGTGTAAGCGGTAAAGGATCAACATCCTTAGCAGCTCATCAGGCTGAGATTCAACAAGCAACAAATGCTGAGATTGTACAACTACGAGAAGATGGTAAAAAGTTACGAGAATATACGGAGAAGTTGAGAGAAGAGATTGACGCTTTAAGGAAAGAGCGTGAGGAGCAAGAGGCCCGGCACAAGAAAAAGCTTGAGGCGGTCAAGAGTGAGCTTAGGACTGAGCTCAAAGATGAAGTTGTGGCCATGTTCCTGAATGCTCAACTACTTTCTCAACAATCCAGTACATCGTCCAGGTAATTTGCCAACTATCAACTTATTACATTGGTTTTTCTCTGTGATTCTTATGTTTGGTTTTCTTTCGTGGCTGCAATTTATGTTTGGTTCTCCATTTCCCTTCTTTCAAGTTAAAATTTGTATTTATTACATTGGTTTCTTTTCTGGACTGATTTTTTGGACTGAATTTTGAATAGTCTGAATTTTGCATAATCTTGGTATCATTATCGGAACTGAATTTTAGCTTCTGTTTTCACTGTGTCCTTTTCCCTGGAAACTCTGAAACCAGTGATATTTTTTACATATTGCCAAGTTATTTTTTACACTGAATTTTAGAGTATGTTAGATGGGTATCAATTGTTTTGTTTTAAGTTCAAATTATTGGACTAAATGTTCAGTCTCAGATTTACACTATACAGTTATATTCAGTCTCTAAATGTCCATATCACCTACATATATCAGTCCATTATTTTGTTCAGGTCATTATCTCATTATAAACAGTCCTTCTGAACTAAGGAGTTCAGTTCCCTGTTTTGATATTCCGATCTGTACCTTCATTTCAGATAATTGAAACTTCAAGTTCAGTTATTGAACTTTATTTTGGAGAATGAACTTCAAGTTCAGAACATTGAACCTGTGTGTGGGATGTCTTGGTATCCTAACCCCAGGTTAGCTTGCATCTGTCCACCTTGATCCCGTCCACTGCAAATTCATGTAGGTTCACTGCATTTCCTGGGTTCAATCACACTATGATACAGTAATTTAGGTGCTGCTGTAACTTTATTTAAGGGGTACCAGTTGCAGTTGCAATTGTTTGCACTTTGTATGCCCGGTCAGCCTATACTTTTGGGGAGAATAGTGACGGAACAAGGACATGAGTGAACAAAATCTTGTGAGTTATGCCCAGTGACCGAGTGACTACCTCGTTTTCGACACTCTTATATACACAGGAATGGTGCCAGCCCCTGGTACCAATCCCTATATAGGTACAAGTATACACAGGAAGTAGTACAACCTTGTGGTGTCAGTCTATTGTTTCCACCTTAGATAGAAAATCACTCGAGGGGCATCATCCTAGTTTAGGACAGGTTTAGTAGACAGAGGCATGAGCTATCAGGAAGGAGGAATAAATGAAGTAGAGACTGGGTACATGAAGGTGTCCTCAGTGAATCCAATGTACTGGATATAGAGTGTAACCGAGTGGTGTGGTCTAGGTAACTCTGTATTGAGGGAGTGTATCAACCCAATGTAAGGTTGTATGGTGCAGGAAATGAGCAAGACAACAGCACACAAGGGGAGTCATATATATGACAGTCTATCTATAGCACTGTTTAGCCATGCCCTATTTTAGTTAATTAAAATTGCCCTGTTTTAATTAACTTTTACTGGATATAGAGTGTAACAGATTTTAACTTTTACATTGGTTTTTTCCAGCTTGTTACTGTAATTCTTGCTAGAACAATTGTACTTCCCATTTAAAATGTTTTCCAATTTTTCCCTTCTTCACTTAAACTTCTTTTTTCACTTGAAGCTTCCTTTGTCACTTGAAGCTTTTTCTGTACATTATTTTTTTTCCAACTTTTTTGTACGCAGGTCTGAACAGTTTGGAAGAACTGTTAGTTGGTTTGTACAATTTGTTTAAACCTTCACAAACTAATGTGGTCTAGTCTGTACAATTTGGAAGAACTTGTCTTTCTTTTCTGGTTGTTCGTGTATAGTTAGCAGGTTGCTAATATATTGGCATATCTTCATTTGCAGGTCCTTCAAAAGCATTCTGGATATGCTAAAATGATGGACGACGATCTTGTGATGATAAAAAGTTTGGGTTAATTTTTGGGTTCATGTTGGATATACTAAAAACATGGTGTAATGGTGGAGACAATGGGTTCATTTTGTAACTGATGTTATGGGTGATGTATAGTGTTTTGGATTTATTTTGGAAAATATGGTTAAGGATGCTTAATGGGTTCAGCATTTTATATGTAATGGTGGAGACAATGGGTTCATTTTGTAACTGCTGCTGTGGGTGATGTAGTATTTTGGATTTATTTTGGAAATGGTGGTTAAGGATGCTTAATGTTAAGCTTTTTGTTGTTTATCAATTGAACATATATAGTTATATATGAATTTTGTTGTCTTCTACTTAATGGTAAAGAATGCTTGATGTTGTTAAGCTTTTTTTGTATTGGAGCTCTGATGCCTGGAGATACATCTGGAGATACATCTGAGGACAAGCTTGACAACGTCCATGATTATATGAATTATGTGTATTTAAATTGTATGTTTTATAGCTGAAAAATACAGACAATAATTTCATAAGTGTTACTTTTGGGACAGTTATGTAATTGTCCTAGATATAAACGACATTCTTTTGTAACGCTGGCAAATTTGTTTAGGACGGATGTTACTCGTCACAAACTCTTTTATTTTGGGACGGTTTTGTAAACCGTCGTAAACATGTAATAATTCAAACTCTTTTGGTACGGTTACATTTTTCGACCCTAAAACCAAATTAGGACGGCATTTTTGGTCCTAAAACTTTTTGCCACGCCACCCTAATAGCACTGTCACTTACCGTCCTAAAATTCGTCCCAAATCACAATTTAGGACTGATTTGGGTCTTTTTAAGACGTATTTTTGGGGTCCCAGAAAGATACTTTTTTTGTAGTGATGCCTTACTTTGTATGTCTGATGATCTACTATCTTATGACCTGTACTTACTTGCTTGAGATTGAGACACTAGGCTTGTTCTTAACCATAAGAGACTGATGGCTTGTAAATAAACCCTCATGCATCTAGACAGCCGTGACCGTATGTCGAGGTAGATTACACTTCTATATACGTAGCTGGCTGTGTCTGTTCCCCGCTCTACAGTATTCTGGTTCGGGAGTGTGACACCAATGGATATTCACCATCGTCCCTAAAAACAGAATTAAACAAAATAAGTATGAGAAATCAATGTAAAAATATAATGCATTTCTTAAATCCATTAGAAAGGGTGAAGCAAAATAATATTTCGTTGTTTGCGTTGATGTCATCGTCATCGTTATGATGCATTTCTTCGTTATTTTCTTCCTCTTGTTCTTTATCGTCTCCTAAGTTAACAGCATCCAATATTTGTTCATCATCCAAATCATCTGACACCGCTATTGAAGCGAAACTTTCTTCGTCAACTAATTCTTCCACATGTCTCTCAATTTCTCCATGTGATGCCGTCATTGAAGAAAACAGAGTGTGTTAGAAACCAACATAAGAAACGATGGACAAGAAACAATATAAACAGAAAAAATGCTTGAGTGATCCTAAAAGCATGCATAATTTTAAAGAAACAACTTCCAACAACATAACCTTTTCGTCTTCTGTGTACATGTTTTATTGAACACAACGTGCGAGAGAGAACCCGAGAAAGAGAGGGAGATGGGATAAAGAGAATTAGGAAAATATTCTCGCGAGCGAACCAAAAAAAAATGGGCGCTTGATTTAACATTTAAATTAGATTTAAATTCACAACTTAAAAATAGTTAAAGTTAAAATTTAATTTTTGATTTAAATGCTACGTTTACTAGCGTGTAATTATTTTTAATGATAAGGTATTAGCGAACACAACCTGCGAGAGAGAACTCGAGAGAGAGAGAGAGAGAGAGGGAGATGGGATAAAGAGAATTAGAAAAATATTCTCGCGGGCGAACCAAAATGAAAAAATTGGACGCTTGATTTAACATTTAAATTAGATTTAAATTCACAACTTAATAATAATTAAAGTTAAAATTTAATTTTTGATTTAAAATTTACAATATTATTGGAACTAGTATTAATATTAACACTACTGTTATCGGACCATATTCTGTTCGACTGGTAGTCCATCGATTCAGAATGATATAGTTCGATATGGCCGGTTTGACTCATACCTACAGAACCCCTGAATTCAATTGATCAAATCAACAAGTTTTTATTTCAATACTTCTTTTACTAATAACTACCATCATTACGTATCATTTTTTACATTACATACGCGAAAGGATCGAGCTCGACTAGTTCTAGCGTACGAGTTTAGACGAACACTAACTGAGCCCGTGCAACGTGACATCAGCTAAGTTTCTAATACTGTGACATTACTGTTAATTTAAAATTTATAATATTATTCAAACTAATATTAATATTAAAATTAAAATTATATTTTGATTTAACATTTAAATTAGATTTAAATTCACAACTTAAAAATAGTTAAAGTTAAAATTTAATTTTTGATTTAAAATTTACAATATTATTGGAACTAGTATTAATATTAACACTACTGTTACCGGACCATATTCTGTTCGACTGGTAGCCTATCGGTCCGAAATGATATAGTTCGATACGGCTGGTTTGACCCATACCTGCAGAATCTCCGAATTCAATTAATCAAATCAACAAGTTTTTATTTCAGTAGCTTCTTTTACTAATAACTACCATCATCACGTATCATTTTTTTTATATTATGCACGCGAAAGGATCGAGCTCGACTAGTTCTAGTGTACAAGTTTAGACGAACACTAATCGAGTCCGAGCAACGTGACATCAGCTAAGTTTCTAATATAGTTAATTTAAAATTTATAATATTACTCAAACTAATATTAATATTAAAATTAATTTTTGATTTAACATTTAAATTAGATTTAAATTCACAACTTAAAAATAGTTAAAGTTAAAATTCAATTTTTAATTTAAAATTTACAATATTATTGGAACTAGTATTAATATTAACACTACTGTTACCGGACCATATTCTGTTCGACTAGTAGCCCATCGATTCAGAATGATATAGTTCGATACGGCCGATTTGGCCAATACCTGCAGAACTCCCGAATTCAATTGATCAAATCAACAAATTTTTATTTCAATAGCTTCTTTTACTAATAACTACTATCATCACGTATCATTTTTTACATTATGCACGCGAAAGGATCGAGCTCGACTAGTTCTAGCGTACGAGTTTAGACGAACACTAACCGAGCCCGAGCAATATGACATCAACTAAGTTTCTAATACAGTGACATTACTATTAATTTAAAATTTACAATATTACTCAAACTAATATTAATATTAAAATTAAAATTAATTTTTGATTTAACATTTAAATTAGATTTAAATTTACAACTTAAAAATCGTTAAAGTTAAAATTCAATTTTTTATTTAAAATTTACAATATTATTGGAACTAGTATTAATATTAACACTACTTTTACTGGACCATATTCTATTCGACTGGTAGTCCATCGGTTCGGAATGATATAGTTCGATGCGGCCGGTTTGACCTATACCTGCAGAACCCTGAATTCAATTGATCAAATCAACACGTTTTTATTTCAATAGCTTCTTTTACTAATAACTACCATCATCCCGTATCATTTTTTACATTACGCACGCGAAAGGATCGAGCTCGACTAGTTCTAACGTACGAGTTTAAACGAACACTAACCGTTCCCGAGCAACATGACATCAGCTAAGTTTCTAATACAGTGACATTACTGTTAATTTAAAATTTACAATATTATTTAAACTAATATTAATATTAAAATTAAAATTATTTTTTGATTTAACATTTAAATTAGATTTAAATTCACAACTTAAAAATAGTTCAAATTCAATTTTTGATTTAAAATTTACAATATTATTGGAACTAGTATCAATATTAAGAAAAGAACTTCTAAATAGTCCTTTTCTTGTTCGGTCACACCCTCCACAAGCGGGTTACACCCCGAAACGAGCGAGTTAAATAGCCTTTTCCATTAAGAAAAGAACACATCTGGCTAGAGAGAAACAAAGGAGAGAAGAAGAAGAGTCGCAATGGAGAGGAGCAAGAGCAAGATCAACAGCAGCATATCGGCTGTCATCCCTACAGAGATTCTCTCGATGATACTGGTACTATCGGGGATGCTGGCGGACGAGGTCATATGCAACGTGACCTTGGTGTGCCGTTCGTGGTGGAAGGTGCTCAACGGTCACTACTATTGGTCCAACATGGACTTGGAACAATGGTGCCGGAGGGGCCAGCAAACCGCAGAGATTAGTTTGACCGTAAAGAAGCTCGTGGCTAACAGTACAGAAATTCTACTATCCTTTTTCGCATACAAGCTCAATAAAACCGCCTTCTCTTTCGCATGTTATAGGCCTGTGCAAAATTTTATTTTGTCTTATTCTAATACTTTATTTTTTCTGTTACAAAATGTTATGTATACTTGGTTAATTTTTATTGATGTTTTTCTCCTTTTATAATACAGTGGAAAATTTCTAAGGGTGCTGTGCATTCCGAAATGCTACGTGAGTGATGAAACTTTCGTGAGACCTTGGAGTTTCTTCCGGTGTTGGAAGAACTCGACATTAGCTACTGCCTCTATATCACGTCGACTGGAATATTTTTGTCGGCAAGTATTGCCACCGTCTGGTCAAGCTGAGGAGGAACATGCCCCCTCCATATTTTATGGTCAGGAACAGATTCATACTGAACACATTCAACTAGACGGAGGGAAAGGCCGTAGCCGATTCGATGTCGCGTCTCGAGCACCTAGAGATGGGCTCGGGCATGTTCAACGGAGACACGCTGCTATATATCATATGCAACTGTAAGGGTCTTCGCGTGCTCGACATACGTGAGTGCTTCAACATGCACCTCAACGACGACCTCAGAAAAAATTTGTGATTTAATACAGACGTTTAAACGACCCTTTGATGATGTAATCCCAGGAGAACGTGGATACGAGATGTATAATGATTTAGATCTCATCAATCAGTCCTGGGTGAATGGTTCTTCTGACATTAGCATGCATGCATGTATTTTTTTGTATTTTTTATATTTATATGATATCAGTATTTTATCCTCAATGCAATGGGTTATTAATGTTAAAGTGTTATTAATGTTCTTAGTCTGGGTATCATCTGATCTATTGATATCATTCATTTTGGAGAAATTGCAAAATTATCCAAATTAATGTTCTTAGACCATGTGAAGACGAATTTTGATGGTGCAAATAGTCCTGATACTGACTGTATCAGTGATTAACATTACGAGTTCATTGAACTCATTTGGAGTTCATTTCATCCATACAAAACCACTTTGGAAGTGGTTTTGTTCATCCACCAAAGTGGTTTTCACCTTTAATTTGACACGTGTCAAATTTTTTAGTAGAGGGTGAACAAACACCCTAGTATTTGTGGGTGAACAAAAATAAACTCTTAACATTAATACAACATCTCAGTGTAATCATATCCAAGAGATTTTGACGTTTCCCCACACAATGATGACATTTTATCTTCTTCAAGATGAATTTTGGCAGTACAAATTCCACTCATATTTACGGTATCAGTGTCATTCACCATAATTAATGGTGATAGACATTTATACAAGAAGAGTGGCCCGGAGGAGATATGAAAAAATTGGTTTCTTTTTCATAACCCTTTAAAATCTATTTATACAGCCAAACAGCCAAAATATTCATCTTCACCAGCTTTCAAAACCAATTTATAAAGATTCAAAACCAAACTAAGCAACCAAACTATTTAAAATTCACAACCCTTCAGAACAGTCTCAAAATGGAGAAAAGCAAAACCTACATTTACGGATGGGCCAACATCCCCAAGGAGATCCTATCCATGGTTTTGGTACTAGCAGAGATATCGTCTGAAGAGGTCGTCCGCTTGTCTTTAGTTTATCGGTCGTGGTGGAAGGCACTCTACTGTCCCTGCTTCTGGTCGTACGTCAAGTTGACCCAGTGGTGCCGCAGGGTTAACCTAACCTTAAAAATTGACGAGGCGGTGAAAAGCTAGTGGCGCACAGTAAGGGAAATCTAACCTCCCTCTCTGTTTACAAACTTGGCAAAGAGGCCTTCTCCTTTACTTCCTCAAGGCCAGTACACGATATTTTTAATCTATTTTGTTTCATAAGTTATAAGTTGTTAATTTTGATTTTTTTTGTTTTCCTGGTTATACCACTATTTATATTACAGTGGAAAAATTTTAAGGGTCCTGCGAATGCCAATGAGCAACGTGAGTAATAAAATGTTGGAGGAACATTTAGAGATTTTTTTGGTTCTGAAAGAACTTTACATCAGCTACAGCCTCTACATTACGTCCAAGGGCATCAAACTCCTCGAAAGTCGTTGCTAGCGTCTAGTTACGCTGAAGAGGAACATGTCACCTCCGCAGTTCATGATCGTGAAGGGATTCAAGAAGGACACCTTCGAAAAGTCAGAGGCCATGGTCGTGGCCTCTTCGATGTCGCGTCTCGAGCACCTCGAAGTAAAGTTTGGCATGTTCGACGACAATGGACTGAGAGCTATCATGACGGAGTGCATGGATCTTCGCGTACTCGACTTAAGAGGATGCTAGAATGTGCGGCTAGATGGGGACCTCAAGTACATATATGGTTTGGTAGATTTTGTAATGGATCCCTTCGAGGATCAGAACCCATGGGAGGAGGAGAATGATGATTCACTTGAACTAGGTGATAAACCGTGGTTGGATTACAAAATGTCATATGATTGTTCTGACTGTTAATATTAAATGATTCTTATTCATTACAAGGCTATCTGTGTGCTAAATTATAAGACTATATAGGATTATGATTGAATCTAATATTTTTTAACAGCGTCATAAATGTTTATGATGCGAGCTAAATGTGTTGGCTAAGATCGAAAAATGTGTTTCCATATTTTTAACAAGGTTCTTGTATTATTATAGGCTGCAAAAAAAAGGACTCAAAATTAGTTTAGATTAATCATACTCAGATTTTTTTGTATATTAGAACAAATTAAATTTGATTATAATTAGAATTAGAATTCTTAATTTTTATAATATGAGGTTGCTAATTTGATTTGCATTACATTAAATCTTTACATAGATCGGACTAAAAATAATAAATTAGGATTAATATTTTGTATATACTTGAACATTTTTCGTCCTAAATGTACCATACTTTGTTAAAAAGCACGGAGAATGGCCATTCTCCATGTTAAAAGCACGAAGAATGGCCATTTCCCGTCCTAAATGTACCATACTTTGTTAAAAGTATATAATAACACCGAAAAAAATGATAACAATAGAAAAATTCTACAGAACCCACACACCAGACTCGAACCTAGGCCTTCCATATAAAAGCCAAACAGCACAACCAACTAAGCTGGGACTTACATTTGATGAAAATTAAATGAGATACTTGAACATTCCCCGTCCTAAATGTACCATACTTTGTTAAAAGCACGAAGAATGGCCATTCTCCGTGATAAAAGCACGAAGAATGACCATTTCCCGTCATAATGTACCATACTTTGTTAAAAGCATATAATAACACCCAAAAAAATAATAACAATAGAAAAATTCTACAGAATCCACACACCAGACTCGAACCTAGGCCTTCCATGTAAAAGCCAAACAGCACAACCAACTAAGTTGGGACTTACATTTGATGAAAAATGAATGAGATACTTGAATATTCCCCGTCCTAAATGAACCATACTTTGTTAAAATTACGAAGAATTAACATTCTTTGTGTTAAAAAACACGAAGAATGGCAATTCTCCGTGTTAAAAGCACGAAAAATAACCATTTCCCGTCCTAAATGTACCATACTTTGTTAAAAGCATATAATAACACCCCAAAAATGATAACAATAGAAAAATTCTACAGAACCCACACAACAGACTCGAACCTAGGCCTTCCATGTAAAAGTCAAACATCACAACCAACTAAGTTGGGGCTTACATTTGATAAAAATGGTAGTACTCGGTATTTATTTAAGTCAAATTGAATACCCCATGTTTTTCAATTAGGAATATAAAGAGTCGGTTAGGAAAACGTGTATATATAACTACTTGTATCCCTATTCATATGGTAGGTTGCACATTAAACATGGCTCCAAAAAAAATCTCTAGGTTGGGAATCTTGGCCAGAGAGTTACGCGGCAGCTGAAGCACGGAAGAGGCAGCCGAAAACGGACTGGCTCGCCGAGGCTGCTGACTTCCTCTCCTCCTTTGGGCTGTCCTTTGAGGTTATTGCTCGACCTCTCGATCCGGCGCCCAACCTTGACATACTGTCGATCACTCCGGAGGAATGGCAGACTCTGGAGAAGAGGGAAGGCCTACGCCGCCTCCTCCATCGTGCGGGTTTACGCACCCTGGAGGACTTTGCGGAGGTCCTTCGCGAGGCTAGTGAGGGGTCTACCTATACCTCCTTTTTTGTTCAGTTTACTTCTTCCTCCTCTTGTCTTCCTCGCCGGGAAATGTTTCGACGAAGAAGCTGGGATTTCAATAAAATATATTATTTTGTTAAATAAATTTGGTTTTTGCTGCCGGCCCATCAAGTCTTGTTATGCCATACAATTGATTTCGCTACTAGTGACAAGTTCTTGCCGTCAAATCCATCATTCAACGATAATTATTTTATTTATTTTTGAAGTAACAATTTTAATTACAAGAACCAGTATAAAAATATTGTGTTTGATTGCAAGGTGAAAAATATGTGGAAAATAAATTAAGGCTGTGTTTGATTGGGCTTTTTTCCATGGAAAATATTTCCATCACAAATTTTCCACCAATTGTAGTGTTTGATAGCTTATATTTTCCATGGAATTATTTTCCAAAAGACTCTCATTTTCCATATTTTCATCTAAAATGGTGGAAAATGGAACTTGTCCAATCCATAGGAAAATATCTTTTTCCATGAAAAATAACTATTTTCCGTGGAAAATAATGGCAATCAAACACCCAAATTAAGTTTTCCATGGAAAATTTTTAAAATTCCATGAAATTTTTTTCCTAGGAAAATAATTCCATGGAATTAATTTGTTTTCCACATATTTTCCACATGAAATTATTTTCTTGGGAAAAAGATTCCATAGAATTTTAAAAAATTCCTTGGAATACGTAATTTGGGTGTTTGATTGTCATTATTTTCCACGAAAATAGTTATATTTCATGGAAAATTATATTTTCCTATGGGTTGGACAAGTTTTATTTTCCACAATTTTAGAAGAAAATATGGAAAATGATAGCTTTTTGGAAAATAATTCCATGGAAAATATACGCTACCAAACACTACAATTGGTGGAAAATTTGTGATGAAAATATTTTACATGGAAAAAAAAAGTCAATCAAACACAGCCTTACTGAAAATGACAAAAAAAATATTTTCCATAGAAATAAAATATTTTTCCTGCATGTCTATTCCAATACAAGAAGTAATATATTATATTAGGGGTAGATAGGTACTTACAATATCTGGCTTTTAGTATTTCAATATTTTAGTTTTGTAAATAATTCTTTTTAAGTATATGCAAAGAAAAATAAAAGACAACTTTGAGTGTCTTATACTCTTTTCAAGTACATACAAATTAGTTTTTTAAATTTGGATCTCAGAATCCGAAGTGTCGTGCTCTTAAAAATTTGAGACTCAACACTACTCATAGGTTCTCACTTTCCAATGTCATATAGTACTTGAAACTAGTTCCACTGTGGATGTTAATTACAGCAACCGATTGTTAGGATTTTTAAAGTACTGTACATTTCCCTCTTCTTTTTCCAAACCCTCTCAAAATCCTCCCCAAACGACTGCTTAAAATTATCAAAATGTCGCCGAAGAAACAACGACCGTCTCCGAAGGAGAAGAATCCACAAAGGGATGCGACACATGCCACAAGGACAGAACTTGCAAGGGCGGCGGAAGCCAAGATTTTGGTTGCTAGGGCAGAGGCCGAAAGGGCAGAGACGGAAGTAGCCAAGCCACCTGCAAAAAAGGTAAAAAAAAAAATTTATTGCTCGACAAAGGCCAAAAAATCTATCTTCCATACAGAGTCGTCGGAAGACTCAACTTATGAAGGTCGAAGGCGTACTAAAGCGAAGGCTAAGGTGGCAACAGATACAGAGTCATCAGCATACTCTGAGGATTCTAAATCCTCATCAGAAGAGGAAGATGAAAAGGAAGGGCTATCATCAAATAAGTCCCATGATGGAAAGGAGATAAAAAATTTTACAGACTCTAAATCTAAGAAGACTTACAATAAACATTTAAAAAAAAGGCTGTTATGCCTGAAAGATCAATTAAGATGGCTGATGTCGAAGACGAAGCTTTCCTGGATATATTAAAATTCTATCAGTTAAAAAAATTGAATAAATTCTGTCTTGGAAAAATCTCCCAAACAATAGTAAGGAAATTTTACTCAAATCTTTGGGCTGAAATTAAAGAAAAAGAAGAGGATCAACAACTGGTGTTTCTGAGAGAAAAACTGATTATGGTAAATGTTGCTGTCATCAATGAATTTTATGGATTTGATCTAATTTCTGAGTTTGATATGAAAGATACTAATAATGTTTCCATGAGGGATGCAATTTATGAGATTACAGGTGTATCAGTGGGTGCCAAGACCCCTCAAAATATATACAAAGATTAATTAAAAACTTTGTATAAATTATTGCATGCCTACGTATCTCAAACACTCAACCCTACTAGACATGAGTTTTCCATCCATCCCGAGAGAGTAAAATTTCTTTATTATATGTGAAAGAAAAAGGGATGGATATAGGTTCTTACATATTCAGTAGAATGATGCATCTCGTGGAAAAATTAACTGCAAGGACAGCCCTCCCTTTCGGGGGATTTGTATGCTCAATGGCTAGTAAACATTCTGTCCCAAGCTTAGCAGGGGATGTTTATATTGAAAACAAAGGACCCATGAAAAAATTAACCTTCACTCGAATGTTTAGAAAAGGGGCAGCAGCAGCAAGCAAAGCATCAAAATCTGGAAAACTATCAACGTATGGAATCCCAAACACTAAGGACAAGGTTGATGATCTATACAATTTTGTTGCTGCAAACTTTGAGAATGTCTTCAAAGAGATGAAGACTATATCCGACAACCAGAAATTGATTCTGGATAATATTAGCCAGATAGAGGTTGAATTTGCTGACGAAGAATAAGATTTTCCTTCTCTCGTGAAGAAGGTAAATGGGGCTAGCCCCAACTGGTGCTACTTTGCATTTTTTTTCTCTTATTCTACTACTTTTGATGATTTCGTAATCTAATATACACATTTATACTCTAATATGTGAAGGACACATGTATACACATTTATACTCTGTTACTAACTAATCTAGCTATCCATGTTATATTATTTTCTTATCTAACTTCTAGGTTTGCTTGCTAACTGTATATACTTGCTAATAGGATGATATTAGTATCATCACTAAAGAAGAAATTCAGAGAATTATTTGTATTTGAATTAAGGCTGCAATCCAGTTATTACTTTGTATATTGTATACACTTGTGAGCTTCAACTCAGCTAAACTGAATCTTCATCTCTGATGCTTAAGGATACATCAAAACTTTTTAGCCCCTATATTCTACATTAAACACTCTAGGACAGAAGCACATGGTCTTGAATCAAAGCTACTCTGCTACTTGATGCTCTGATACTGCAAATAATTTACAATAAGAGTTAATATTGCACTGATACTCTGCTACTTGATGCTCTGATACTCTGTTAATTGATGCTCTGATACTCAGCTAAACTGAATAGTTAATATTACACTGATACTTCTGCTACTTAATGTTCTGATACTTGCACTGATACTGCCCAATTGCACCCTTAAATGGTGATTTAGGACTGAACAGATGATGGTCCAATGCATATACAGAGTGGAAATGCCTCAAGGCATATAATGTATGTCTGATACTAGAGTTAGGACTGAGCTGGAACACTCCCCCAGTCAGTGATATTTGGTATTATAAGCATGAGCACACTGCTATAATATAGGTTGTACTTAAGGGTAAGCTAGGCACTTAAACTTGCTTGGTATCCTGACACTAGAAAGAGTACTTGAGAGTAACCTAACACTTGAGCTAACTGGAGAGTGTACTCACTACTCAGTGATAGATACAAAATGGGGTCGCATCATAGAACCCGCACTGTGCACATTGATACTCTAATGTTAGAACCTGCAGTGTGCACATTGATACTCTTATGTAAAAACACACAATGTGCACATTGACACTCTAATGCTAGCCCTCACTTTGCTACTTCTATTATATTTTTGGATGTCATTTCTACATATACAGTGAGTCCATACTGACTATAATTTCTTATTCCGTCCCTCAAGGTGTAGGTGAAGGATATTTTGAGGAAGAAGAAGAAGAAAAAAAAGAAAAAAGAAGAAGAAGAAGATAGAGATGGAGATGAAGATTCATCTTTTGAGTTTTGAAACTTTTATTTCAATTTAGAAGTGATATGGTCCTGAATATTTGTTGGTATTGGCGGTTAAACTAAATTTTGTGTTTGAAATATTATAAGACTAAACTTTTCGCTTGTACTAAGCATTGTTGCGGTGCATGGTTCATAATTTGTTTGGAAAATATAATACGGTCTTGAATTTAGAGTAGGTCTGATATTTGTTTGGATTATTGTATTGTGAATTATGCAGGTTCTACGTTGAATTACTAACGTGGATTGGACAGATTATTGTAACATAGATTATGCAGTTTATTGGACTTGGAATGAAGTACACTTAATTTGATTATGATTTGTTTGGTTGAAGCGTTTATTTGATTTGCAGTTGGCCTTCACAGATGATTTTGATTTTTTGGTGTATTCCTTTGATTTGTAGATTGCCTTCACAGATTTCATGAGTCCTGGGTGCATTCCGAGGGTTTAGAGCTGGCCTCATTCCGGATGCATTCCTGAGATCACTAAAATTTTATTTGATTGAAATGTGTTTTGCTTTTTGTAAATAATCAGTACATCGATGCCATCAGTATGAATTCGATGTCAGTGTAATGCATAATGTAATCATGTCTATTCATCCTTTGTTATTGTTGAAACAAAGTATGTAATGTAAGAAAAATTCCCTTGGATAGTAGGTTGATTATATTCAAACACTCGCAAGAAATTTTTTTCGTCACCCTATTTTGTGCAGCCATACAGTGGAAGTCTTATTAAATGCTATTCAAATTTTCTTCAACATGCTTTAATATTAAATGAATATACTTTGGTAAATTATATTAAAAATACTATAAATATTTGATGAAAAATGAATGAGATACTTGAACATTTCCCGTCCTAAATGTACCATACTTTGTTAAAACCACGGAGAGTGGTCATTCTCTGTGTTAAAAGCACGGAGAATGGCCATTCTCCGTCCTAAATGTACCATACTTTGTTAGCATAAAAATTCGAATTTACTTTGGTAAATAATATTAAAAATACTGTAAATATTAGAAAGATGGTTAATATGACAAAATGTCATAATAAAAAAAACCGTTCTCTTCGAAAATATTATCAGTAGAAAAGTAAAAAATATTATCGTTAAAAAACAAAATTAATTTTTTTTAATATGTGAACAGATGATCCGTCCGACCTCAGAAACAGGTTTCCTCCGTTCACCACCACCACCATGGCCTGTAGCTTTATAACCAAAATATTAAATTGTTAGATAAAAATAAAATTTTTGACAATGGCATGGACAGTAAAATTTACTAAGCCGGGAGCCTGCAGGAGCAGCGCCGCTGGTACTCCTCGTTGTTCGAGGAGGGCTCGACGACGTCCGACGCGAATCAGACCGATTCTTCTCGACGTCGCTGGTAGTCCTCGTTGTTCGAGGAGGGCTCGACGACGTCCGACGCGAACCAGACCAATTCTTCTTTCCTTCTTCATCTCCGTTTCTCCTTCCACCACCACCACCACCACCACCACGGCCTGTAGTTTTATAACCAAAAAAATAAATTATGAAATTTATACGTAGATGCACAAAATATTAAATTGGATGGACGAAAGAGAGAGTAAATATGAGTTAATTTAGGGTGTCCATTGAAAAAATTAAAGTGAAGAATGACCTGCTATAGCAAGTTACCAAGAGGTCAAGAATCAAAATCAGCATTAAATGATGTTTCTACTCTATTATTCAATCAAAATTATTGGATCAACATCCACTGGTTCAAATTTTGGATGTATCGATACATCCTTTTCTATGGGATGTATATATATATATATATATATATATATATATATATATATATATATATATATATATATATATATATATATATATATATATAGGGTCGTTCTACAATACATCCGCTGGAAATGGATGTATCGATACATCTGAAATTTGGACCGTTGGATGTTGATCCAATGGTTCGGATTGAATAATAGTGTAGAAACATCATTTAATGCTGATTTAGACTTTTGACCTGTTGGTAACTTGCTTTAGCAGGTCATTCTTTACTTTAATTTTTTCAGTGAACACCCTAAATTAACTCATATTTACTCTCTCAAAAGTTCATCCAATTTAATATTTCGTAATTTTTTTTTGGTTACAGGCCGTCGTGGTGGTGGTGTTGGTGGTTGTGGTGGAAAGAGAAACGGAGATGAAAAAGTAAATAAGAATCGGTCCGGATCGCGTCGAACGTCGTCGAGCCCTCCTAGAACAACGAGGAGTACCAGCTGCGCCGAGAAGAATCGGTCCGCTTCGCGTCGGACGTCGTCGAAACCTCCTCGAACAAGAAGAAGTACCAGCGGCACCGCTCTAATTTTACTGTCCATGCCATTGTCAAAAATCTTATTTTTCATCTAATAATTTTATATTTTGTTAATAAAGCTACATGTCACGGTGGTGGTGGTGAACTGAGGAAACCTGCTTCTGAGGTCGGGCGGATCAACTGCTCACTTATTTTAAAAAAAATCTGTATTGATCGGACGAAATATTTTTTACTTTTCTAATGATAATTTTTTCGAAGAGAATATTTTATTTGGACGGTGAATGGCCATTCTCTTTGCTTTTAACACGGAGGATGGCCATTCTCTTTGCTTTTAACATGGCGAATAGACGGGGAATGGCCATTCTCTTTGCTTTTCACACGGCGAATGGACGAAGAATGGCCGTTCTCTTTGCTTTTAACACGGAGAATGGCTATTCTCAAGGAGAATGGCCATTCTCCGTTCCTTTAACATGGAGAATGGCCATTCTCCGTTCTTTGAAAACGGAGAACGGACACTCTCTGTGCTTTTAACAAAGTATGGTACATTTAGGACTGGAAATGTTCAAGTATCTCATATTTTTTTTACCAAATATTTATAGTATTTTTAATATCATTTACCATAGTACATTCATTTAATATTAAATTATTTTCAAGATAATCCGAATATCATTTTATCAGGCTTCCACTGTATGGCTGAACAAAATTTCTTGCGAATGTTTGAATATAATTAACCTACTATCAAAGAGAATTTTTCTTACATTACATTATGCATTACACTGGCATCGACTTCATACTGATGGCATCGATGTACTGATGGCAATAACAAAGGATGAACACGCAGGATTACAATTATTTTTTCGCAAAAACAAGGGATGAACAGACAGGATTACAATTTTGCTTCAGCAATAACAAGGGATAAAGAGGCACTGGCATCGTATTCATACTGATGGCATCGATGTAATAATTTTTTACAGAAAGCAAAACACATTACAATCAAATAAAGTTTCAGTGATCCCAGGAATGCATCCGTAATGAGGCCACCTGTAAACCCTAGCAATGCACCCAGGACTCATGAAATCTGTGATAGGCATCTGCAAATCAATGGAATACACCAAAATATCAATATCATCTATGAAGGCCAACTGCCAACCAAATAAACGTTTCAACCAAAAAATCATAATCAAATTAAGTATACTTCATTCCAAGTCCAATAAACTGCATAATTCACGTTACAGTAATCTGCCAAATCCACGTTACAGTAATCTGCCCAATCCACGTTAGTAATTCAACATAGAACCTGCATAATTTACAATACAATAATCCAAATAAATATCAGGCCTACTCTAAATTCAAGACCATATTACATTTTCAAAACAAATTACGAACTATGCACTTAGTACAAGCGAAAAGTTTAGTCTTACAATATTTCAAACACAAAATTTAGTCTGTCCGTCATGACCAACAAATATTCAGAACCATATTACAAGTCAAATATTACGTCCAAATTGAAATAAGAGACATTCAAAACTCAAAAGATGAATCTTCATAGCCGTCTCCATCTTCTTCTTCTTGTTTCTTTTTTTTTTCCCTACTTCTTCTTTCTCAAAATATCCTTCACCTACACCTTGAGGGACGGATTAAGAAAAATTATAGTCAGTATTGACTCACTTTATATGCAGAAATGACATCCAGAAACATAAATAGAAGTATCAAAGTGATGGCTAGTATTAAAGTGTCAATGTGCACAGTGTGTATTTTTACATAAGAGTTTGGGCTAGCCCCATTTACCTTCTTCACGAGGGAAGAAAAATCTTATTCTTGGTCAGCAAATTCAACCTCTATCTGGTTAATCTTATCCAGAATCAATTTCTGGTTGTCGGATATAGTCTTCATCTCTTTGAAGACATTCTCAAAGTTTGCAGCAACAAAATTGTATAGGTCATCAACCCTGTCCTTAGTGTTTTTGATTCCATAAGTTGATGGTTTTCCAGATGTTGATGGTTTGCTTGCAGCTGCTGCCCGTTTTCCAAACATTCGAGTGAAGGTTAGTTTTCTCATGGGGCCTTTGTTTTTAATATAAACATCCCCTGCTAAGCTTGGGATAGAATGTTTATTAGCCATCGAGCATACAAATCCTCCGAAAGGGAGAGCTGTCCTTGCAGTTGGTTTTCCCACGAGATGCATCATTCTACTGAACATGTAGGAACCTATATCCATCCTTTTTTTTCTTCCCCATATAATAAAGAAATTTTACTCTCTCGGGATGGATGGAAAACTCATGTCCAGTAGGGTTGAGTGTTTGAGATACGTAGGCATGCAACAATTTATACAAATTTTTAATTGATCTTTATATACATTTTGAGGGGTCTTGGCACCCATCGAAACACCTGTAATCTCATGAATTGCATCCGTCATGGAAACATTATCAATATCTTTCATATCAAACTCAGGAACTGGATCAAATCCATAAAATTCGTTGATGACAGCAGCATTTACCCTAATCAGTTTCCCTCTCAGAAATACCAGTGGTTGATCCTCTTCTTTTTCTTTAATTTTAGCCGAAAGATTTGAGTAAAATTCTCTTACTATTGTTTGGAAGATTTTTTTCAAGATAGGATTTGTTCAGTTTCTCCAATTGATAGAATTTCAATATATCTAGGAAAGCTTCGTCTTCGACATCATCCATCTTAATTGAACTTTCAGGCATAACAGTCTTTTTCTTGAAATATTTAATGTAAATCTTCTTAGTTTTTGAGTCTTTAAATTTTTTTACCTCCTCTCCAGCCTGGGACTTATTTGATGATTGCTCTTCCTTTTTATTTTCCTCTTCTGATGAGGATTCAAAATCCACAGAGTATGCTGATGACTCTGTATCCGTTGCCACCTTAGCCTTCGCTTGAGTACGCCTTCGATCTTCATAAGTTGAGTCTTCCGACGACTCTGTATCGAAGATAGATTTTCCGGTCTTTGTCGAGCAATGAGTGTTTTTAGCCTTTTATGCACGTGGCTTGGCTGCCGCCTCCGCCTTCATCGTCGCTGCCGCCATCGCTGCTTCCGCCGCTGCCCTTTCGGCCTCTGTCCTAGCGACCATAATCTTGGTTTTCGCCGCCCTTTCAAGTTCTGCCCTTCGGGCATGTATCGCATCCCTTTGTGGATTCTTTCCCTTCGGCGACGGTCGTTGTTTTCTTCGGCGGCATTTTGATTAGAAGAGGGTTTGGGAGAGGGTTTGGGAGAAAGAAGAGGGTTTGAGAGAAGTAGAGGGAAAATTCGACCGTCTTATGTGACCTTGGGAAGTGAAAAAAATTAGAATAGTTTTGAGTCTTAAATTAATTTATTACTATTATTACTAGTATAAGACGGTCGAATTTATTACTATTAAATTTAAAAAACTACTTTCCAAAATTAAATTTATTACTATTATTACTAGTATATATCCATGTGAAATCA
Source organism: Iris pallida (assembly GCA_029216955.1). NCBI lineage: Eukaryota > Viridiplantae > Streptophyta > Magnoliopsida > Asparagales > Iridaceae > Iris > Iris pallida. The sequence goes on from JANAVB010003200.1 coordinate 24,887,426, forward strand.
CTACATAAATCTTTGGGATTTTGAGACCTTAATTTTAAAAACTACTTTCCAAAATTAAATTTATTACTGTTATTACTAGTATATATCCACGTGTTCCGTATAAATTATTGAAAAATTTGGCAGAAAAAATGTGGTGGAAACATGTTTATTTAAAAAAATTTGACAACATATTTAAGAATGTGAAGTTTAATCTCAATATTTCCATGTTTCGAATATTTGATTAAATTTTTGAAAATAAGAAGACTATGTACTCGAAAAGAGTAAAATTGAAACACTCAAAGTTGTCCTCTATTTTACTTTGTAATCATATTTAAGATGGATTTGACGGCAAGATTGACGTTGGCAGCATAATCAATTCTATGACGTAACAAGTCATTGATGGGGATATCGTCGCTGATATATGGATTTGACGTAACAAGATTTTTTAATTATAAAGAGCAATGCTAAAGTTAGCAAATGGGTGTAAGTTGTCAGAAGGTTGTAAAAGTTTGATTGTAGCCGAAAATAAATTGAGTTAACAAAATATTATATTTCATTAAATTCCAGCTTCGTCGCCGGAACGTTCTCCGGAGAAGTATACAAGAGGAGGACAAAAAACTGTAAAAAAATAAAAAAAAAAGTCTAGCCCTCACTGGCCTTGCGGAGGATCTCCGCAAAGTCATGCAGGGTGCGCACACCCGTTGTAAGCCCCTGATTTTCAAAAAATTTTAAAACTAGTGTTAATTAATTATTAAATGTCATTATTGGTTTTAAAATAATTTAATATGATTTTAGGAATTTTCTAGAATTTTTAAATGAATTTTAAATGAGTTTTAAATACAAAAAATATTATTTTGTAATTTTCTGAATTATTTTAATAGTGTTTTGCAATTATTAGAATTGTTCTAATATTGATTTGCAATTTTTCTAAATGTTTTAATGTCATTATGAAATTATTGAATTGTTTTGATATGTGGAATGCAATTTATTTATTGCATTTACATACTGGGAGGACCTATTTGTAATTATCCTAAAAACTAAGGGCCTAAGTGTAAACCTACGCCCCCCCACGTCACTCTCTCTCTCCTCCACCTCTCACCCACCCCCGACGACTGCCCCGACCGACCCACGCCGCTGCCCCCGCCGAATCCGGCTGCCCCCACCGCCCTAAAGACCCTATATAAACTCCCCCTCTCCCCCGGAACTAAACACTAATCCTAAATCTCCTCCACGACTAACCGCTGCCCTCTTCTTCCCCGACGAACCCCCAAACCCTAACCCTACTCCGGCGAACGCTGCACCGCCCCAACCGACGACCTTCACCGCCAACCACCACCACCAGTCGACTCGCCCTGTCACGCCGATCCCAGCGCCACCACTCCGCCACCGCCACGACGTCTCCTCAGCCCGTCAGCACCCCCGAAACCCACTTCGACGGGCGGACACGTAAGTGTCAGCTTCATTTCGTGTCGGCTGTGTCTCGATTTCACATGAGAGACTCGCCAGGACACGGAAATGTTTGTCCAGTAGCTGGACACGAGAACTAGGGCTCGTACGTGTCGTGCTAAGCAAGGACACGAGAAATCCAGTGTCCTTAACTGTCCGGACACAGGCTCGTGTTTTTATTATTTTTTTTATATAATATCTAACCTAAATGAAATAAAAGAAAGAAGACCCTAATCCTAACAAACGGGCCAACTGGCCCACTGGCCAGCGGCTGCAGTGTTAAAATCCCCCCCTGCGCAGCTCGAGTTCGAGCCCCTCCTTTCTGTCTTCTTTTCTTTTTCTGTTTCTTTTCTTTTTCTTTTTCTTTTTTCAGTTTTATATATATATATATATTTATATATATATGTATATATATATATTAGTATATATATATGTGTATATACTATTTTTTTTACAGTATTTTATATATATGTATATATTTTATAATTAGTAAAATTTTATATAAATATGTTTGTATTTATATATATATTCATATATGTATGTATATGTATATATTTTCATGTATATATATATTAATATATATATACACTCTATTGTGAAGTATTTTCCTATATATGTATATATATTTATACACATATACCTTATAAATTAAGTATTTTTCCTTACATATATGTATATGTACTTTTAAAACATAGGTAGGTATATTTTCTATATGCATAACTTTACCTTATTAAATAATAATATTTATTTTGCACTATCACCAAATTGTATTTTTATTATATTTAAATTACTGCAACCATTTGGTGTCCAAGCCTAGCATGGATATTTGGGCTCAAATGTGTTTTCACACATTCAAGACCTGTACAAGTCATATTGGACTTGATTCATGGCCTTGGGTCCTGTATTTGAACTTTGGTTCAAATTATATACATGGACAAAATACGCAGATAAATTAATTATTGTGTGCATTTCTGTTTTTGATCTTCTAAAAATACTTAAAGTATTGCTAAAATTATGGAAAAATAGTATTTAGATACTATGTTAAGTTGGCTATTTTAGTATAATTTTTGTAGTATTTAATTTACTGTTTTGCCACTAGTTTGGCATATGAAACCAAAACTCATTTTCTGTATACTTAGGAAAACTGATTTTTTATAAAATATTTGTACCGGTTAATAAATTCCAGAAAAATTATAATAAATTTCTATAGTTATAAAGGATCGTTTTGGTACTTTGTTTTATGCAAAACTAGGCTTTTTGTCTACTTTAAGAATTGTTAGAACACAATAATCTTTTGATTTATTTATTGATTAATTACGACTTGTAGCTTTTGTGTTATTTGGAGTTTTAGTCGTGTCGAACCCCATCCCTCACTAGTGTAAAGACCCTAGAAAGTTAGTTAACATAGTGTGTCACCCCACATTGGTCTCCTATGCCAAGTCATCATTTTGGCTAGGTGCCCAATCACAAGTCGTGTTTCACCAATTAGTGTCCTAGTATTTTAGCTTAGTGTAAAACTAAGTTATTATATTTTACTTCTACAGCGACGAGTTACTGGACATCCATAGCACTGTTATCACAGCTTATTTTGTTTTGCTTTGCTAGAGGCAAGTACTTTCTACGAACTTTACATGTTGTTACATAAATGAACTGCAAAACCCACCATGTTAAATGCTGACCCTTGGGGTAGCAAGTTAAAACGTCACATGTTGTACTTTCCATTACTACCATGCTTAGAACAGTCTTGATGTATCTCTCACATGATTTAGAATATGGGTTATGGGAAAACTGTTAGTAGCGTACGTGATCATGCCTCCCCTACTCGTACGTACGTACCGAGCAAGGTTGACATTTTATGTATACCTTGTCGTAGGCGCATCAGCTGTATTTGTACGTATGTACATCTATCGCTTGTTTTACTTGTACGTATGTACATTTTATTTATATTGTACCTCGGTACATTGTACATCTATTGACCGATCACGTACTTGCTACAGTTTTAAACATTACATATACATCTGTCTTTATGACATATGTGTCCTTGCCATGATAGACTATGTGATGCCATGCTTTCCAGTTATTCCTCTCATGTTCATTTCCATATTTCATATGCTAGTTTGCTAGATTTAGTACTTGCTCCCGTCCTGACAGGATAACGTTGTAGGTGTCCTTACTGAGGAGGAGTTACTCTGCGACTCATACTATGGAGTTACTGCCGAGGACCCGGCTCTGCTTTACGAGGATGTTCCTGTGGGGAACCTCGCCTAGTTGTCTTTTGTTTACTTAGACTTTTTGAGAGTAGACATGTATTAGACTATATCATTTTGTAACTGGACATGTATCCAGTTTTACATTTCAGTTTACTTGTACTTGGATATTTTACTATATACGACGACTTTTGTGTTTGGAGCATTTATGATTCTTCTTCACTTATAGAACTGTTAGCACATTTAGTCTTATCTTGTTATCTCTAGAACAGCTTACTGCGCTTTATCTTAAGCGTAGGCTGGACATGGCTCGGCCCGGCCCAACAATTTGGGTAACGGGTCGTGACATATTTTTTTGGCGGCCTATGCAAGGTCCTGACTAAACTGTTTGGTTACGTTATTGTACCAAGCATGCCTGCAATTAGGAACTTAAGGTAATTAGACAACATTAGGAAAGACGCTTAGAACACTTAGAGGAATGCTAGGATTGCAACATAGGAAATACATCACATGTTTGCTATTATAATTAGATTTTCTTGCCTATGATTGCTTACTTTAAATAAGTCCTTATGAGTCTTTTTATGTAATTTAGATGGTGCTTACTCGCTCGTCCCAGTATGTCACCCCCGAGAATGGGGCCCTCCATGTCCAGTCAGCTGACCGGTTGACTGATACACCTCCACCTACCACATTTCCCTACTCCACAGATCTACAGACCCAGATACCACCTTCCACATCCCAGGCCCGGCAGGACCCGATACTTCCACCACCCCCTATCACTATACCCACCCAGGCTTCCGTCACACTCGACGGGACCCAGCTGCTCACACTGATCCAGGGGTTCCTAACAACCCATCAGGAGCAGACTACCCTACTCTACCAGAGCCTAGAGTTGGCCCGGAGCATTGAGGAGCGTCTTCTGTCTAGCAAGAGGCCGGCTTTTGTACACCATAAGGGACCGTCCAAGCGTCAGGCTGTCCAGCAGAGAGCACCGACGCCACCCCAGCAGACTTACCGTCCCCCAACACCACATCACCCGACCCAGCTAGTTAGCGCCCCGGGACCCCGACAGCAGCAGCAGAAGGGAGCTTTTTGTGTATACTGCAAGAAGCAAGGCCATGACTTTCTCATCTGTAGGAAGAGGTTGGGTCAGTGTTTAGCTTGTGGGTCTGCCATCCATCAGATTCGAGACTGCCCAGTAGCCAAGGGACCCCAGGGGAAGACTTATAGCCTAGTCCTTGAGCCAGAGCCGGAACAGGTTTCAGGAGGTTAGTTTTGACCGTAGTCTTAGTCATTTGTTGCATTGCTTGCTATGTTAGAATATTGTCGGGTCTTCAATCCTTGTGAATTTCGAGGACAAAATTTTTCAAGGAGGGAAGACTTGTAAGCCCCTGATTTTCAAAAAATTTTAAAACTAGTGTTAATTAATTATTAAATGTCATTATTGGTTTTAAAATAATTTAATATAATTTTAGGAATTTTCTAGAATTTTTAAATGAATTTTAAATGAGTTTTAAATACAAAAAATATCATTTTGTAATTTTTTGAATTATTTTAATAGTGTTTTGCAATTATTAGAATTGTTCTAATATTGATTTGCAATTTTTCTAAATGTTTTAATGTCATTATGAAATTATTGAATTGTTTTGATATGTGGAATGCAATTTATTTATTGCATTTACATACTGGGAGGACCTATTTGTAATTATCCTAAAAACTAAGGGCCTAAGTGCAAACCTACGCCCCCCCCCCCCCCCCCCCCCCACGTCACTCTCTCTCTCCTCCACCTCTCACCCACCCCCGACGACTGCCCCGACCGACCCACGCCGCTGCCCCCGCCGAATCCGGCTGCCCCCACCGCCCTAAAGACCCTATATAAACTCCCCCTCTCCCCCTGAACTAAACCCTAACCCTAAATCTCCTCCACGACTAACCGCTGCCCTCTTCTTCCCCGACGAACCCCCAAACCCTAACCCTACTCCGGCGAACGCTGCACCGCCCCAACCGACGACCTTCACCGCCAACCACCACCACCAGTCGACTCGCCCTGTCATGCCGACCCCAGCGCCACCACTCCGCCACCGCCACGACGTCTCCTCAGCCCGTCAGCACCCCCGAAACCCACTTCGACGGGCGGACACGTAAGTGTCAGCTTCATTTCGTGTCGGCTGTGTCTCGATTTCACATGAGAGACTCGCCAGGACACGGGGATGTTTGTCCAGTAGCTGGACACGAGAACTAGGGCTCGTACGTGTCGTGCTAAGCAAGGACACGAGAAATCCTGTGTCCTTAACTGTCCGGACACAGGCTCGTGTTTTTATTATTTTTTTTATATAATATCTAACCTAAATAAAATAAAAGAAAGAAGACCCTAATCCTAACAAACGGGCCAACTGGCCCACTGGCCAGCGGCTGCAGTGTTAAAATCCCTCCCCCCTGCGCAGCTCGAGTTCGAGCCCCTCCTTTCTGTCTTCTTTTCTTTTTCTGTTTCTTTTCTTTTTCTTTTTCTTTTTTCAATTTTATATATATATATATTTATATATATATGTATATATATATATATATATTAGTATATATATGTGTGTATATACTGTTTTTTTTACAGTATTTTATATATATGTATATATTTTATAATTAGTAAAATTTTATATAAATATGTTTGTATTTATATATATATTCATATATGTATGTATATGTATATATTTTCATGTATATTTTTTTTTTCATGTATATGTATATATTTTCATGTATATGTATATATTTTCATGTATATATATATTAATATATATACACTCTATTGTGAAGTATTTTCCTATATATGTATATATATTTATACACATATACCTTATAAATTAAGTATTTTTCCTTACATATATGTATATGTACTTTTAAAACATAGGTAGGTATATTTTCTATATGCATAACTTTACCTTATTAAAATAATAATATTTATTTTGTACTATCACCAAATTGTATTTTTATTGTATTTAAATTACTGCAACCATTTGGTGTCCAAGCCTAGCATGGGTATTTGGGCTCAAATGTGTTTTCACACATTCAAGACCTGTACAAGTCATATTGGACTTGATTCATGGCCTTGGGTCCTGTATTTGAACTTTGGTTCAAATTATATACATGGACAAAATACGCAGATAAATTAATTATTGTGTGCATTGCTATTTTTGATCTTCTAAAAATACTTAAAGTATTGCTAAAATTATGGAAAAATAGTATTTAGATACTATGTTAAGTTGGCTATTTTAGTATAATTTTTGTAGTATTTAATTTACTGTTTTGCCACTAGTTTGGCATATGAAACCAAAACTTATTTTCTGTATACTTAGGAAAACTGATTTTTTATAAAATATTTGTACTGGTTAATAAATTCCAGAAAAATTATAATAAATTTCTATAGTTATCAAGGATCGTTTTGGTACTTTGTTTTATGCAAAACTAGGCTTTTTGTCTACTTTAAGAATTGTTAGAACACAATGATCTTTTGATTTATTTATTGATTAATTACGACTTGTAGCTTTTGTGTTATTTGGAGTTTTAGTCGTGTCGAACCCCATCCCTCGCTAGTGTAAAGACCCTAGAAAGTTAGTTAACATAGTGTGTCACCCCACATTGGTCTCCTATGCCAAGTCATCATTTTGGCTAGGTGCCCAATCACAAGTCGTGTTTCACCAATTAGTGTCCTAGTGTTTTAGCTTAGTGTAAAACTAAGTTATTATATTTTACTTCTACAGCGACGAGTTACTGGACATTCATAGCACTGTTATTGCAGCTTGTTTTGTTTTGCTTTGCTAGAGGCAAGTACTTTCTACGAACTTTACATGTTGTTACATAAATGAACTGCAAAACCCACCATGTTAAATGCTGACCCTTGGGGTAGCAAGTTAAAACGTCACATGTTGTACTTTCCATTACTACCATGCTTAGAACAGTCTTGATGTATCTCTCACATGATTTAGAATATGGGTTATGGGGAAACTGTTAGTAGCGTACGTGATCATGCCCTCCCTACTCGTACGTACGTACCGAGCAAGGTTGACATTTTATGTATACCTTGTCGTAGGCGCATCAGCTGTATTTGTACGTATGTACATCTATCGCTTATTTTACTTGTACATATGTACATTTTATTTACATTGTACCTCGGTACATTGTACATCTATTGGCCGATCACGTACTTGCTACAGTTTTAAATATTACATATACATCTGTCTTTATGACATATGTGTCCTTGCCATGATAGACTATGTGATTGCATGCTTTCCAGTTATTCCTCTCATGTTCATTTCCATGTTTCATATGCTAGTTTGCTAGATTTAGTACTTGCTCCCGTCCTGACATGATAATGTTGTAGGTGTCCTTACTGAGGAGGAGTTACTCTGCGACTCATACTATGGAGTTACTGCCGAGGACCCGACTCTGCTTTACGAGGATGTTCCTGCGGGGAACCTCGCCTAGTTGTCTTTTGTTTACTTAGACTTTTTGAGAGTAGACATGTATTAGACTATATCATTTTGTAACTGGACATGTATCCAGTTTTACATTTCAGTTTACTTGTACTTGGATATTTTACTATATACGACGACTTTTGTGTTTGGAGCATTTATGATTCTTCTTCACTTATAGAACTATTAGCACATTTAGTCTTATCTTGTTATCTCTAGAACAGCTTACTGTGCTTTATCTTAAGCGTAGGCTGGACATGGCTCGGCCCGGCCCAACAATTTGGGTAACGGGTCGTGACACCCGTCCTATGGCACAGGCGGCAAAATGCTTCCCTCTTCTCCAGAGAATTCCGTTCCTCCGGAGTGATCGGCAACAGGTCAAAGTTGGGCGCCGGATGAAGAGGTTGAGCGATGACCTCCAGTGACAACCCGCAGGAGGTCAGGAAGTCCGCAGCCGCTGCCAGCCAGTCATGGGCCGGAGGTGGCGCAGAGGGTGCTCCATGCGGAGAGGCTCGGCGACGACTGGAAGAAGACTCTGGCAATGGTTCCCAACCAGATGATCTTTTTGGAGCCATATTAAATGTGCAACCTACTCAGATGAATGGGGACCCCTATGTATATATATACACGTTCCAAACCGACTCTTCCTATTCCTTATTGGAAGTTGGGGATATAATGCTACAGTTACAACCAAATGCTTACAACACTCTTACAACCTTCACCCATTGCTGACATGTGGGCCATAGCCCACATGTCAGCAATGGGTGAAGGTTGTAAAAGTGTTGTAAGCATTTGGTAGTAGACTTAGCATTATTGATGTCTTTCGAGGCTTAGTTGGTTGTGCTGTTTGGCTTTTACATGGAAGGCCTAGGTTCGAGTCTGGTGTTTGGGTTCTGTAGAATTTTTTTATTGTTAACATTTTTTGGGTGCTATTATATGCTTTTTAACTTATATGGAACAATTTTTGGGACTGTTAATGGCCATTCTCCGTTCCTCTAACACGGAGAATGGTACATCTAGGACGAAGAATTGTACATTTAGGACGGCGAATGGTACATTTAGGACGGAGAATGGTAAATATAGGACGGAGAATGATACATGTAGGACGGAGAATGGTCCATATAGGATGGAGAATGGTACATTTAGGACGGAGGTAGGACGGAGAATGATACATGTAGGACGGAGAATGGTACATATAAGACGGAGAATGGTACATTTAGGACTGTTCTGTAGGGTTGTGAATTTTAAATAGTTTGGCTGTTTAGGTTTGTTTTGAATCTATATAAATTGGTTTTGAAGGCTCGTGAAGATGAATTAGTTTGGTTGTTTGGCTGTTAATTGCCATTCTCCGTTCCTCTAACACGGAGAATGGTACATTTTGGACGAAGAATTGTACATTTAGGACGGCGAATGGTACATTTAGGACGAAGAATGGTAAATGTAGGACAGAGAATGATACATGTAGGACGGAGAATGGTCAATATAGGACAGAGAATGATACATGTAGGACGGAGAATGGTACATATAAGACGGAGAATGGTACATTTAGGACTGTTCCGTAGGGTTGTGAATTTTAAATAGTTTGGCTGTTTAGTTTTGTTTTGAATCTATATAAATTGGTTTTGAAGGCTCGTGAAGATGAATTAGTTTGGCTGTTTGGTTGTGTAAATAGATTTTAAAGGGTTGTGAAAAAGAAACCAATGTTTTCGTATCGATCACCATTAATTATGGTGAATGGCACTGATACCACTAATATGAGTAGAATTTGCACCGCCAGAATTTATTTTGAATAAGGTAAAATCTGTGTTGGAAAATGGCGAAATCTCTTGGATATGATTACACTGAGATGTTGTATTAATGGTAAAATCTGTGTTGGGAAATATCGAAATCTCAGAAGTGAGCCGTCTTAGGCGTCATTATATCACAGTCCATTTTATTTATAAAAAAATAATCATGTAAAAAATTAGTATTGACAAAAGTAAAATTTGCTCAAAATGGAGAATCGAACTCATAAAAAATATCTTGTATGTAGACTAGTAAAAAATATATATAAAGAAATGCATGCATGCATGCATGCTAATGTTTTCACCATTCACCCAAGGAATGATAGAACATATCTAAATCATTATACCACTCGTACACAGGTTCTCCTGGTACTGGGATTACATTATCAAAGAGTTTTTTAAACGTCTGTATTGAATAATAAATTTTCCAGAGTTCGTCGTCGAAGATCACGTTGAAGCACCCACGTATGTCGAGCAGGCGAAGACCCTTGCAGTTGCATATGATAGATCGCAGCGTGTCTCTATTGAACATGCCGAAACCCATATGTAGGTGCTCAAGACGCGGCATCGAATCAGCCACGGCCTTTCCCTCCGCCTCGTTTTTCATGTCCAACACGAACATGTTCCTGAGCATGAAATCCGGAGGGGGAATGTTCCTACTCAGCTTGACCAGACGACGACAATAATTTCCGACGGAAATTATTCCAGTCGACGTGATGTAGAGGCAGTAGCTAATGTCGAGTTCTTCCAGCACAGGGAGAAACTCCAAGTGTCTCACGAAAGTTTCATCACTCACGTCGCACTTCGGAATGTGCAGCACCCTTAGAAATTTTCTACTGTATTATAAAAATGGGAAAACATCAATAGAAATTAACAAAAGTATACGTAAAATTTTGTAATAGAAAAAATAAAGTATTAGAATAAGACCAAATAAAATTTTGCACTGGCCTTAAACATGCAAAAGAGAAGGCTGCTTCGTCGAGCTTGTACGCGGAGAGGGACCCTAGATGTCCCTCACTGCGAGCCACGAGCTTCATTACGGTCAAACTAATCTCAGCGGTTTGCTGGGTCCTCCGGTACCACTGTACCAAGTCGACGTTAGACCAATAGTCTAAGGGACCGTTGAGCGCCTTCCACCACGAACGGCAAACTGGGGCCACGTTGCACATTACCTCGTCCGCCGGCATCCCCGACAGTACCTGTATCATCGAGAGAATCTCGGTAGAGATGACGGCCCATCCGCTGCAGTTGATCTTGCTCCTCTCCATTGCGACTGTTCTTCTTCTTTCCTTTGTTTCTTTCTAGTCGAATGGGTTCTCTTCTTTGGAAAAGGCTATTTAATCCCTTGTTTACGCGGGTGTATGTAACCCGCTCGTGGAGGGGTGTGACCAAACAAGTCACGAATCTATTGGGAAATAACGGTAATGCCAATGTATTAATATTAGCAATTAATCGTTTGGGCTCCCAACATATTTGGGTGATGCCATCTCCTATTATGTGGCATCTGACATGGCAGATGACATAACAGCTGACATGACAAATTTTAACCCCAAAAATTAATTACCCAAATTTTTTTAATGTTAATGTTAATGTCAATATTAATATTAATGTTAATGTTAATGCTAATGTTAATATTAATATTAATGTTAATATTAATCAATGTTAATTTAATATTAAATTATTTATTTACTATTAATGTTTATTTTAATATTAATTTTATTGTTAAATTTTGCCATGTCAGCTGTCATGTTAGCAACCATGTCATATGCCACAAAATGGAAGATGGTATCACCCAAATTTTTTGGGAGCAAATAGCATTTTCGTAATATTAGTTTTAATTATATTGTAAATTTTAAATTAACAGAAAAACCAATGTAGATTTAATATTAATGCTACTGTAAAAAAATTCCGATCATACCTCGATACTTACGTTTGTCGACCGAGTTACCGTCTTCATCATTATCAAGTTTTTACCCGAATCATCGTCATCGCTGGGGCGTGATGCCGTACGAGCCTGGAGTTGCGCTCGTGCAAGGCAAGATAACAGATTCACAATAGTGTTTATAGCTCAAATTGATAACATAAGCAGCGGAAGGAAAACGTAGTATACAACAAGAATCTCTTTATTGATAATGAACTGAAGGTTACAATGGCTCTGAATAGCCCAACTCATCATGCCAATTGGCTACAACGCTCATGATCTCTCTAGCTCACAAAGGAGTACATTGTTCAATACATTATTCCTCTTTATAGCCAACAAGTAGTCTTCGGCTGAACATCTCCATGTCGCAAGTCCGAACGCCAATGCGGTAGCTCCTCTTGAACGCTAAGGACTCCATGCCTCGGGACGTCCAAGCCGAGCCCCGCCTCGAGCCGAACATATCCTGAACTTGTCCACCACCGTGTCTCTGCGGCAGATACAGTTAGACATAATCTTAACATAAATATTATGATCGTGCTCATCTATGTCCCATTTCGCCTAGCCTGCAAGGTTAGAACTTTACATAAGAAGTCATATCATTTCACTCAACCAACCAATCGTAAACTTAAACATATGCATAAGGGTGGCAGGCCCTGCGCCTGCATCCAGCGCTAATCTCAGCCCACCGGCCCTATCTATATGAAGGTCACGGTATTTCTGTTACGACCCGCACCATGATTAGGGGCACGAGTACGTGGTTACGTCCAGCCTACGCCGCAGCTTCGGCGGTAGAACGCTGTCTAGGTCATCTATAAATACTACAACTAAACAGATAAATGTACCTGTACAGTATATACACTCCGAATGGAGGTGACATAGCAATACAGTCTCAATCATAAATGTAAAACTAAGGTAGATAGTATGGAAAGGAAAATACGAATGATAAGAACATGAAATAAGTCCAAGATCCACACAAGTCCAGAGCTATACACAAACAACCCAGAGAATCACATAATATATAAAAACTACTATAGTCTAAAAAGTACTAGCTAGCTCGTAGGCTAGGCAAACCTAACTAAGCTACACTACTCAGGGTGAGCAAAGTCTAGTGGCTCTACTAATAAGCCACAGCCCGGGTCTACTCCATCAGACTCGACCCCATAATAGGTCGGGCAATCAGTCACACGAGACAATTGTAATATGTCAACGGTATCCTGTCAGAAAAATGAGCAAGTACAAACACCAACAGCAGTTCCATATGAATTGACAAACACTATAAGAGACATTATAATGAAATACAAGACAAAGATATAGGCGACTTGGAAACCATTTGAAGCCGAGTTACAACCCTTGGACCAAACAAGGACCGGGGTTGTAACCCTTCTTTCAAATAGAACTTAGTCTCAAATCATGGTACAATATAAAAGCAGGTAGAGCATGTGAGTAATGGAAACATAGCATGGTGAGAAATACGGAAAGTAAAGCTGAACTGGAATATAAGATACGACAATAAATGTAAAATGTGATTTGAATTATTAGAGCGATATGTGATCTTTCAGGGAGTCATGGTGCTCCCTGAACTGTAGCCGGTGCACCTTTCTCCACTGCTGCCATAGCTAGCTGATGCAAGTTCTCCATGGTCTGTCGCAGCAATGACCATGGTCTGTCATCACGCAATGACCATGGATGGTTCGCACCGTAATGCATCTTTGGCATCCTTATGTGTAAGACTATGATCGCTTCGATACGGGTTGCTAGCCCAATATCCGAAGGATCCTAAACTTACTGATATCATAGCTTATCACAACACTTGACGGTCGTAACCCGTCCTAATGTTGTGCACCATAAATACCATACATAATTCCCTCATTTGAACTACTCGGTTGAATTAAGATGATGTGCACCATAAATACCATACATAAATACCTACACTGGACGGTCGCAATAATATCATAGCTTATTGAGTATATTATATTGACATTGCTTGTCCTCCATTCGAAGTTGACCGTTCTCGACAGATTTTGATATTATAACTGTTGTTAGATAGTAGAACTAGACAGCGTTCTACGTCGTTTCTGAGGTGTAGGCTGGGACGCTATCACGTTATGGAATGGCTTCTCTGGAACCATCCTGGACGTATAGCTTTGTTAATCGGGGTCCTTTCAACGCAAGTAGCTAGCTCCGATGTAAGTCCCCGCTAAACTTGTGCTGATCGAGGAAACTACGTTGTCGACAAGTTGTCCATAATCGTACGAAGACATATTTTCCTTTTAGTTATTAAGACATAGCCTACATTATCTTTGAAAACTCAATCCCTTTCCCGTGTTTGTGCCCTTGCATTTATCCTTTCATTCGCAACAACATTATCGATTTACCTAGGAAGGTGGTCGAGAAGAGGAGGGTGAGCCACTCACCTTGAGTTTACTTCAGGCGAGAGAATGGATCTTAATTCAACCGTTCCCGTTCGATCGAGTCAATCGATCCCGACCTATCGGTCCCGACCGAATCGATAGCGACAGTGTTCCTGTCTCGTGTACCCTATCACGACTCGCACCCGGAGTAAGGGCATGAGTGCGTGACAGCGTTCCAGCCTACACCGCAGAAACGACGTAGAACGCTGTCTAGTTCTACTATCTAACAACAGTTAGATATTACAACCTGTCGAGAATCAAGGGTCGTCGTCTAACCCAGCTATGGCAGTCTATTCTTGTGTATTGCTCCTTCAACCAATCCATTCCTAGGCCAAGGGACCGATTCGGCCCGCAGCAAAAGGGTCATCGTCTAACCCAGCTATAGTCCGTGATATCTTGACATTGCCAGTGGCCTTCACACCCTTTCACTGCTTAACAAATGCACGTGACACGGGACGGTGCTTGCTATACTTCGATAGCCCAACAAAACTCTTTTCTAATGTGTTCGTGCAACGACTTGACAAGCAAGGGCTACGTCAAGCCTAGCATCGAGGGAAATACGACTTAAACTACGGGACAAGCGAATGTTAATATTAATTGTAGTTCCAATTACATTTTAAATAAAAAAGAATGCAATTTTAACTTTAACTAGTTTGAAGTAAATGTTAAATCCAAAACTATTTTTAATTTTAGTAGTCATATTAGTTTCAATAATATTGTAAATTTTAAATTAACATGAATGTCACGGTATTAGAAACCTAGCTAGCTGATGTCACGTTGCTCGGGGCTCGGTTAGTGTTCGTCTAAACTCGTACGTGCGAACTAGTTATTAGTAATGATAACCAAAAATTGAATTTTAAGTTTAAAATCTAGTCGAGCTCGATCCTTCCTCTTTATCCCATCTTCCACACCCTCTTTCTCTCTCTCTCTCTCTCGGGTTCTCTCTCACATGTTGTGTTCCTTAACACAACAGATACCGTAGCATTAAATGCTCTGCATTCGTTATTCTACATAATTTAATAATAAACACTGATACCATATCATTAGAAGAGCAAAAGTTGTCTTGGAAGTCGTAAAAAATTACTTTATATTGTCTTCTCAATACTTTTTTGCATTAGAGATGACTTTTTAAACTTATTGTCATTTGTGAATATAGCCGCCTATGCAAGTTATTGTCTTCTGCCTCATGCCACATAGGATACACAATACATAACAAGACAATAGGGTTTCGTAGCATTAAATGCTGCTGCATGTGTTATCCTACAAAAGAGGGCCATGTGGAGATTGCTGTTGCATGCTTCCTCATGCGTTATTAGCTACACAATTTAATAATACATGTACCCAGAAGACGAGAAAGTTGTTTTGTTGGAAGTTGTTTCCTTAAAATTATGCTTGCTCCTAGAATCAATCAAGATTTTTCATGAGCCATCAAAAGAGGGCCACGTGGCGGAGTTACAAGGAAGACGAAAAGGTTGTGTTGTTGCCTTGCTGGAAGTTGTTTCTTCCTGAATAATACTTTTTGTACCTCCAAATTGCACTTTCAAACTGTCCATCCTTACGTGGCAGCTGACGTGATATGTTGATCTGGCAGCTGACGTGGCAATTTTTTTTAAATAAAACTAAAAATAAAAATTAACATTAAAGTTAATATTCCAGATTAACATTAACATTAATATTAATATTATCGTTAACATTAATAATAATATTAATATTAACATTGACCTTAACATTAATATTAACATAAATTAATATTAACATTAAAATAATATTGATATTAACGTTAAATTATTATGGAGAAAATTGGGTAGTTAACTTTTTGGATTAAAATTTGCCATGTCATCAGTCATGTCAGATGACACACTATTAATTTAGGAAAATGCTAAGAAGCTCATTTATTTAACATGCCACATCAGATGGGAGGGCTATATATCGAGGGTCAATTTGGAGGTACGATAATATCATTACTCTTTCTTCTTGTATTGTTTCTTGTCCTTCGTTTCTTCTGCTGGTTTCTAACACACTCTATTTTCTTCAATGTCGACGTCACATGGAGAAAGTGATCGTCGTGTGGAAGATTTAGTCGATAAAGAAAGCCTCCTTTCAAGAGGACTGTCAGATGATTTGGATGATGAGCAAAGTTTGGAAGATGTTAGCTTAGGAGACAGTAAAGAACAAGATGAAGACATCAACTCAAACAACGAAATATTATTTCGCATCACCCTTTCTAATGGATTTAAGAAATGCATTATATTTTTACATCTATTTCTCATGTTTATTTTGTTTTATTCTGTTCTTAGGGACGACGATGAATCTCCATTGGATTTCGATGCAGCGACGATAAAAAAAATATTGCAATCTGCCAACATTAATAAAGATCCTGTTGACAAAAAGTCACAGTCAACCAAATATTGATAACTTGACTAAATAATAATTATAATAATTCAATACGACACACGACGTCTACATCAAGCTCAAGTCAGAAGACAGCTTAGTCTTTGCATTTCAGTTGTTCATAAGTCTGTATTTTATACTTTTATTGAGTCTAGATTGATGTAAACTGTGTCATGCTGAGTTCTTGAGACTTGACCTATAGCCTACCCAATAATCCCTAAACTCCACTATCCAGAAAATGACCATTGGCTCCCAAGAACCAGTTCTGTGCTGTGGAGACAGAGTTCGGGCCAAACTCTGCCTCCACACAGAGTTCGGGCCGAACTCTGTCCCCTAAAAATTAGCAGCCTTAATTTTAGGGTTAGCTGGTTGCTAGTTGTCCAACGGCCAAATATTTAAAATTTTCTACCCGAATTCTACCTACAAAAATCCTATAAATAGGCCTAGAATTCTCTCATTTCAAATCATCCAATCTTCTCTTCTCTTCTCTCTTAAGCTCAGATAAGCCATACCCTTCCCATCTACTAGCCACAAGCTTCCTAAGTCTCGAGTGCTCAGCATCTCTCAGTTAGGAGTCTTGTGCAAGAGTTGAAGAAGTCGCTTGGACAATTCCAAGCAAATCGCCACTGCGATCCTCTGTAAGAAGTTGACGTGCTCTTCTGAAGAAAAGGCACGGGTTGTAAACTACTATTTCACAAATAGTGAATTTAATCCTGAGCTAGAGTTCTCAGGCCTGGACTAGTCCTCCACGAGGGAAACCAGGTTAAAATCGGCTGTGTCTGCGTATGCTCTCTTAATTCTCTCTTTATTTTTCGCATTTACTCTGATTGGTTTTATTTGTGATAGAGTTGATTTTTTAATTGGATATTATCTCTATACACTCTATTCACCCCCCTCTAGAGTTGCCATCTGTTCTTCAATTGGTATCAGAGCTCTGTTCTCTTTACAAGGACTTACATCCTAGAGCTGATCCATGGCAACCACACAATCTTTGATTTTCAATCACGGTGAAGGACAGTCCACTCATAGGCCTCCCCTATTTGATGGAACTAACTACACGTATTGGAAAACAAGGATGAGTTTTTATCTCAAGTCTCTAAACTTTGACCTGTGGACTGTCGTCACTGACGGTTACAAAAAGCCCGCCAGGATAGTTGTCAACGGTGATCTTGTTGAGAAATCACATGACAAATATTCTGACGAGGAGAAGAAACATGCAAGTCTAGATGTGAGAGCTATTAATGCTTTATTCTGTGCTATAGACAAGAATGAGTTCAACAGGGTATCAACATGCACCACATCTCATGAAGTATGGAGACTTCTAGAAGTGACGCATGAAGGAACTACCCAAGTCAAGGAATCAAAGATAAGCCGTCTCACGCAAGAATACGAGGCTTTCAAGATGAAACCAAATGAGACGATCACGCAAATATTCACAAGATTCCTCGACATCATCAACCCCCTGTCTTCGCTCGGCAAACAATACTCAAATCACGAGAAGATTCGCAAGCTACTTAGGGGGCTACCAAAGATTTGGAACCCTAAAGTGACGGCCATCATAGAAGGAAATGATCTCACAACCATGTCCATAGAGACCTTGATGGGAAAGCTAATGACTCATGAGCTTGACCTCAAAGACTTCGAAGAGCCTGCTCCTAAGGCTAAAGAGATCGCACTCAAAGCTCACCGGCGAAGGACTGAACCCGAAGAGACAGATGATGATGACTCGGAAGATGATCAAGCCCTTATGGTCCGCAACTTCAAGAAATTCCTTCGCTTCAATCGAAGAAAGAAGGAACCACAAGAAGATGGTGAAGAAGAGCCAACTTGCTATGGTTGCAAGAAGACTGGACACGTCCAAAAAGACTGTCCCTTCTTGAAGAAGAGCAACCGCTATGAAAAGCCATACAAGAAGACTTCATCAAAGAAATATGCCAACACAAGCATTTGGCATGAAAGTGAAGCTAGTGACTCCGAGGAAGAAAAGAACTCTCCTAAAGATACGGCTAATGTGTGCCTAATGGCAACATCTGATAAGGTATCAAACGAAACTCTTGACGACTTCTCTTTTGATGAACTTGGCGATGCTTTCACTGATTTACTCGATGATCACAAAAAGATCATTGGTAAATACAAATACGCCAAGGACAAAATCAAAAGTCATGAAGACGAGATTCAAAGACTTTCTCTATTGCTTAATAATATTAGAGACACTTCACCCACGGAAGTCACAGATGAGGTATCGAAGCTTAAACTAAGCCTTCATGATGCTGAAACACGTATTGAGCAACAGACACAAGAAATCACAACACTCAACACGTTGCTTGCTGAAGAAAAGAGTAGACACAAGATTTCTATGACTAAGATTTATGGTTTAAATGCTAAGGTTACTGATCTGCAGGCTGTCTGCAAGAGATTAGAGACTAAATTGGGTAAACAGGTTGCTCAACCTCAAACCCAATCTCATGAGACACCCACAGAGCACAACACTTCTCATGCTAGTCATTCATATTATCCATCTACAACACATAATCATGCTTTTATATACACACAATTTCACAAAGGACACAAACCACATACACGTAGAAATAATTATCATAGATACAATCATCATGCTGCACAAAGACACAATCAACATCACAATGTCATGCCATATAGACAACATCACAATGTCATGCCATATAGACAATATCATCATGCTCCATATAGACAACATCAACATGCTCCATATAGACAACATCACCATGCTCCATATAGACAACATCACCATGCTCCATATAGACAATATCACCATGCCACTCCATAACACTCTATGCATAATCATCATCATCATGCTAATCATCATACTTCTGCTCATTATACTGCTTATAGACATCATCAGCATGCTCCTAATGTAAATAGGAATGCTACATGCACTTATTGTGGTTTGCATGGACACATATCACCACAATGTAGAATTAGAAGATTAGTTGATAGAAAAATATATGTATGGTTTCCAAAAACTAACTTTTCAGGACCCTCAAAAAATTGGGTACCAAAGGTCACATCTACTCTTGATGTAGGTGGACCTTCCCTCCTCAACTAAAAGTAAGTGGATTCTCGATAGTGGATGCTCGCGGCATATGACATGAGACGCAAATCTTTTCGCATCACTATCGATGAAGAGTGAAGGATATGTATCCTTCGACAACAACCTCAAAGGTTATATTATAGGTAATGGTAATATTGGTTATCCTCCCTCTCACGTAATAAAGGATGTCTGCCTAGTGACTGAGTTAAAGTATAACCTGCTCAGCATTAGTCATCTTGCTGACCATGGGTATGACATTAACTTTGGACAAAACAAATGCCTTATTTATGATAGGTCAACGGGAGACATCGCTTTTGAAGGGGTAAGAGAGGATAATATTTATACTTTCTATTTGTCTGGAAATACTAACAATGCAGGTAGATGCCTATATGCTCATAAAGATGAACGGCTACTATGGCACCAGCGTCTTGGTCATGCCAATATGGATAATATATCCAGGCTATCAACCAAGAAGCTAGTTAGAGGCTTGCCCGACATCACATTCAAAAAGGACACCGTATGTGCCGAATGTGAGTTGAACAAAGCAACCAAGTCATCCTTTCATTCCATAAACTCTGTAAGCACTTCTAGACCCTTGCAACTACTCCATATGGATTTATTTGGGCCTAGTAGAGTAGCCAGTCTTGGCGGAAAACTCTATGCCTTTGTTATTGTTGATAATTTTTCAAGATTTACTTGGGTTTTCTTTCTTGCAAATAAAAGTGATGCTATTTCAGTTTTCAAGATTTTTGTTAAGAAAGTTCAAAACGAAAAGGGCTACATGATTACTCGAATCCGAAGTGATCATGGAGGCGAATTCGAAAATTCTGATTTTGAAAGGTTTTGTGATTCTAATGGTTTTGATCATGAGTTTTCTTATCCAAGAACTCCTCAACAAAATGGTGTTGTGGAGCGGAAGAATAGGACTCTTGGCGATATGGCCAGAGTTATGTTGAATAAGTTTTCACTTCCGAAATATTTTTGGGCTGAAGCTGTCAGTACAGCATGCCACATTTTAAATAGGGTGCTTATTCGTCCTATTACGAAGAAAACACCCTATAAGCTTTGGTTTGGGAGAACCCCAAATATTTCTTATTTTAGAGTTTTTTGATGTAGATGCTTTATCCTTAACACCAAAGACAACTTAGGCAAATTTGATGCCAAAGCTGACGATAGTATTTTCCTTGGCTATACTGCCAAGAATAAGGGATATAGAGTTTTTAACAAACGCTCTTTAATTGTGGAAGAGTCTACAAATGTGACTTTTGATGAAGATAACAGTGCAGCAGCTACTCTTGATGATGATGTTGAGCCATCAACATCTACTCCAATGAACACCACAACCAAAACAAATTCTCTGGAAAGCTTGCCTAAGAAATTTTCTTTCAAGCCTTCACATCCAGAAAATTTGGTAATCGGTGAGGTTTCACGTGGAGTAACCACTAGATCATCATTAAGAGACTCTATTGCTAGCACTGCCTTTATTTCACAAATTGAGCCTAAAAACATTTCTGAAGCTTTCAATGATGAATTTTGGATTTCTGCTATGCAAGAAGAACTCAACCAATTCGAAAGGAGCCAAGTATGGGAACTAGTTCCTAGACCGGCTAATCACTCGATCATTAGTACTAAATGGGTTTTTAGAAACAAAGTAAATGAAGATGGTTCAGTCACACGCAACAAAGCTCGTCTAGTAGCTCAAGGATACAACCAAGAGGAAGGTATCGACTACGATGAGACGTATGCTCCTATTGCTAGACTAGAACCCATTCGGATGCTTTGTGCATTTGCAAATTTTCAAAATTTCAAATTATTTCAAATGGATGTTAAAAGTGCTTTCTTGAATGGTTTTATTAAGGAGGAAGTTTATGTAAAACAACCCCCTGGCTTTGAAAATTACAAATTTCCCGACCACGTGTTCAAGCTAAAGAAAGCACTGTACGGCCTCAAACAAGCCCCCAGAGCTTGGTATGAACGGCTAAGCAACTTCTTGCTTGAGAAAGGTTTTTCAAAAGGGAAAATTGACACTACACTTTTCATAAAGTCTTTGAAGGACACTATTCTCTTAGTTCAGATATATGTGGATGATATTATTTTTGGATCTTCTGATGAAACCCTTTGTCAAGATTTTGCCAAGTGTGTGCAGACCGAGTTTGAGATGAGCATGATGGGGGAGCTCAACTACTTTCTTGGGCTGCAAGTCAAACAAATGATAAATAGAACTTTCATCTGTCAGTCGAAGTATACAAAGGACATGCTGAAGAAATTCGAACTTGATAATGTCAAACCAATCAGCACTCCTATGGCTACTTCAACCAAACTGGAACCAGATGAGAGCGGCAAACCCGTAGATCAACGTAAGTATCGAGGTATGATAGGCAGTCTACTTTATCTTACTGCTAGTCGCCCTGATATAATGTTTAGCGTTTGCCTGTGTGCTAGATATCAAGCAAATCCTAAGGAATCGCACATGACCGCAGTTAAGCGTATCTTTAGATACCTTAAGGGTACGGTTACAGTGGGCCTATGGTATCCCAAATCAACATCATTTGACCTCATTGGTTACTCTGATGCTGATTTTGCTGGATGCAAGGTCGACCGTAAAAGTACGAGCGGTACGTGCCATTTATTAGGAAAGGCTTTAGTCTCTTGGTTTAGCAAGAAACAGAATTCTGTCGCACTATCCACAACAGAAGCTGAATACATAGCAGCTGGGCGTTGTTGTGCACAAATTCTGTGGATGAAGCAAACCCTTGAAGACTATAATTTATCTTTCATGCATATTCCTATCTTTTGTGACAACACTAGTGCAATAAATCTTACTAAGAACCCCATTTGTCACTCACGTACGAAGCACATTGAGATACGACACCACTTTTTACGTGATCATCAGCAAAATGGCATGATTAACTTAGAATTTATTGACACTGATCACCAGTTAGCAGACTTCTTTACAAAGCCATTATCCGAAGAGCGCTTCAATTTCCTTTGTCGTGAACTTGGAATTTTAGATGAAGCTGTCATAAATTAAAATACACCTGCGTAAATATCGATTATATTGAGATTCTCTTAAAATGAACTTGCTATGGGTACAAGCCGAAAGGGTCCTTCTGACAACAAGGCGTAAAAGCCTAAGCGACACGGTGCACTAGTCCTCAGGACTACCGCTAGCTGGGATCCGGCCCCTGCAGCTAACCCATGGCAGATTCAAATTATTGAATCATGATATATTTCCTTGTTTATTATACGGTACATTTTGATTTATAATCTGCTGACATGCTACTTTTAAATTTCATACAGCTATTCTCCTACTTGTACTATCTGGTTTATTGAATTCTTTATCTTTATAACTTATCTTGATTTTCCATCTTAACCAATTTTTTATCCTTCCAGCCTGATTTCAGTTCTGGGACAAAGACCCAGAATTCGGGCCGAACTCTGCCCTTACCAGAGTTCGGGCCGAATTCGGTCTCCCTGTTTCAGAATCGGGGACAGGTTCCAGCCGTTGATCATAACTTGATCCAATGGTTCTGATTCACTCCGACCAAGAGAAGCCCTACCCTTATATTCGGTTTCTCTTCCTCCTCCCTCTTTCTTACCACCTTTTCTTCTTCTCATCTACTATTTTTCAAAACCCTAACCCTAGTTTTCTCTCCATAGTGCTCCATTGCTCACCAAAATCAAGGAGAAGGGCTATTTTCTCATTCTCTTTCACTGTTCATCCTTTATTTGAGGTATAACTCCTTCTTCTCCTCTATTTCAAGTTCTCTCTTTTGTGCTATGGCTCCTCGCTTGTTCAATCGTGGGAAGAGATCTCGAACCGAAGGAGCTTCTCCGTCGAATCCTCCTCCTCCCGTTGAGCAACCTGTTGAACAACAACAACCACCTCATCCGTTGTTCAACCCTTTACGTCCACGTGATCCAAACACTTACAACGACCGACTTTTTATATCACTAGACGCATCCAATGCATGGTTTAGTAATTTTCGGACACGTCCGGTGTTTGCGGGACACCCCATAAACTTCACAATTCTCTCCCAATATGATGCACTCTTTAATGACCTTTGCCTTGACGAACTTATTACTTCAAATTCGGTCATTTATCGTAGTGCCCTACAAATGTTTTATTGCAACTTGACTCATGAAGATACTCGTATCTATTCACGTGTTGCGGGTATCGATATCTCCTTTGATGATTTTGACTTAGCCGAATATCTTGATCTTCAAGAGCCCAATTCTTGGAAAAGGCTTGTTGAAGCTCGGTCGTTCCAATTTCTCGAAGGAACTTCCCTTGAAAGCTTCAAGGACGATTTGTGCACTCCGAACACACGTCCTCGCAAGCTTATGGCTAAATATCTAAATCCATATTTCTATGAACTTCATCGGATCATCTTCAACACCATTCTACCCAAAGCAGGTTCCACCGATGAAGTTACTTATTTTGAAATATCTGCTCTTTATCATATTCACTTTTGTGTTCCGTTTAATCTTCCACGTTCCATGATGGACTGGATGATAAACTGTAGGAAGAAACCACGAGCCCTGGTTTATCCTTTGTATCTTCCTATGGTTTTTCGTGCGTTCATTATCCCTATTCATGATTGTCCTTTCTTGCCTGCTCCTGCATTCCTTTCCAAGGCACGACGACTTCAGGCAGTCGTAGCCTCTCCTGCCACTTCTGAGCATTCTGATGATGAGGAGCCCGACAACCCTCCACTTGGATAGGATGCGCCACCTCCTCCTGCTACCCTTGACTCCATCCAGACCATGCTCCGAGATCGTTTCGACTTAGAGGACGATCGTTGGGCTCAGATGGACTACCGTACTACCCTGTAGATGAGTGCACTCAGCAACTCGCTGCATGATATTCGGTATTCCATGTCCCGTCATCCTTCTATGCCCATTCCCATGGAGCGGGATCCCGGTCGTGAGGGATATCGCATTGACGATCCTTGGGTCATGCGTTACCTGGATCCGGGTGCTGCTTTTGTGGATCCCAGGCGCTCCGACTCTGCTGGGCCTTCTCGTGCTCCATGATGGAGATGGCTTCTACTTGATGATGATGCTGCTGATCGTAGTTTATTTTTATGCTTTCTAGTCCTTTTCAGTTGTTTAGTTGGATTTATGTTCTTGGTACACTCTTTATGGTTTGGTGACTCTAGTTATGAGTTGTGACTCTTATGATTCTGGTAGTTCTATTATTATATGCATTGGGTCGTTCTGTTAGTTCATATGCTATTTCTTCTCTTTTGGTGTGTTTGCCAATTTTTATCTGCTTCTTATTATATTGCTAAATGCCAAAAGGAGGAGAGATATGTATATTCTGTGTATTCTGTATATTCTTCTTGGTATATATGTGCTTTTGGTACTTTTGGAAGAATTTCTCTATCAGGCCAACAGGTTCAACGTATTGTTTACGGGGGAGCTATCTTGTTTAGCTCGGCACTGATTATGGGGGAGCTTTGCTTTTGTCATTGACTGTGTCCAGGTATGAATATTGAATATACATTTACTATTTTTTCAATTATCAATATGGGGAAGATTGTTGACACAAAGTCACAGTCAACCAAATATTGATAACTTGACTAAATAATAATTGTAATAATTCAATACGACACACGACGTCTACATTAAGCTCAAGTCAGAAGACAGCTTAGTCTTTGCATTTCAGTTGTTCATAAGTCTGTATTTTATACTTTTATTGAGTCTAGATTGATGTAAACTGTGTCATGCTGAGTTCTTGAGACTTGACCTATAGCCTACCCAATAATCCCTAAACTCCACCATCCAGAAAATGACCATTGGCTCCCAAGAACCAGTTCTGTGCTCTGGAGACAGAGTTCGGGCCGAACTCTGCCTCCACACAGAGTTCGGGCCGAACTCTGTCCCCTAAAAATCAGCAGCCTTAATTTTAGGGTTAGCTGGTTGCTAGTTGTCCAACGGCCAAATATTTGAAATTTTCTACCCGAATTCTGGCCGAATTCTGCCTACAAAAATCCTATAAATAGGCCTAGAATTCTCTCATTTCAAATCATCCAATCTTCTCTTCTCTTCTCTCTTAAGCTCAGATAAGCCATACCCTTCCCATCTACTAGCCACAAGCTTCCTAAGTCTCGAGTGCTCAGCATCTCTCAGTTAGGAGTCTTGTGCAAGAGTTGAAGAAGTCGCTTGGACAATTCCAAGCAAATCGCCACTGCGATCCTCTGTAAGAATTTGACGTGATCTTCTGAAGAAAAGGCACGTGTTGTAAACTACTATTTCACAAATAGTGTATTTAATCCTGAGCTAGAGTTCTCAGGCCTGGACTAGTCCTCCACGAGAAAAACCAGGTTAAAATCGGCTGTGTCTGCGTATGCTCTCTTGATTCTCTCTTTATTTTCCGCATTTACTCTGATTGGTTTTATTTGTGATAGAGTTGATTTTTTAATTGGATATTATCTCTATACACTCTATTCACCCCCCTCTAGAGTTGCCATCTGTTCTTCAGATCCAACCATGCTCTTAGAAGAAGATATTGTTGGCCTACAGTTCAACTTTATTGAAGAAGCAGGGACATTCTACCGGATTTATTCAAAAGCATATGGTTTCAGTATTAGAAAGAACGAGGTAAAGAAAAACAAATCTGGTATGGTGACGATCCGTAGTTGGTGTTGTTCGAATGCGGGATTCAGACACAAGAAATACAAGGAAAGCTCCAAACAGGGTTCGTGAGCCAAGAAGTGAAAGCAGAAGTGGTTGTAAAGCAATTTTTCGTATTGGGTACACCCATAAAACAAAGATGTGGTCCGTCAAAAAATTTCATGTACATCACAACCATAGCCTGGCGAATAATTATGAATCAGCTTTTTTGAGATCCCATCGTAATATAACACCCGCAGAGTTGAAAGAAATTAAGATTATGAAGCAATCAGGGATGGGGACTGGAGAGATATGGAATTTACTTGTCCAGAAGAAAGGTGGCTGGGATAATGTTGGATGGACGAGAAAGGATTTATACAACGCTCTAGCTCAAGATAGTAGAGCACTCGACGATGTTCATGCTTCGACAACACTTACATTTCTTCAATCAAAGGAGAACAGTGACCCAGATTTCTTCTACGACTACAAGGTAGACGAAGATTCCAGATTGACCCATCTTTTTGGGCTGACGGTTCTTGTCGATTCGATTACGAATTATTTGGAGATTCACTAGCATTCGATTCTACATATAAAACAAATAGAAGTCAAATGCCGTTGGTGGTTCTAGTGGGTACAAACAATCATGCGATGACTTGTGTGTTTGGGTTTGCAATGATCCATAATGAGACTGCAGAGACTTATTCTTGGGTTCTGGAAAAATTCCTAGAGTGTATGAATGGCAAATTACCAGTGACAGTTCTCACGGATGGTTGCAGATCCATGAATAAAGCAATTGAGGATTTAATGCCCAGCGTAGTTCATCGAACGTGCTCATGGCATATCCTTAACAATGCTGCCAAACATGTACACCGAGAGGGTTTTCACAATAAACTGAGTCTTCTGATTAAAAGGTACATAGTACACTTGCTACTTTACTTTGAAGTATGTTGTTGTTACAATATCACAACTTTAGTTAATGTCCATGTTTTCTAAACAGGTACTATTCAGTCGAAGAATTTGAAAACCGTTGGCAGCAGATGCTAACAGATTATAATTTAGAAAATAATGAGTGGACCACTGCATTGTACAGAACGAGGGAGCGATGGGCAGGACACATTCCTACGTGGTAATTATTTTGGCGGTTCTACTGCAACAAATAGATGTGAATCTATGAACGCATTTCTGAAAAGGTTTTTGAATGAGAAGCTGCTACTTTGGAAGGCCCTTCAAAATTGTGACCACGGTTTGGCGGCCTTACGTTACGGCCAGATGGGTAAGCATGTCAATGATAAATTCTCAATACCAGTTGTGAATCAAACTAGCATGGCCGTAATAGAAGGTAAATTTGCCGCAATTTACACTAAAACGGTGTTTATAGATGTAAGAAAGGAAATCACACGTTCTGATGCATATACTGTTCCCCATCATTACATCGTCAGAGAGGCAGAAGTTTGCACTGTCCAAAAGTATTTGTCGCCAAACAGTGTCAACCGGAAGGTTACATTTCATCCGGCCGACAACATCATAAATTATGAATGTATGTGGATGGAGACCAAGGGGATTCCTTGTAGGCATATTTTTTCAGCAATGAAGAGATTGCAAATTGGAGATATTCCAAAGAACTTGATAAAATCTCGTTGGCTCAAGGATTGCAAAGAGAGTTATCTCTCCGGACCTGGCTCAGAAAGAAGATTCATTCACCCAGACATTATTGAGAGCAGAAGGTATGGTGCTATTAATGAACAAGTTAATCTGTTTACATACTATTGTAAAAAATTAAGCAAAATTCAAGAGAGGGGAACGGAGTTGATGTCGTCTGTTCTGATGGAGTTGAAAAAAATGGTGACCGATATTGGCGAAGAAGAACAAATGGTAGCTGATGCAGTTCATGGAGTGCATGAAGCTTTAAAAGAGCCAAATCCGGTAGCAACAAAAGGAAGGCCTTCTCAAGGAAAATCAAGCCAGCCTACAGAAAGTCATCCTATCCCGAAGCCTAGAGTATGTAGATTTTGTAAAAAATCGGGTCACGATTATCGTAATTGTAAAGTACGAAAGCGAAATAGTGATAATGAGCAAATGGAATAAAATGAAACGTCGTTGACTTAAGACAATGTCTTTCTTATGTGGCAAGATGTCATTCACACGAGACAATTACATAAAAAAATATGTTCTCCAATACAAAAGTTTGAGAAGACAATTAGATAAAAATGGAGAACATTAAATTCCAATTTCAAAACGTAGTACATCAAAAATGGAGAAAATATGTTCTCCGTGCAGTTCAAAACGGAGAATAACATTCTCCGTTTCAAATGACACGGTGAATTTCATTCTCCGTTTCAAATTAAAACGGAGAATGAACATTCTAATGTGTTTTTAACACTGGGAATCTTATTCTCCGTTTCAAAATAAACGGAGACTACCGTTCTCCGTTCCAAATTAAACGGCGAATAGAATCCTCAATCGTTTTAATACTGGGAACGACATTCTCCGTGAAGTTCAAAACGGAGAATATAATTCTCCGTTACAAATGAAACGGAGAATATCATTCACCGTTTTAAATTAAAACGGAGAATGAACATTCTAATGTGTTTTTAACACTGGGAATGCTATTCTCCGTGTAATTCAAAACGGAGAATGCTATTCTCCGTTTAATAAAACACGGAGAATGCTATTGTGGTGTCGTGGTTACAATGCTAGACTTGTATTCAAGAGGTCATTGGTTCAAATCTTGACTATAACAAAATTTTGTTTTATTTATACTTTTTTTGTAAGTTATGTATGGGGCCCATTTAAAAGGGAAAAAACTTTGATACAGGAGCCTATGTATGACATGTGGGCCATCTCAAAATTTATGTGTATATATATATATGTTTACACGTTTTACAAAGCAAGAGGGGACCACATGTCATACATAGGGGTATCAAAACTTTGAAAAGAGTTTTGTTAGAAAAGAATTTTGTGGGCCCTATTAAAATTTATGTATATATATATGTATACACATTTTATAAAGCAGGAAGGGCCCACATGTCATACATAGGGGGTATCAAAAGTAGGGGGTATCAAAACTTTGATACCCCCTACTGTATCAAGAGAAAAACTTTGATACAGTAGGGGGTATCAAAGTTGGCAGAATTCGAAGGGGCAGATTCATTGGTATTAATGGCATATAAATGGCCGTAGTTGGAAGAGTTTGTTCTAGTCTTACTTAGCTTTAATTGAGAAGGGGCAGATGCATTGGTATTGATGGAAATTAATTGAATTGAATTCGAAGTGGCTGCCTTTTTGGCGCATGAGTCCGAGTTGTTCCATGCCTATAAATGGCATTAGTGTAGAGAGAGTTTGTTCTCGTCTCACTTAGCTTTTCTTGTGGAGATGGACTCTACCGATCCCCCGCCTTGGCAAGACTCTTTCCTCTTGGTTGTCGATCTCCTCGTTCGAAGAAGCTTTGGTGGTGAAGTCCTTCAGAAGACTGAGATGTGCCTGGGTTTGGATTTATTGCCAACCCACGCTCTGTCGAAGCGCCCGCACGTTGATTGGCTCAGGACTATGTACGGTGTTCCTTTGCCGCCAGGAGTTCATTTCTTCAACATGTTCCATTAGGTCCGACGATGCACGGTGGTGAAGTCCTTCAGAAGACTGAGATGTACATGGGTTTGGAGTTTATTATCGTTCTACGCTCTGTCGAAGCGCCAGCCAGGAGTCTATTTCTTCGACATGTTCCTTGTTGAAGAAGGATGGCTTTGCACGGTGCTCTGTCTCAAGGAATTCCTTGAGGCAGTGAGTTCCTTTGCCTCAGTGAGTTCCTTTGTTCGGAGGATTCACGATGAAGTAACTTGCCTCAAGGAGTCATCCAACGGTTCCTATGCTCTGACGATGCACGATGAATACCACGTGGACACGAACTGAAAGACGACAGAGAACAACACTCCTTCACAGATGAAGCTTTCAATTGAATTCCTTGAGGCAAAACACTTCATCGTGCATCGTCAGAGCAATGGAACTTCCTGAACAAAGGAACTCCGTACATAGTCAGAGCAATGAACTCCATGAACAAAGGAACTCCGTGCATAGTCAGAGCGAATCAAAGTGCGAGCGCTCCTGACAGAGTGTGGGTTTGGATTTATTGCGCTCGCACTTTGATTCGCTCTGACTATGCACGGAGTTCCTTTGTTCATGGAGTTCCATTGCTCTGACTATGCACGGAGTTCCTTTGTTCAGGGAGTTCCATTGCTCTGACGATGCACGATGAAGTGATTTGCCTCAAGAATTCAATTGAAAGCTTCATCTGTGAGGAGTGTTGTTCTCTGTCGTCTTTTAGTTCGTGTCCATGGGGTAGATGGTATTCATCGTGCATCGTCAGAGCATAGGAACCGTAGGATGACTTCTTGAGGCAAGTCACTTCATCGTGCATCCTCCGAGCAAAGGAACTCACTGAGGCAAAGGAACTCACTGCCTCAAGGAATTCTTTTGCCTCAAGGAGTTCCATTGCTCTGCGATGCCCGCACGCAGCTCACATTCAACTTTTTTCCTTGATAGTAGGATTTTATGTAGTATTTCAGACTTTCATAATGTACATGTAACTCAAAAAGTCAAACTTTTCGTGGTTATCACAATGTAAATGTAACTCAAAAAGGATTTTATTATAAAAGACAGCAGAGCAGACATTATAAAAGACATAAGTTCTCTTGAAATCTAATTCTTAGCCCATACCAACCTCATCATTGTAGTCTTCTTAGTCCATACCAACCTCGTCATATTCTCATCAAGCTCATCTTCATTCTCCTTTTCAAACTAAACGGAGAATAACATTCTACGTTTCGAAAGACACGGAGAACGTCATTCTCCGTTTAAATAAAAACGGCGAATGAACATTTTAATGTGTTTATTATCCGTTCAAGACAGACGGAGAATGTTATTATCCGTTCTGAAATAAACGGTGAATAGAATCCTCAAACGATTTAATTTAAACGGGAAAGTTATTCTCCATTTCAAGTAAACGGAGAATTCCATTCTCCGTTCCAACTAAAACTGGAGAATATAATCTGAAGGAGCAGATTCATTAGGAATAAATGGCATATAAATGGAAGAATTCATTGGTATTAATGGCATATAAATGGCAGTTTCATTGGTATTAATGACAATAAAAGTGACTGCAGCTTGGCGCATGAGTTCGAGTTGTTAAATTTTGCCAATAAATGGCAGAAGTTGGGAGATCTTATTATAAAAATGACTGCCCTTTTGGCGCATGAGTTCGAGTTGTTTCATATGTAAATAAAAGTCAAACTTTTTGTGGTTTTGACAATGTAAATGTAATTCAAAAATGATTATATTATAAAAGCAGAGCTTATAAAAGACAGAAGTTCCTTGCCCAATTACATCATAATTACATTGTTGTTTTACAATGTCATTGCTAGGTTCGTGTTACATATTTGCTTGAAAGCAACTCCTTAGCCCATGACAACCTCATCGTTGTAATCTTCTGGTGAGTTTCATTGTCATTTCCTCCTGGTATTTCGAAGGGAGGAGTCGTCAACATATTCATATAATACGCCGTGTACAAGAGGCAGTTGGGTGCCCGTTGTTGTGGGCAATTTAGAGAACAATTCAGCACTTTGCTCTCATACTCCTTCTTCGCCGGGCATCTCTTCCTCATCATATCAACTTTTCTCCTGACGATAGGCTGTAAGGTTTTCTTCATTAATTCTGCATCCACCTTGCACGTATCGTACGTGGTTAGCCTCAAGGAGTTGTAGTGTGTCCAGTCGTAGGAGATAAAGTTGAATGTGAGCAGAGTATAGTGTTTGATGGTTGCATTAAAGAGTGGGATGAATAGCAACTCTATGTCGTCCTCCAAACCCATGACGAAGTCTACTAAGTCTGTTTGGATGTCTTCAAAGGCGCCGGGTTTTGCGTTTTCTTCATTGGCACGTTTAACGATGGTCTGTTTCCCAAAAACAATACACAATATCATGAGTAATTTTTTTCTGTCATTTTTATCGGTGTACACATGAATATGGATTTTTCTGTTTGAATTCTTACCAATGTGTGGGCCATCATGAATGCAGACCACTTATGTGATTGGGGCGTCGGCTTTTTTTTCTGGATCAATGGCACCTCCTTCGAACTAGACGGGGCACACCTTTTACTGCCTTGAATTTCTTTCAGCTTCCTTATTATTATGTCCAGTATGCCAGCCTCCATGTCAGTCATAGTTGAGTATGTCTTGCATGTCTACTGCTGACAGCTGGACTGAAACTCTATTTTCACCCTTTTCCAGATAAAATTCGTATACCATATCACTGCACATAAATTTAGTTTAGATTAAATTAATAAAGATAGATTCTCATTACATAATTGTGAAAAAAGTCTAGAAAAAACGAAAGAAAAAAAGGGTTCAGAATACATACTTTGGAGAATTCTTTCTGGGAATTACGATGTCGATGTATTGTTTCTTCAGCTCTTCATCCGCATATTTTCAATGTAAGAGTTCATCGCATTCCCTTAGTATGACATGGTTCTTCTTTAATTCAGCCATTTTGGCGTCTTCTCGGGATTTCGGAGCGGCATTAACCTTCCGCTTTTTATTAGCCTCTCCAACTGTATTGCTTTTTATTAACCTCTTTCCCCCCGATCCTCCTCTTCTTCTGACTTCTCTTGGAGCAGTAAGTTCAGCAGCTGCTTGAAACTCCTCACTCTGAAGTACTACAACCATGGCTTCGAGATCTTTAATTTTCCCATCCTTTTCATTGGCTTCAATATTAAACGATTCAACTTTATTTTGAAGCTCCCTTTTCTCCTCAACTGAGCCTTTCATTTATTTCTCTGAGTTGTTTGGTTGTTCGCATTGAAATAAAACAAACAACAATGAAATGTATGATGTGAACCTAACACGGAGAATGACATTCTCGTGTAATATAATACGGAGAATAGCATTCTCCGTTTGGAATTACACGGAGAATAACCTTTCCAGTATCGAAATGAATAGGGAATAGCAATTATCCGTTTCAAATAACACGGAGAATGACTATTCTCCGTGTTATAGTACACGGAGAATAGTCATTCTCCTGGAAGATTACAAATCAGAAATTTGAAATAGAAAAGATTTTACCTTGTGCATGTAGATCTGATTTAAGAACAGAATTCTGCTTTCTCAAATCCTCCAGTTCATGCACAGAGCCCTCCATCACAACGTTGACTGCACGTTGTTGTGCTTCTTGTGCCTTGAGCTCTTTCAGCTTTTCTTTGAGTTTCTCATTCTCAAGGTTGGCTGCACATAACTGCGCTCCTTGTGCCTCTATCTCTTTTAACTTTTCTTTGAGTTCTTCATTCTGCGTAAGAATATCAAATTGATGTCTTCTCAAATCCTCCAGTTCATGCACAGAGCCCTCCATCACAACGTTGACTGCACGTTGTTGCTCTTCTTCTGCCTCGAGCTCTTTCAGCTTTTCTTTGAGTATTGCATTCTCACAGTTGGCTGCACGTAACTGCGCTCCTTGTGCCTCCATCTCTTTCAACTTTTCTTTGAGTTCTTCATTCTGCGCAAGAATATCAGAATAATGTCTTCTCAAATCCTCCAATTCCTTTGCTGAGTCGTCCATCACAGTACCCATTTATGATGCTGTGGTATCCGTTGTTCATCAAAATTATCCCCACCTGCTTCTTGGTGTTCTTCCTCTCCCTCTTTTTCAACTTCTTCTATAGGTGGCTCATCTTCTTTGTGCCCTTCTTCTTCCCTAACAGGTATAACCAGATCTTCCAATATCATCTTCGATCTCATTTTGTTGTGATATTCGGCCTTGAGGAAGTTTGAGATTTCGTACCCATTCCATGTGAAAAATCTTGGGTAATCAGGAATTGGGGCGAACTTCCTTTCCACAAATTTACTATGTTCTGCAAACCAATGGAGGAAGTATATTGTGCAACCTTCCAATTTGTGGAAAGCCATTGAGTAATCCCCCTGTTCAGTTTTGCTTCTACTCCTCTTTATGCTATCCATTACATATGCCAGGATTAACCTTGGCCAGCATATACTGTTGATGACGTCCACACTGTCTACCAAGGCCAAGAATCTGTACGGCAAATTTGAACCGCCAGACTTTGTGAAGAATACTGTTTGGCACAAGTGGAAGATTATTAGCTTGGCCAAATCATCTGGATTAACAGCGTTATCTCCGCCACGAAGCCGTCGTAACAATTCAAAGAACTTGTCTCTCACTTCCTTATTCGTGACTTCTGAGTGTTTGCCCTTAGTATTAGCCAGCAATCTTGTGAAGTGATCTCTACACAGGCTCAATGATGCTGGTGGTGTGGACTGCTGTTGTTTTTCCTTTATCAATCTTCTGTAAGAAACATCATCAACGCTTTCTTCATTCAGCGGTAGACCGAATATGACTGCCATATCCTTGACGCTTGGCGCGATTTTAACAGTGGTGCTCAATTCAAAGCACCCGACGCCATCTTCTTCTTCTGTGTAACTTGTAATTAAATTCTCAAGCCCTTCCGTTACCTTGGCCACTTCGGAGACGTGGACTCTGTTTTGGTAGAAAATCTCGACAAAATTCCAGAAACCGGTATTCTTCAAGGAACCAATAACTGGCTCAGGTAAACGGCCAACATCTCGATTGACCTCCTCCATAAGATTTAGCATTGGCTTGAAGGTAGAACGGAAAAGTCTTGAATCCTTATTCCTGACAGATTTTCTTTCTACAAAACAAAAAAAAACAAAAAATTAGGTCAGAGAATGGCCATTCTTATGGGTTTTAACACTGGGAACGGCATTCTCCGTTTCAAGTTAGACGAAGAATGACACTTCTCCGTTCCAAATTAAACAGGCGAATAGAATTTAACATTCAAATGCGTTTTATGACGGAGAATGTCATTTTCCTTGTAATATATACAGAATTTGCGAACATAAAATCAAAGTTATACCTTCTGTTTGCACTTCTTCTTGCACTTCTTTTTGTTTAGCAACTTTTTCCTTTTTCTTTTTTGCAACTTTCTTAGAATAGGGTTTCCGTTGTTCTCCGTCTATCGCTTTTGGATTTTCTGTAACTGGTACATCTTCTCTATTTGGTAATGCTGCCGGTGATGATTCTGCCGCTGATGACGACATGGTGTGAATATTGCGAATGGGGAGGAAGGTTTGAAGATTTTGGAGGAGAATGACCTAGGTTTGAGTACAGAGTGGAGTATGGAAGAAGAGGAAGATGCGAAACGGTTTTCTTTTTTCTTTTTTTTTAATAAAAGGGTTCGGGGGTGTTTTGAATTAATTAGAAGGGCAAAAATGTCATTCGATGGAAGGGCAAAAGACTCCTTTCTGCTTAATTATATTAATTTGAAGGGCAAAAATGATTCTGCTTAATCAAAAAGAATCGAAGCCGTTTGGCAAAAATGTCATTACAACTCAACAAAACAAATGAAGATAATACATTAGGGGTTTCCATACATTAGATAAAAAAGAAGAAGAAAAAAAAATCATCGTCTTCCATATTCAATCATTTCAGATTGGACTTCTTTTTTAGCTCTTCATTGTGCTCTGAAGTTGTAATCCATTCAGCAGCTTTGCATCTTTCCTTTCCCGCATCAAACTGCATATAACAAACATAACATCAAAAATATTGCTCTAAAAAGTTGAAGTTTTTGACGACATATTTTCAGACTAACATGGAGAGAACTGTCACGCCCTAGTACCAAAATACTGGGACGGACTAGGCCAGCTACTCAGTATGAGGTATAAAACGTCATACGGCGATCGTAGCTGTCAATCTTGCTGGGTATCCTAGCATGCAAGCAGTCTATGGCCTAAATCCGATCTCATATCCACAGGCAATAATCAATAAATAACGACAAGAGAGATAATCATATGAAAAACAGGAAATACTCATATGATAATCAGAGAGTCTACAATAAGAAATAATGTAGACAAGAATACCTTCCCACACAGTTCCCTCATGGTCAGAAACTGAAGCACGTCCTCCCAGTCAAGTCTGGAAGATCCACAGGGTTGGTCACAGGCAATCTGGGAATAATCCAGGGTTGGTCAGGCCAACCGCAGCAAGTACCAGAAAGGAAGGCTCAAGGACGGGCAGAAGAAAAGCCAGCAGGATAAAATATGACAGTAAGACATCTATAAACAATAAGAGAAGGTAAGAGATCGTGCGGTACCAACGCACGATAGCAATCCAACAACAAAAAGTATCCTTGTCGTAACCTCGGTCGATAGCCGATCGTAGCACAATAACCAACCCAACAATCAAACAAGAACATGGGTTGGATCATGCACCACGATAGTCCATGTTCCTCAGTTATTCCCAAAAGTAACTCAACAATCATCACAATCATCCTAACATACACTAATGCCTGCATCGCTAACTGGAGATCGTAGTCTGTCATCGGGACAATAATCCACCCCTACATCAAACAAGAACAAGGGAATGAATCACCGCGCTGGGACAGCGTTACGCACCAGCCAGCTTAGCAAACAGCAAGCCATACAATTTAGGTGAATAAGCGGCCACTCAAATGTCTACGGCTATCTATGTGGAGGTTGGGTTACCCCAACAATGCAATATAGGAATCCTCAGATCGTGCCATATCCCGCAAGGGCTAGCGAGGCCAAATAACGCATAGTAGGTAGGTAGGCACGGTCCTTCGGAAGGCCACCGTGCTAAGCAGGAGTACATATAGTAGTCGGATACTGCCATATCCG
This sequence comes from Iris pallida, assembly GCA_029216955.1. Lineage (NCBI taxonomy): Eukaryota > Viridiplantae > Streptophyta > Magnoliopsida > Asparagales > Iridaceae > Iris > Iris pallida. Next base: position 24,924,421 of record JANAVB010003200.1, read on the forward strand.
TGGCGGCCAACCCCGACGTGCCAGGACGAGCCTGTGGCGGCCGGTAATGTACGATCTCGGGATTCCGTTCCCTCCCAATGCTTCTACCATTTTTAGTTGCCTAGATTAACCCTACATTTATCCGGAATCACATGCCGTGGTCACATGCTCATCCTCCTAGATAGTCGTACCTCAGTACGAAAACGCTAAGTAAGAATCAGCCTCGGCACCTATAGTCCCAGTTGTGATCCATCCTTAGTGTTATGCAACAAGCAAGCAAGCAATCCTAACCACGCTAAGACTATAGGCCAACTACCAGATACCCGTGCAGGTAATCATATAATATAGCCAGAATATCAAGATGGCATCGCAATGCCATATAATCATGGAAGTAGCACCTCAAAGTGCCAATAGACAAAGGGCACCGCAGTGCAATGTCAGGGCCAGTACCTCACAGGGTAAGCTGGACTTATAGCACGGATACAGGTAGTCAGGTCTGGGACAAGGACAACTCTGTCAGTCACAAGAAGTCATCTGCCCACATCGTGGCATGGATATCAGGTCAAGTACAAGACCAGAACCTCTACTATAATAACATCTCAAGCATATATGGGAGCCTACAGCTCCAATCATCAAGTCGGTCTACCCACCGGATCAATCTATCAATAGTCTTTCCATCCCCGATGGGATAAATATCATATCAGGAAAATATGATCACTTGGTACTAGGCTAATCACTAAAGACAATGCTAGGCCCTCTGGCTCACAAGAATCCTCCGAGTCAATGATCACAGGCTATCAGCAACTAAGTCTCCCAACTACCGAGATACAGCAAAGGTACTAGGTTTTGGGCGCTTGGGAAGTCGAGTAAAAATTATATATTGATATCCTCGATATTCTATTCGTTCCGCGAGACACTCGCACCAATATCAAAATCAAGAGTCCTCAAGACATATCTGATCAAATTAGAACATCACCAAAGAACTAGTAACACTATTTAAGAATCCACTTAGTCTACCATAACCACTATCTCAATATCATATCTCCTCATAGTCAATCCTCTAATAAGATCATAATCCCAACACATGGGTCAACACTAATCAACGCCGTCGGAAGATGGCAAGGATTGTGTGAACCACTCTGGATCAGATCCATAACCCTTAAACCAAACAAGGACCAGGGTTGCAGATCTTCACCCGAGTAAAACCACTCTCCTTACACAATCCGGCGGACAGGACAGATAATGGGATAACAACTAAACTAGAACACCATCTAAAAAGAAGGGTCACAGGTCAAGAGTTCAATGAGTGATACCGTCAAAAAGGCAAGGATTGCGTGAACCACTCTGGATCAGATCCACAACCCTTAAACCAAACAAGGACCAGGGTTGCAGACCTTCACCCGAGTAGAACCGCTCTCCTTACACAATCCGGACGGACAAGACAGGTCAAGACGCTATGCGACTAATCTAGTCGGGAGTCTACCTAGCAGGCAATAGGGTCAGGGATGCCATACCAAGAAGAACATGCATGAGTTCAGTCCAGCAAACCAAAGGAATGGTTCTGCCTAATCCTTCGAACCAAATTCCTAACTGGAAATTCTGGAAAAATCCGGCAGAGGTCTCATTTGTAATCTGGATGGGAGCACCCTACGAATAGGGGCTAAAACCACTCGGTGCAACCCGCCGCAGAATCGCAGAATCGCGGACTCGCGGACTCGCGGGCTGAGAACACTAAGTCTCAGCAACCAGTAGCACTACGATGCGTACTGGGAACAAATCGATAGCCGAGAACACTAAGTCTCGGCCTCCAGTAGCACTACAATACGTACTGGGCGCCAAGCCAACATGCATAATAATAAACTAACCGCCTCGCAAGGGCGCACCACAACACATGCTCATAAATCCCTAACCCAAGTACAATCACCGCCACAAGTAAAGTTAGCCAAAGCCGTTACCCGACTGCGAGTCAGACACGGGGCATATGGGGACAATCCGTACAAGTGAGTCGTGCTCGTGTCCTCGGAGGTGTGGATGACCATCCGAGTCGTCCGATACGGTCTATCCAGTATCGGACCAAGCTAATCTAGGTTATCATGGCAGTTCTACTGCTAAGCTACACTACTCATGGTTATAGCAATTTACAATAAATTAAATACAATAAAAATCCAGGAGAGATGGCAAGAGCCGTCGATGAGCAAGGGATACTTGCCTAGGGGGCTCGGCTAGGTAAGCAAGTCTTCGGCAGTCACGATCCAAGCTAGCACGCCAATCGAGATCCTCAGAACACACAATAAACAATCATCAGAATTAAATAATAAAATAATGAAGCAAATCACGGAGGATGGCAGAAGACTATACCGTGTGGGTCCCAGCAAGCAGTGCAGGGATCTCGCACGAAACCAAGGCACGCGGACCGACGCGGACACGCAAACCGAGATGTGCACGTATATCGAGACGCGCACGAGAATCGAGATGAACAGGAGACAACGTGCTCGTAAATCGAGACGTACACGTAGATCGAGGAAATCACGAATATCGGAATGGCACACGAATCAACGCGACACGCAATCGAGGCGTGCACGCGAATCGAGACGGAGCGAGATTCAAGGAAAGCACGCAAATCAATGCGGTGCGGAGTCCAAAGTTATACACAAACGAAGGCGGCACATAAATCCGTACATGTACGTAAACCGAGATGGCACAAAGTCCAAGGTGGCATATATGCCAATGCGGCACACAAATTGATGCATGTACGCAAACCAGTACGACACGAAGATCAAAGTGGTACGCAACCGAGGCGGCACGTAAATCGGAGCGGCACAAAATCGAGATAGGCACAAAGGCCGAGACACATAAACGAGGCAACACGTAAACCAATGGTGCACGGTGCCCAGGCAGCACGGGGCTCGAGCGTCCGCTGCCCAAGGCAGCGCGTGAATCGAGGGTGCACAAAACCTATAAGGCGCACGCAAATCGAAGCATACGCAGAACGAGGCGCACGCGGATCGAGCAGCGTACTGCTCGAGGCAGCACGTGCAACGAGGCACGTGGCCCGAAGAGCATGCAGTCCAAGGCTGCTCGCTGCTCGAGCAGCAGGGGCCCAAGGGCGTCCCGTCGCTCGAGGCGGTGCTGGCCCGGGCGCGGCAACTGACACGGCGGTGGTGCTGGCCACCGGGGAGAAGAGGAAAGGAAGGGCGGGGGAGATCGGGGCTCACCGGGGTCGGTCGGGCTCCGGCGGAGGGGCAGCAGCAGCAGCGGTGGTGGTGCTGGTGGCGACGGAGGAGGCCGGCCGAGAAGGAGGCGGCGACGGCGACGATGATGGTGGCGCTGGTGGTGGCGACGGCGGCCATGGTGAAGGGGGTGGCTGCGGTGGCCAAGACGAGGGCGACCGCGGTGGCGGTGGTGAGGGCTGGAGACGGGGGCAACCACGGCGAGGGTGGCGGATGGAGGTGGCAGTGGTAGGGAGATGGTGGCGCAGGCGGTGGTCGCGGCTGCAGTGGTGGGTTGGTGGCGGCCGCAGCCAGGGGAGAGGCCGAGAGGGAGGAGGAGAAGAGCTGAGGGAGGAGAGAGAGGGCTGGGGGTGAGGAGAGATGGTCGGGAGAGAGAGAGAGGAGAAGCTTCTCCTGGAAGGAGAGTGGGGAAGAGAGAGAATGAGAGGGGTTAGGTAGATATTTTAGAGGGGGTAGATTTAGGATCAAGAAAATAATAGTAGCAATAATAAAAATGAGAAAAATTCACCTTCAATAATTAGTAATAAAATTTCTAATATACCCCAAAATTAAAATCCTCCAAAATACGAAATACAGTCGAAATACAGTCATATACCTATTTTCAAAATAGGGATCTGACATCCTACCTACCTTACAAAAATTTCGTCCTCGAAATTTCGAAATCATGTATATAAGATTTTCAAAACTAGTACATATAGGTACCATGAAAACTCTACCCACCTTACAGAAATCAAGTAATACAATAAGAAACGAACAAAATCTCAATATGAAAACATCAAAGAGAACAAGTCTCGCTAAATAAATCAACTCGCAAGGTAAATCGAAAACTATCGAAAGAATCTCGAAAATCAAAGTCTCGCATACACGAAATAACCCCATAAATCAAAAACAAGTATAGAATGTCGAAAACAATGTCAGAAAACGTAAAATCCCAACTGCGTAAAAATCCTCACAAATCATAAAATACAGGATATATGTCTCGAACCGATGATCGTAGTTACTAATATCCGAAAAAGGTGTGTCATGATCATTCCTTGCCACGCCATCCGGAATGGCTGTAAAAGATGCATCAGGGCACTATAATCGAGCGGCTGCAACTTTCGTTACCACGCCGTCAAGGTATACTAGGGTCACCCGGTACTCTTGACAAATACCCAAAACGAATCAAATCCGTAACCCAAATATCCGAATCACTAAAAATCATAAAATCTATAACGATATAACGAGTCCTAGAAAACCATCAAAATCCATAATCCAAAATCCAGGTGAATCGTAACACACATCCAAAAATATCTTCAATAATAACCACAAGATATCTTTTCTAGGAAAATACTCCAAACCAAGGATCCATATCAAAATATAATGTATGGAAAGTATATCAAAAAAAAATAATATCTGAAACAGATAATCATGAGTGCGGAACTGTCCGGAATCAAGGAAGCCGAATCGATACGAGAATATCCCTCGGATACTCAATAAATGTTAAAATATCCAACCTCAGAGTCCAGATGGAATCTTCATTCTGCAGCAATCCAGCCAACGCTCGAAGAGGGCGATAATGATACTAAGTCAACACGAAGTCAACGCACGAAAGGGATAACAAGAAATCAACCAAGGTGAAACACCGGTAGAGAGTACAGAACCCAAGACAGATAATCAAGTAACCCAATGATGGAGATAAGATGACATCTCATCGGATAAAACGATCGACATGACCAACTATAGGATCATATCTATCAACAAGGATCAGGGGTAGATAACAACAAATGAGACAGGGCAAAGCAAAATAGGTTCAGGTAGAGATGAGGACCAATTCACAAGTTCAAGGGAGCGAAGGACAAGTGTAGCAAGTTAGAATCCCAAGGAATAGTGGACTGAGATCAACAATCATGTGATACCCAACAATATCTCAAAACGAGACCTGCATGGGCCACCAATAAAACGTTGTCATGCCCCAGTACCAAAATACTGGGACGGACTAGGCCAGCTACTCAGTATGAGGTATAAAACGTCATACGACGATCGTGGCTGTCATCTTGCTGGGTATCCTAGCATGCAAGCAGTCTATGGCCTAAATTCGATCTCATATCCACAGGCAATAATCAATAAAATAACGATAAGAGAGATAATCATATAAAAAAAAGGAAATACTCATATGATAATCAGAGAGTCTACAATAAGAAATAATGTAGACAAGAATACCTTCCCACACAGTTCCCTCATGGTCAGAAACTGAAGCACGTCCTCCAGTCAAGTCTGGAAGATCCACAGGGTCGGTCACAGGCAATCTGGAACAATCCAGGGTTGGTCAGGCCAACCGTAGCAAGTACCAGAAAGGAAGGCTCAAGGACGGGACGAAGAAAAGCCAGCAGGATAAAATATGACAGTAAGACATCTATAAACAATAAGAGAAGGTAAGAGATCGTGCGGTACCAACCACGATAGCAATCCAACAACTAAAAGTATCCTGGTCGTAACCTCGGTCGATAGCCTATCGTAGCACAATAACCAATCCAACAATCAAACAAGAACATGGGTTGGATCATGCACCACGATAGTCCATGTTCCTCAGTTATTCCCAAAAGTAACTCAACAATCATCACAATCATCCTAACATACACTAATGCCTGCATCGCTAACTGGAGATCGTAGTCTGTCATCGGGACAATAATCTACCCCTATATCAAACAAGAACAAGGGAATGAATCACCGCGTCGGGACAGCGTTACGCACCAGCCAGCTTAGCAAACAGCAAGCCATATAATTTAGGTGAATAAGCGGCCACTCAAATGTCTACGACTATCTATGTGGAGGTTGGGTTACCCCAACAATGCAATATAGGAATCCTCAGATCGTGCCATATCCCGCAAGGGCTAGCGAGGCCAAATAACGCATAGTAGGTAGGTAGGCACGGTCCCTCGGAAGGCCACCGTGCTAAGCAAGAGTACATATAGTAGTCGGATACTGCCATATCCGTGGCGGCCAACCCCGACGTGCCAGGACGAGCCTGTGGCGGTCGGTAATGCACGATCTTGGGATTCCATTCCTTCCCAATGCTTCTACCATTTTTAGTTGCCTAGATTAACCCTACATTTATCCGGAATCACATGCCGTGGTCACATGCTCATCCTCCTAGATGTCGTACCTCAGTACGAGAATGCTAAGTAAGAATCAGCCTCGGCACCTATAGTCCCAGTTGTGATCCATCCTTAGTGTTATGCAACAAGCAAGCAAGCAATCCTAACCACGCTAAGACTATAGGCCAACTACCAGATACCCGTGCAGGTAATCATATAATATAGCCAGAATATCAAGATGGCATCGCAATGCCATATAATCATGGAAGTAGCACCTCAAAGTGCCAATAGACAAAGGGTACCGCAGTGCAATGTCAGGGCTAGCACCTCACAGGGTAAGCTGGACTTATAGCACGGATACAGGTAGTCAGGTCTGGGACAAGGACAACTCTGTCAGTCACAAGAAGTCATCTGCCCACATCGTGGCATGGATATCAGGTCAAGTACAAGACCAGAACCTCTACTATAATAACATCTCAAGCATATATGGGAGCCTACAGCTCCAATCATCAAGTCGGTCTACCCACCGGATCAATCTATCAATAGTCTTTCCATCTCCGATGGGATAAATATCATATCAGGAAAATACGATCACTTGTACTAGGCTAATCACTAAAGACAATGCTAGGCCCTCTGGCTCACAAGAATCCTCCGAGTCAATGATCACAGGCTATCAGCAACTAAGTCTCCCAACTACCGGGATACAGCAAAGGTACTAGGTTTTGGGCGCTTGGAAAGTCGAGTAAAAATAATATATTGATATCCTCGATATTCTATTCGTTCTGCGAGACACTCGCACCAATATCAAAATCCAAGAGTCCTCAAGACATATCTGATCAAATTAGAACATCACCAAAGAACTAGTAACACTATCTAAGAATCCACTTAGTCTACCATAACCACTATCTCAATATCATATCTCCTCATAGTCAATCCTCTAATAAGATCATAATCCCAACACATGGGTCAACACTAATCAACGCCGTCGGAAGATGGCAAGGATTGTGTGAACCACTCTGGATCAGATCCATAACCCTTAAACCAAACAAGGACCAGGGTTGCAGATCTTCACCCGAGTAGAACCACTCTCCTTACACAATCCGACGGACAGGACAGATAATGGGATAACAACTAAACTAGAACACCATCTAAAAAGAAGGGTCACAGGTCAAGAGTTCAATGAGTGATACCGTCAAAAAGGCAAGGATTGCGTGAACCACTCTGGATCAGATCCACAACCCTTAAACCAAACAAGGACCAGGGTTGCAGACCTTCACCCGAGTAGAACCGCTCTCCTTACACAATTCGGCGGACAAGACATGTCAAGACGCTAGGCGACTAATCTAGTCGGGAGTCTACCTAGCAGGCAATAGGGTCAGGGATGCCATACCAAGAAGAACATGCATGAGTTCAGTCCAGCAAACCAAAGGAATGGTTCTGCCTAATCCTTCGAACCAAATTCCCAACTGGGAATTCTGGAAAAATCCGGCAGAGTCTCCTTTGTAATCTGGATGGGAGCACCCTACGAATAGGGGCTAAAACCACTCGGCGCAACCCACCGCAGAATCGCAGAATCGCGGACTCGCAGACTCGCGGGCTGAGAACACTAAGTCTCAGCTACCAGTAGCACTACGATGCGTACTAGGAACAAATCGATAGCCGAGAACACTAAGTCTCGGCCTCCAGTAGTACTACAATGCGTACTGGGAGCCAAGCCAACATGCATAATAATAAACTACCGCCTCGCAGGGCGCACCACAACACATGCTCATAATCCCTAACCCAAGCACAATCACCGCCACAAGTAAAGTTAGCCAAGCCGTTACCCACTGCGAGTCGGACACGAGGCATATGGGGACAATCCTACAAGTGAGTCGTGCTCGTGTCCTCGGAGGTGTGGATGACCCATCCGAGTCGTCCGATACGGTCTATCCCAGTATCGGACCAAGCTAATCTAGGTTATCATGGCAGTTCTACTGCTAAGCTACACTACTCATGGTTATACAATTTACAATAAATTAAATACAATAAAAATAGGAGAGATGGTAAGAGCCGCCGATGAGCAAGGGATACTTGCCTAGGGGGCTCGGCTAGGTAAGCAAGTCTTCGGCAGTCACGATCCAAGCTAGCACGCAATCGAGATCCTCAGAACACACAATAAACAATCATCAGAATTAAATAATAAAATAATGAAGCAAATCACGGAGGATGGCAGAAGACTATACCGTGTGGGTCCCGCAAGCAGTGCAGGGATCTCGCACGAAAATCGAGGCACACGGACCGACGCGGACATGCAAACCGAGATGTGCACGTATATCAGACGCACACGAGAATCGAGATGAACAGGAGACAACGTGCACGTAAATAGAGACGTGCACGTAGATCGAGGAAATCACGAATATCGAATAGCACACGAATCAACGCGATACGCAAATCGAGGCATGCACGCGAATCGAGACGGAGCGAGATTCAAGAAAGCACGCAAATCAATGCGGTGCGGAGTCCCAATGATACACAAACTAAGGCGGCACGTAAATCCGTACGTGCACGCAAACCGAGATGGCACAAAGTCCAAGGTGGCACACATGCCAATGCGGCACGTAAATCGATATGCACGCAAACCAGTGCGACACGGAGATCAAAGTGGTACGCAACCGAGGCGGCACGCAAATTGGACCGGCACGAAAATCGAGATAGGCACAAAGGCCGAGACACATAACGAGGCAACACGCAAACAATGGGGCACGGTGCCCAGGCAGCGCGGGCTCGAGGCGTTCCGCTGCCCAAGGCAGCGCGTGAATCGAGGGTGTACGAAAACCTATAAGGCGCAAGCAAACCGAAGCATACGCAGAACGAGGCGCACGCGGATCGAACAGCGCACTGCTCGAGGCAGCACGTGCACCGAGGCACGTGGCCCGAAGAGCACGCAGCCCAAGGCTGGCTCGCTGCTCGAGTAGTGCGGGGCCCAAGGGCGTCCCGCCGCTCGAAGCGGTGCTGGCCCGGCGCGGCAACGACACGGCGGTGGTGCTGGCCACCGGGGAGAAGAGGAAAGGAAGGGTGGGGAGATCGGGGCTCACCGGGGTCGGTCGGGCTCCGGCGGAGGGGCAGCAGCAGCAGCGGTGGTGGTGCTGGTGGCGACGGAGGAGGCCGGCCGAGAGGGAGGCGGCGACGGCGACGATGATGGTGGCGCTGGTGGTGGCAACGGCGGCCATGGTGAAGGGGGTGGCTGCGGTGGCCGAGACGAGGGCGGCCGCGGTGGCGGTGGTGAGGGCTGGAGACGGGGGCGACCACGACGAGGGTGGCGGATGGAGGTGACAGTGGTGGGAGATGGTGGCGCAGGCGGTGGTCGCGGCTGCAGTGGTGGGTTGGTGGCGGCCAGGAGGAGAGGCCGAGAGGGAGGAAGAAAAGAGCTGAGGGAAGAGAGAGGGCTGGGGTGAGGAAGATGGTCGGGAGAGAGAGAGAGAAGCTTCTCCTGGAAGGAGAGTGGGGAAGAGAGAATGAGAGGGTTAGGTAGATATTTTAGAGGGGTAGATTTAGGATCAAGAAATAATAGTAGCAATAATAAAAATGAGAAAAATTCACCTCCAATAATTAATAATAAATTTCAAATATACCCCAAAATTAAAATCCTCCAAATACGAAATTCAGTCGAAATACAGTCATATACCTATTTTCAAAAATAGGGATCTGACAAGAACGGTAGTCTAGACTACATCGGTCTTTCATGAATGATATTACAAAAATCCCACAATCAACAGAATTGCCTTGGCGGGGAAAATAAGAAGGGCGTTTTATTGCAAAAGTAGAAAAGCTGAACCTAGCATCTCTCAACTTCAAAATCTCTTCTTGGAGAAAGAGATCCAAATTTGAAAGCTACAATTACCAGAATACAATATGTATTATACCGCGTATCTTGTACCCAATTCATAAAATTGATGAATATGAGCTTACTATTTCTTTTATGATTGTTCTGCTTTGAATCGGATCATCTTTAGATACAAGTGAGTCCCAAATTTCAACAGTCTTTTTTTTAACCAGAACTCTTGCAAGAGTATACTGTTCGCCCAAATGAATAGGTATGTATATCTGAATCATAATTAGGTAAAACAAATTAGTAAATTTTCAGAATATTAGGATTAATATTTAAACATAAACATTAATACCTCTTTACAAGTGCTTAAAGATCCCAGTAATCCTGAAAATATTTAAACTTCTTCCAGAGTTCATGAGGCTTTTTGTCGGATGGAGGTAACGTTGCTTTCTACATACACATCAATTAATACATTACGAAGGACAAACAAACGAGAAAATTGTTAATGCATATGCATTGAAGAATAAAATGCTCACTCACCGATATCCTTATTGGTAAAAACCATACATTAGCTTTATTGGAGGTTCTTTTCCGTTCCTCCGCGGTGAGAAGAGCAGAGACAATACATACAATCTGAATAAATCATTAAAAATGTCAGCGATGGAATCGAAGTAAACATAGATGGCATCTAAGAAGAAATATACTATCTATACATACCCCTTTGCTAATTTTCGTTAAAGGAGCTAAGGTCTTCATCTCCCACCGACACATAGTTTTTGTTGCAAGATATTATTCTCTAAGAAAAGAAACGAATAAATTAGGAAAAAAAACTGTTGGAATTAAATCAAAACTCATATAACTAACTCGTCAGGTCTATCATCTGCAAAATATAGTCGTAATATCTCGAAGAAACACTAGTACAATTGCTAGGCTTCGAGGTTGAACCCCTTATTAAATTTTTGATGGTGTGACCGGATGTAAATTTCTACGCATTCTTTAGAAGGACTGCTAAAGTCAGTTTCTTCTTCTTCTATAGCGTCCAATGCGAGAAATCGGTCCAATGCTTTACTACGAGACTGTAGCTCCACGTCCTCCTCTTCGGAAGAAGATACAACGGAAACCACCTTCACATTATTAAATGCTCCAGATGAATGCCTCCTTCAAAGCTGGAGATTCTTCAATCTTCTCCAAACGCCGAGATAACTTCATTTGTTCAATTTTTATCTTTGCAACATCAGCTGAAATCGTTGACAGATGTTCTTCAATCTTGCGCAACAACACGGAATGAAGGTTTTATTTGGATTTGGCATCCAATCTTCTACGTCTTCTACATTTCCCCCCACGAGTAGACATCTTGAGAACAAAAAACTATTGTATTTCAGAAACTATTCTAGTATTTCAGAATGAATAATAGTACGAAACAAGAAAACTATTGTATATATAGCAAGAGAGAAGTATAAAAAGTGAGGAAGATAGAAAGACAAATAAATTTCGAGACTAGCAAACAATCTACTAGCCGTTTGATTAAGGAGGGCTCGAGGAAGATTCTACTAGCCGTTTGATTGAGGAGGGCTCGAGGAAGATTCTACTATCCGTTTGAAAATTAAAAAAGGTTATCGTGATCAACTTCAATTAAGGAACTCTATAAGAGGTTTAATTCCGCTTGATTGAGGAACTCGACAAAGTCCGCCGCGAACCGGAACTTCTTCTTCTTTTCTTCTTCATCTCCGTTTCTCCTTCCACCACCACCATGCCCTGTAGATTTATAACAAAAATATTAAATTGTTAGATGAAACAAAAAACTAATTACGGAAGATTACTAAATCAAAATCAAACAGAACACATATTCATAGAAAAATGAGATTAAAGATGAAAGTGTCACAGAAGCAACACCACAATTTTACACAACTAAGCAGACTCTGCTAAGCAATAACTAAAATTAGGGATTGTGTCCTCCTTGGATTTAATTTACATAAAGAAGAGATTTGAGAGAACGAGCTTTTGTCGGCTTCCTAAATGTACCATTCTCCGTCCTAAATGTACATTCTCCGTCCATTCGCCGTATTAAAAGCAAAGAGAATGG